>MU105648.1:416412-631216 GCA_012274485.2 Sinapis alba | reverse complement strand
TAATATTGTTAACAATATAATTTTTTGTGTTTATCTTCACAATTGTTATCTTTAGTAAAGAGTATAAAGATTGAAGAAATACGTGTGTGTGGGGAAAAGAGGAGGGGAAAGAAAGAAAGAGAGGGAAAAACACGTGTGTGGGGTGGGGAAAAGGGGAGAGGAAAGAAACCTTTGGATTAGTTTAGAGGATTTATGTTAGATTGAATTGTAGTTTAGATAATTCATTAAGGGTATTTTAGTACTTAGCCATATTTTTGTAATTAAAAAAAAATAAAAAATAAATAATTTATCAAGAGGGACAAATTAGAATAAGGGTGGGAGGTTCTAGGACAAATTAGAATTAAGTCCCTAAATATGTTAGAGAAAAATAACGTACTAAAATATTAAGGATCATAAACTTTATAGTGATAAATTCTTAACATTACACATAAAGTTAAGATAATTTTTTTTAAAAAAATTATATTTTAATAATAATATTATATATATATATATATATTATTTGGTCCAAGTTTATAAAGGAGAAATTCAATTTTACCATAAGTTAGATGTTATTTTTTAAATTTAACCTAAAATAAAAAGTGATGACCAACTTATGATATTTAGAGTAATTTCTCATAGATAAATATCAAAAAGACGTATATAGAGATTTTACTAGAAAAATACTTTTTTTGTTTAAGAAATTAATGATACTTTAAAATTAAATTTCCCCTTTTATTGAGTTAAATTAGCAAGAATTCTTATGATATCAAAGCATAGGATCTCATTTCTTATTTCGTATAGAAAAAAAAAGCCTTTCCTTTTATGAATGTGCGTACGAAATATATGAAAGAAGAAAAGTCTTTGTGGATTTTTTTTTTTTAAAGCGAATACTTTCTAGTGATGATTCATTTACTTTCTATATATATTGACTTGGTCTTTCGTAATGTCAGTGTGACAAATTGGACCATAGTGGCTACAAAGACGTATATAGGGATTTTTATAAGAAAAAAATATTTTTTTTGCTTAAGAAATTAACAATAGTTTAAAATTAAAATTAAATTAAAATTCCCCCTTTATTCAGTTAAATTAGCAAGAATTCTTATGATATTAAAGTATAGGATCTCATTTCTTATTTCGTAAAGGAAAAAGCCTTTCCTTTTATGAATGTGCGTACGAAATATATGAAAGAAGAAAAGTCTTTGTGGAACGTTTTTTTTCAAAACAAATACTTTCTAGTGATGATTCATTTACTTTCTATATATATGGACTTGGTCTTTCGTAATGGCAATGTGACAAATTGGACCATAATGGCTACAAAGTCATCACGTTTAGTTTCTCTGGTTCTCTCTTTGATTCTTCTGCAATTATTTGTCTCCTCCCAAGTTTGTCTTACGGAAGCTATACAAATTTCACGTTAGTATTTGCTTGCATCCATTTCATATTTTTGCCTTTCAGTTCTTCTATTATTTATTTTTATGCAAGCAGCAGGCCTTTAAATGTTTCAGTTTATATTAATATTGTTAAAGTTTCTTATCATTATATTCTGTTTTGTTAGACATATAAATCATTTATAGGGGCATTTATATTCATCATTTTATTTTACTTTTGGTCACCCAAAAAATTCAGTTACTTACACATTATTGTTTCTAGATGTTAAAACCACAAGAGCTTTTGTTTCTGGCTGTTAAATATAAAAAATAAATAAAGAAAGAATCATATAAAAATACTGTATTTGTGTTATACATTTATAAGATATCAAATGTTTATAATTTTCAAAGCCAGATGAGATCATGCGTATTATTTCTATCTAGTTGTTGCAAGTTATTCAATGAAGAAACTAATTAAACATCTTGTGCTTATTGTACAGGAAGAATTTCACCGTCTCGCCCAATGCCTTCCCCTTCCCGTCCCCCTCCCCCTCGTTATTATACACCTCCTTCGCTATCCCCCCGAGGTGGTGGCCCATAAGAAGCGTGTATAAGATATGTACTTGTGATCATTTACCTTATAAACGTAATTGGTCAGTTTGACGATTATGTTTTATATTATTTGATCCGTTAGTCTTTGTTATCTCTTAATAAAATATATGTAACATTCAAAATAAAGACATAATGTCAGAAACTATGTTACAAATGAAGGCAATGATAAAATTTTAAGAGAGTGAAAAGAAGATGATACACATTTCTTGTCAATTTCAGTCTTAATGTGCTTATTCACATCGGTCACTTTTATATCAAACAGACTATCTCAAATGATCTAAGGGCTGGTAAACTATTTGTTACTATTCTTTGTATTGATCCTCCATTTTAAATGGGTATGTTTTGCTGATCCATTTGATGATACAATGTCGTTGGAACAAATAGAGATTCTGTTAATAGTCCAACACACTCGATATGGGAGGGAAGAGAACACCGAGTTTGTACCAAAGTCCTACAAAAACATCAAACATAAGTGGCTTTGTAAACATGTCACCAATTTTTTGATGACCCAAAATATGTTTAACAACCAAAGCTCCGAGAGAGATCCTTTCACAAACATAGTGGTGAAAATTTTCAAAATGCTTTTCTTGAAAAGAACTGTTGGATTCCCTAAGGGAATAACCGCATTGCGCTTATCACAATATTGCTCGAGTCTGTATCACTTTCAAAACCTCTCAATTGTTCAAAAGATATTTACGATGTGCTACCTCAAGTCGAGAAACTTAATGCAAATCACAGGGGGGTTAAGGTACAATGACACCACCTGGTCCAATTTTTTCTTAACTTGTGTGTGGACAGTGAATCGGCTAAGGAAGGTGTCTTCTAACTTTCAAACAGAATGGAGGAAGAGGCGGTAGTTTAGACTAAAACGCCTCTTAAGGCCATCTAAACAACATGCCTTCCTTTTTGTAATATCCATTGTCGGTACAAATGTGTGTTTTGTTGGAGTAAGCTTGAACAAAGCTTAAGAAGCAAGTTTCCTATTATGTGTTGGAAAAGGAAATATGAAATATGTTAAGTTCATTGAGTTTAGGAAAACCTATTTGATATATAAGAAGATACCGAATTGTGGTATAACTTACGATTTTGATTTGTGACTTTGAGAACTTTGTGTGATTGAATAAGAGAAGGACTTCTTATTTGATATTGAGATTCTACATTTGGTATCAGAGCTTAATCAAATACTATGGGAGATGTTAAAGAAGAAGCTGCGACAAACAAAGAGGTCGGGTCCTCTTCTATAAAATTCCCGATGCTGAGTTCTTCAAATTATACAGTATGGGCGATGCGAATGAAGATAGCTCTCAAGGTCAATAAGGTATGGGAAAGCATTGACCCTGGCAGTAAAGACGAAGAGAAAAATAACTTGGCCATCGCGTTGTTATTTCAATCCATATCCGAGGCTTTGACACTGCAAGTCGGCGACCTTGAAACAGCTAAAGCCGTTTGGGATGCCATTAAGGCAAGACATGTTGGGGCGGAACGAGTAAGGGAAGCAAGATTGCAAACCCTTATGGCTGAATTTGATAGACTCAAGATGAAAGAAGGGGATACAATTGATGTCTTTGTTGGAAAGTTATCAGAGATTTCTTCAAAGGCCTCGTCTCTTGGAGAAATCTTAGAAGAATCAAAAATTGTGAAGAAATTTCTTAAAAGCTTGCCAAGAAAGAAATACATCCACATTGTTGCTTCCCTTGAACAAGTCCTTGATCTAAACACAACAAGTTTTGAGGACATTGTTGGTAGATTAAAGGCATATGAAGAGAGGATAGGAGAAGATGAGGAAGATCAACATGAAGATCAAAGCAAATTGTTATATACAAATATGGAGACACAACAACAAGATCAATACGGAAATAATCGAAACAGAGGACGAGGAGGTCGATACAATTCATGGAGAGGACGAGGTCGTGGCAGGTTCAGTTCTTTCCATGCACAACGAGATGCATATAGACAAGGCAGAGACACACGAGATGCATCTCACATCACGTGTTTTAGATGTGACAAAGTCGGCCATTACGCATCAGACTGTCCAGACAAACAGCTGAAACTTCATGAAACTAATGAAAAAAGGGATGAAAATACTCAGGAAGCAGATGAATTGATGATGCACGAGGTTGTCTTTCTCAATGAAAGGAATGTGAATCCAAATACCTTCGAGAATGATCAAGACACGCAGAATCTATGGTACCTCGACAATGGAGCGAGCAACCATATGAGTGGAAACCGTATGTTCTTTTACGAACTTGATGAAAAGATTACGGGTAAAGTACGTTTTGGTGATGACTCAAAGATTGATATCAAAGGGAAAGGATCTATACGATTTGTGTTCTCGGGTGGCTCAAAGAAAACATTGAACAATGTATATTATATACCAAGTTTGAAGAACAATATTGTGAGCTTGGGACAAGCCACAGAAGCAGGCTGCGAGGTGAGAATGAAAGATAATACATTGATGCTACTTGACAGATATGGACGACTGTTGGTTGAGACCAAAAGATCAAAGAACCGCCTATACAAAGTGACATTACAGACCGAGTGTATTCAATGTCTGCAAATAGAATCATCATCACAATCGGCAAGATGGCATGCACGTCTTGGTCATGTCAACACTGACAACATGAAGTTGATGATAAGTAAAGAATTAGTCATTGGTATACCAAACATAACAGTCGATAGAGAAACATGCATAACATGCTTGCGAGGAAAACAAGCTAGACAGTCGTTCCCGAGAACAACTCTGTATCGAGCAAGTCATCCTCTCGAGCTTGTCCATGGCGACCTCTGCGGTCCTATTACTCCGGCTACACCAGGTCAAAAGCGTTATGTTTTTGTTCTTATTGACGATTACTCACGGTACATGTGGACGATATTACTAAAGGAAAAGAGTGAAGCGTTTGAAAAATTCAAACGCTTCAAACATATCGCTGAACAAGAAACAAAATCAGTTATACGAACACTTCGAACAGACAGAGGTGGAGAATTCACCTCTCTCGAATTCAAGGCCTACTGCGAAGAAAACGGTATCACTAGACATCTAACGGCACCATATTCGCCTCAACAAAATGGAGTGGTTGAAAGGCGTAATCGAACTTTGTTAGAGATGACTAGAAGTCTATTGAAGCATATGAATATTCCGAATGAGTTATGGGGAGAAGCAGTGCGTCATGCAACTTACTTGATCAACAGAGTTGCCACTCGATCACTTAATGAAAAGACACCGTATGAAGCCTTGAGAGACAAGAAACCAAACATTGAACATCTTAGAGTATTCGGCTGTCTGTGTTACGCAAGAACAGATACCGTGGGACGGAAGAAACTCGATGATCGCTCAAGGATCTTGGTACACCTAGGGACAGAACCCGGATCAAAAGCGTATCGTCTGTTGGATCCAACGAACAATAAAATTGTTGTGAACCGAGATGTTATCTTCGATGAAGATAAAAGCTGGAACTGGGACACTACAGATGACGAAAAAGAAGACAGCTCCGGTTCCTTTGTGATTAAACTAAGGAATCTTGAAGATGAAACAGGAACAGAACCAAGAGAGATGGATGAGATAGAATCAAATCAAGATAATGAAACCGGAGAAGAAGATAATAACGACAATGATCTTTCCGAACATCAGTTAAGAAGATCAACACGAACAACTATAAGACCGAGTTACCTAGATGACTATATTCTCTTCTGTGAATACGAGTGTGAGCGATTGATGATGGTAATCAATGACGAGCCATGGGATTTCAAGGAAGCTAAGAAACTTAAAGTCTGGACTGATGCGTGCAAGGATGAGATTTTGTCCATCGAAAGGAACAATACTTGGAACCTTGTCGACTTACCTAAGGGGGTTAAACCAATTGGCTTGAAGTGGGTGTTTAAAATCAAGCGAAATGCAGATGGAAGTATCAACAAGTACAAGGCACGGCTGGTAGCCAAAGGATATGTTCAGAAGCATGGAGTTGATTACGACGAGGTCTTCGCCCCTGTTGCTCGAATAGAGACTATTCGCCTGGTTATAGCTTTAGCTGCTTCTAATGGCTGGCAAATACATCACCTTGATGTAAAGACTGCCTTTCTGCATGGAGAACTCAAGGAAGAAGTGTTTGTTTGGCAGCCTGAAGGTTTTATAGTCTCTGGACAAGAGAACAAAGTGTATAAACTGAAAAAGGCACTATATGGCTTAAAGCAAGCACCTAGAGCATGGAACATCAAACTGAATCAGATTCTTGTTGGATTAAACTTTCACCGATGCTCGAAAGAACCATCACTCTATAAAAGAGAAGATAAAACAAGTCTTCTGATCGTGGTGTTATACGTGGATGATTTACTTGTCACCGGATCGTCTCTTGCTGCAATATCTGAATTTAAAGGGAATATGGCAAATAAGTTCGAGATGAGTGATCTTGGTATGCTAACGTACTACTTGGGCATTGAAGTTAGACAATACGAAGGAGGTATTATCTTGATGCAAAACCGATATGCATTAAAGATCTTGGAAGAAAGCGGCATGAGTGAATGTAATCAAACACATGTTCCTATGGAGTTCAATATAAAGTTATCAAAATCGCATGAAGAGAAAAGCATTGATGAAAGAGATTACAGAAAGAAGATAGGATGCTTGCGCTACTTGTTACACACAAGACCAGACCTTTCTTTCTCGGTTGGTGTACTAAGTAGATATATGCAGGAGCCTAAGGAGTCGCACGGAGCAGCCTTGAAACAGATTCTGAGGTATCTACGCGGCACAACTCAGCTCGGTATTGCCTTCTCCCCTACGGCCAACATGAAGATAGTGGGATACAGTGATAGCTCACATAACGTTGATGCTGATGATGGTAAAAGCACCACAGGTCATGTGTTTTACTTGGATGATGGTCCGATAACTTGGTGCTCACAAAAACAAGAAATTGTTGCTCTATCATCTTGCGAGGCTGAGTTTATGGCTGCCACGGAAGCAGCAAAACAGGCAATTTGGTTACAAGAATTGATCGCCGAAATTGTTGGAAAACCCTGCGTTAGAGTCACCATTCGGGTTGATAATAAGTCCGCAATTGCACTTACAAGGAATCCAGTGTTTCATGGCCGAAGTAAACACATTCACAGGAGGTTTCATTTCATACGTGAATGTGTTGAAAATGAACAAGTTGAAGTTGAACATGTTCCCGGGAATGAGCAAAAGGCTGACATATTAACGAAGTCACTTGGAAGAACTAAGTTTATAGAAATGAGAAGTCTTATTGGAGTTAAAGTTGTGAGTGAAGATGAATTCAAGCTTAAGGGGGAGAATGTTGGAGTAAGCTTGAACAAAGCTTAAGAAGCAAGTTTCCTATTATGTGTTGGAAAAGGAAATATGAAATATGTTAAGTTCATTGAGTTTAGGAAAACCTATTTGATATATAAGAAGATACCGAATTGTGGTATAACTTACGATTTTGATTTGTGACTTTGAGAACTTTGTGTGATTGAATAAGAGAAGGACTTCTTATTTGATATTGAGATTCTACATGTTTCATGTTTCTTTTAAATTTGGAGATAATTTCCCTTCGCTCCTTGTCAAACTTATTGAATTTGCGATAAGCTTTGCTCAAAAATATTGATTGGAAAGAAATCAGAGGACACGCCATCTAACCCTCTTGGTAAAAGGATTTTCAATACAATTCTCTAACATGCTACCTTGCGAGATTACATCAAAATATCACTACACAGAACATGCAGTGTCCTTTTGACTTAACCTCCGTTTGGAAATCATCATGGCTTCTCCATAGTCACTTCTTCCGACGGTCACGAAACACCACCGCCTTTCATCAAACCATAAGTTCTAACATCATCTCCACCTTGTCTAAAATCCCTTGAAACATAGAAAGTAACAATTTTCTGTTTTGATAGATCAACCTTGAACACACTTTTTACCGCCTTTATGAATAATGGAACCCACCGCCTAACTTCCAATATTCATAAAAAGACTTCCGATACCGACCTTTGTTCAATTTCCCTTGGACATCCACACCTTGTCACTTTACTATTTGATCTTTCAACCTCAAATCTTGGAGGAGATAGATCGCAATTTCCTTGAAGAATAGATATATCCCTTTATCTTTCTTCTTTATGATTCTGTTCAGACTCCTTACCCCCAATCAAAACCTGGATTGCTTTTATATCACTTGTTAAGAACTATCGATCGTTAGATTACTTAACTCTAAAACACATATAATTTGATCACCGAGTCTGATGGGAACCTTCTCCCACAATTTCTACTATCAATCAATAATTTACATAGACGCTCTAAGTGCTCAAAAGAGAAACACAAGAAAAAATAATAAGAGATAAAAAAAACTCCATCCCGGAGCTACATGACTCTCTCAACTCCCTCTTTGTTCTAATTTTTGTGTTACAAATGGTTCTTAGCTTCGACCACCAATCGCTATTTATACCTTACCTACCGTCTTTAATCTTCTAATTCCCTAATTACTTTAACAAAGTCTTCAACCGACATTAATCATGATAGGACACTAGCTAATTTGTTTCCTTTTGTTTTAATGCATGTCTCTTTAGTGGGGTGGGCATCTAGACATGAAGTGAATTTGAATCCATATTACATAGATAGCCAACTTATGGTATTTAAAGCACTTTCTCATGAATAAATATCAAAGAGACGTATATAAGGATTTCACGAGAAAAAATAAAATTTGTTTAAGAAATTAACAACACTTTAAGATTTAAAATTAAAATTCTCCATTTGTTCAGCTAAATTAGCAAGAATTATTATGATATTAAAGTATAGGATCTCATTTTTTATTTCGTAAAGTAAAAGCCATTTCCTTTTATGAGTGTGCGTACGAAATATATGAAAGAAGAAAAGTCTTTGTGGAATATATTTTTAAAAACGAATATTTTCTAGTGATGATTTATTTACTTTCGTAATGGCAATTTGACAAATTGAACCATAATGGCCAGAAAGTCATCACGTTTAGTTTATCTGATTCTCTCTTTGATTCTTATGCAATTATTTGCGTCCTCTCAATTTTTATTTATTTTTTAAAAATAAATAAATTATTTTAGGGCAATTAGTCTGTATAACCATGGAAAAATATCTAATTCGCTGCCTAACCAATATCTCTAACGTTTCTATACACGCTGTTATCTATATATAATAATACAATATTGCCCCACCTTGCAACTGACATAATCTAAAGAAATAGATAAAATAAAAATTTAATTATTATGTGTAAAAGTAGTTGTGGTTTAATTATCTTCACATCTTTTTTATTATTTCATTTGGTCACTTCGTAGAAGTTGCTCCACATCGTCCCTTCCGGAATCATCATTTTTTTCATTCTTCTTCACTTGTTGCAAGCATCCTCTCTACTACTCTTCTGGAATTGTTGGACACAATAGGGCGTTACAGTTGCAACAACGAATAGTTCAAACCTGTACCCATTCCAATTTTCTTCGTCGATTCTTCTCAGATCTCTTCAACTACGGTACGTTCTCTGTTTTTTTACTTTTGATTCTCTTCATATCTTGTTATTTTATTTCCTATTTGCACTATAATCAGAACTAAGATACTTTTTTGTTAAATTTATAGTCTCGTTGCCGTTGTATGTCGTATCTGGTTTTCCAGAATGAAGTTCGCCAATTGATTTAGAGTTCGGGTGATTTGGGGTTGGGGTTTCTCCGATTGTTCTTAGTCTTTCTTAACTTTGAATTCTGCTTTTTAGCGGATATACTTAGTACATGGTGTAGTTATATAGTTTGATGTATGGAATAACATATGTGATACATAGGTTTATTTGTATGTGGACATAGTATGAGATCTTTCGCTATTGTTCTATTCGAAATGGTATAGGTTTGTCTGCCTGTCACCATCGAATGAGATCTTTCATCCATATTTCTATTCAAAATGGTATAGGGTTGTATGTGTGCACATAGTACGAGATCATTTATTACTATTCTACTCGAAATGGTCTAGAATAATTATATGTAAAACTATTGTGAGACATAATTAAATGGTTACTACTCCACTATGTTGTCTTTCATTCCATTTAAAAATATATGTAAAATGTCTGCTACGCTTGGATTCGCTTGCATTTTTTTCATCGTGTTTGTTGGAGTTGTTTATTTTATTTATGGCTTGCCCGTTGTGTTTAGGCTGACATACATGTGAATTGTGTCCTCTTATATATGTCGTCCATAGAAGAAGAATTTAGTTCCCCGTATGAAAAAGTTGTCCATTACAATTTACTAGCGTTCATACATAGCACAAAATCCGCCTAATCTATTCTACTCGAAATGGAATGCCCAGTTTCATTTATTTATACCATTCCATCTGAGATCCATTATGCTGATTTTCTCTTCGTCTTATTGTGCAGGTTTGGCATGGACGACTTAGGTCTTCCATATAGATAGTATGAAACAGGATATAAACCCACTAGAAAGAAAAAGTTTAATAACTACTTCAATCTTCGGTGGACCTAGATGCTCAAGAGTGCATTAGAGTATGAAGACTTGGCGATGTTGGATGCGTCACAGTTTGGTCAAGGATTGCAGATGCGGGACCACACCTTCTCCACCACCCGTATTTCTATTATATTTTCTACATTTCCCAATGTCTATTCCATATGTCTGAAGATGAATGTAATTAATTGACTCCGTAATTCAAGAATGGTGGTTTAATTTATGAAAGATTTGGGTTGCAATGGATGAGGGTTTATATTTTTCTAACTTGGGTTTAGTGCTTATTGTTAGGTGTTCTATTACCGATCCCCCCCCCCCTATTAGATATCTATTTTATGTAAATTAGTGATGGTTGGGCTATGCAAATAGCAACAAGTAACATAGAATGAATTATTATTTCCCCATTCTAGGGCTTACAACTGACAAAGGTTTAATTTCTGAAAGATTTAGGTTGCAGTGGATGAGGGTTTATATTCCCCCAACTTGGGTTTAGTGTTCATTGTCATGTCTTCACTTACCAATCCCCCATTAGTTTTCTATGTTAAGTACGTCAATGCTTGATGTACTATGCAAAAATAGCAAATAAGATAGTATGTAATATGGAATATAGACCCTCATGTAATAGCCATTGTAAATGTTTATTATCATGTAAAGGTCATATATTATAATTAAGTTAATATTTGCATCATTTCATTTATCCAAAATAGAAGGATTGTGGGTGTTTCGTACAACCAACACATAGTTTGTGATTACAAGGTTATATATGGCTTACTATCTACATTAGATCCTATCTAGCTTGGAAATACATTTACTTTGATACTATTCTATACATTAAACGTAGAATGGAACATATTGTTTTTCATTCTTTGTCAATGTAAGACGGTATACTATCACCTTCTTCACCTTCTCAATTCATGATTGTAGCTATGGTTTCTATTTCTAACTAGGGTTTGGGTTTGCATCTGGGTTAACCATTACATACTTTCCTTGCATCATTGACATTTCAGCACTATTGAAATAATGTTGATGCTCTTCCACTTGGAGCTACATTTGCAATGATACTGTTTTCTCTAGTATACTTTATATGGATACTCATACAATCAATATATAATCGTTATGTTTAACTCGCCGTTACGTTAGCATAGTTTCTCGTACACTTACAGCTGTTATCCACTCCTATTGATGCATACCCATTTTCTCATGTGTTGAAAGAGTTGTGTCACACGTTTCCTAAGTTACGTGAGTGTTACCATGCAACACAAACCACCACGTTGTTTGCTTTATAATATGGAACCGGCAACCGCTTACGTTAAGGGGCATAATCGGATGGAAGGAAGCCAAAAATCCTGACAATGAATTATGTCAAAATCATTGTTAGTTCCTTAATTTAACTCTGAAAAATGGCTATCTCGCTAATGAGCCCTAAATTTTATTCCATCTTTCCATAACTGGGCATAAGCAACAGAGTACAAAACAATGGATTTGGACAAAAAATTGGTACAATCAACAATCTAACAACTTTAATCCATCCGACCGCACAGCTAAGCTGCTAGGTACAACTCTGTAATCGGCTTCATCCGGTTGCTTGATTGCAATTAATACGGGTAGGAGCTGTGGCATCCACTCCTCCAACGTTGAATCTGTCGCACAATACTGATCGAGGAAGGGTGATAGAGGCTGAGGAAACTATGCCTGAAGAAACTTGAGCTGGATGGAAGGACCATTACCACCCGCAAGACTAAAACCGGGATGCAAAAGCAGCTGCTAAAACGAGGAAGCTACGGGAACCTAAACCTTCACTTTTCAGGCCCCACCTTACCGAAGGAAGCCAATTAGACGAAACTCCAGTACTGGGATAGGTTGAGCCAAATCGAGACGTCACATAGAAGAATCAAGGCACCGATTGCAAGAGAAAAGATAACACCAGTGATTGATGATGAACCCAAACACTGAAAAACTGAACCCTTAACCATCAAGACCGGAGAGCGCAAAAGCAGATCGAGGTGATCCCAAAAACAAAAACCGTGAGTTGAAGAAGACAAGGACATGAGAAGCTAACTTCTCGTCAATACCAGAGCACCATTCTGCACGCGCTTAACTGAGTCATCATGCAATACGACACGCCGGAGAAGCAACATGACACACGCCAAAAGCCTCACACCATTGCTTGCCTTGATTAACCAAGACCACCAAAACCCTCCTGAAAGCAAAAGAAAGCATGCCTCCTCCGAGACATCAAGTCGGAGGAAGAAACCTTAGACCACCACTCCTCCTGAGAGTGAATCAGAACAACCAATCCACAACAAGAGAGCCCTCTTCGAATCCTACGCGCCGCATGTGCTAGCTAGATAGGGTTTCTCAAAAAATAGATCTGAAAACTGAGAAATATCATCGTTGCTACCCTAAAAACCGACCAGTGCTCCATCCTCGTCATGTTCGCCTTGCCACCACACCAGAGAAGCCAGCTTCCGAGAAGAACATCACCGGGCCCCCGGATCTGAAACCCAAAGGTCCACCTACTGCTCCAGGGTCTAAGCCAACCAGCTAGAGGATGATAACAGTGGTTGTTGTAATACTTTAGATTTAATTCTAGAGGACTAGTTTACATTTTATCTTTAATGGATCAATATTAAACTAAAATTATATGGGGGTTTAAAGTTCAATGAAGCGTAGTAAACAAGTAACACGATTTGGTTGGGATTTCAGATTAAAGTGAAGCTAACCTAGGTGATCTATTCAGATGTTAAACATGTGTGAGCTAAACAATTATTCAAGTTTGATTAATGAAATAGTCTAGAACTCAGAACACAATGCTATAGCAACCCACTGTCGTGGTATTTCACCTTTTATCGATAAGCCTCAAAGCTTAATCTATCGCTTGGTCTGAGATCTGTTGATGAACATTCAGAGCAGATCCGATCAGTTCACAGAATACCCTAATATCTACTTTCGCTGATTAGGGATGCAATGCTCTAACATGTCTAACAACCTATTACACGGTTAATGAACATGTTCAGCCTAAGATTAAACACTAATTGATCTGTTCAATGTAGGTTTTAAGTGAAGTTATGAATGAAGACAATCGATGGATACTTATCTATGTTTAGCTCACGATCTAAAACCCTAACACCCTAGGTTAACTAACCTGGCTACTCAGCCATTAACAGAGAAAACACAGAGACAATAGATGAAGAAAACATGCTGAATCAATAAATAGATAAGATAGGGTTCATGATTCTTCTCAAGAGTGTAGAGTTCCTTCTCCATTTACCAGAAGAAAATCGCTTGTCTCTCTCTAAAATCTCTGTGTAAAATCACCTAGCCTATGTAAAAGAATAAGAATAGATATATACGCAGGTATGTGGCGGCCAGAAGGAAAAAGGAGAAATTGTAGGTAAAATCCCAAAATATTAGAAGTTTTCTTAAAAATCTATGTCGTTGGAGCAAGCACTCGGGTGCTCTGCTCGATCGGGATCAGCCATCATGCTGCTCTGTGTGAAAATCTCCAAATTGCTCTCTTTTCTGCCTCCTTTGCTCCAACTGGTCCATCTCCCATCCAATGCAACTCCAGACCTGAAATGACTCGAAAAGGACTAGGAAGACTCGATAAAGACTTGAAAACCAATTGGAAACATATGTACAAGATGTCAAAACACCATATATCAATTCCCCCAGACTTATGTCAAGTATCAAGAACATGAAGAACGGTTTGATGTGTGGGAACTCTCCTATTCTCAGCAACCATTCTTTAACCACGAATCTCGGAACCATACAAGCAGTAAAACTAGGACATCACGCCCTTACCAAAACCCCACAGACTGCTTTTCAAAATTGGCTTCATACTCTATATCTCAAACCTGCAAAAGCGACACTTTCCATACCAAGCCCTTTACATTCAATTAAGAGTAGCATGAGATTCTCTTCACATACATCATTCAGGGTATACGGTTCTAGGTATTAAACAGACTATTTGATGGTGGAGGTAAGAGTGTATAGGGGTTATAATTTCTTTGTAGAGGATGCAGGATATTTCACAAAATGACAAGAGAGGATATATCTATTGATGTCCACAACCTCTATGCATTTTTGATTCCTCTGGAGCGACTCCTCTGATTATCCGCATACTCTTCGTTCCTTCAACTCGGTACTTACTCTTTTGCTCAGCTTTCCAGTGGCTCATGTTTCTTTGAATTCGACCCCTTCTCCATCATTTATTCTCGTGTTTTTTTTTGTTTTTTTTTTTAAACATGAAGTAAACATGTTGTGATGTGACGAAGAAGGAGGTAATACATGATGGTTCTGATGTGCCACTGGTGGTTCTAATTGTGCAACCATTCTGGTTCTCCACCCTCACGCTTGTGCAGTTCATTGGATATGGAGTGGTTGCTCCCTTTAATCCGTCTGCTCACCTCAACTATCTGAATTTCTGCAGCAGTAACGAGTAAGAGGCTGCGTCGATCCTTTCCTCTCTGACCTTTTTGCACATATCTGCACATATAACACTAAAAAAAAATGCATGAAGCTGGAATAAAGGTTAAGGTACAAGGTACAAGGTGGGAACTAGCTAAAAATGAGCTAGCCACTCAAGATCAGCAAGATAGATAGAAAAGGATAAGAAGTCTTGAGTGTATTTTTGTTTCCCTGATCTAATGCCCATAAAAAGAAG
Organism: Sinapis alba; assembly: GCA_012274485.2. Taxonomy (NCBI): domain Eukaryota; kingdom Viridiplantae; phylum Streptophyta; class Magnoliopsida; order Brassicales; family Brassicaceae; genus Sinapis; species Sinapis alba. Next base: position 616,138 of record MU105648.1, on the reverse strand, counting down.
AATTACAGTCAAGATTAGGTTCAAGTTAAATGGAGCTAAGTCTTTCCATTGTAACCTCAACAAGCCAAAATCTTTTGGAGATAAGATGAAATATTGTCAGGGTATTTCAGGTCCACATGTGTGTCTTTCGTCACTGCTAAAGTCAATTAATAAGATAACTAAAGCACAAAGTGGTTAATAATTATTACAAAATAAGGTCTTTATTCCCACAAAGTTTTGACTGACTCGATCGTTAACCTGACTCAAACTGACTCAAAAGAAGACAAAAGAGAGAAATGAGTTAGTAAATGACGAAGATCCTCCCCCAGACTTACTTCACAACGTCTCGGTGTGAAAATAAATCAGAGAGAATGTGGGAACCAAAATTCACACTGTTGATTTTGTGATCTTAAGGAAGTCTAAAAGATTCGACTTTCCCAGAGGTCTTGGATTATCTGCGTAAATACACGAAACAAAGAAGAGAAAGATAACAAAATATTGAAAGTAAATTGTACAAAGGCGTTTTATTGTTTTATAATGATAGAGTTACAAAGTTTCAGCGGGAATGAAGTAGACAGAATTCGTCAGCAATGGAGAACGAAAGAACAAAGTAGAAAAACATTATAAGTATCGAACTTGCTAGTCTAGCCACCTAGATTCTAAGTTCTCCTAAAGCTAACAGTAGTTTTTTAGACCTAATCTTCTGATCCCCTTTGTCTATAGCCTCGTCCTCTTTTATATACTCCTCTTCAAGGCGGTTTGTCTCTTCTTTTTTTGCCCTGAGTCGAGTTTATCTCATTTTTGGGAAAATTCATTTTTCTCTTGATCTTCATGGTTATCTTTGGAAACTTTGCATTTATCATCTGATTTCTCGATATTTATCTTTGTGTGACTAAAGATAGACCGGCATAACTCCACTGGGCTTGGTTTCATATGAAACCATAAGCGGGCCTTTAATCGCATTTTAGGCCTCTCGGGCCGTTTTCCCGACTTTGAGCATCTTTCCAATTTTGTCGATAGACTATCTTTTATACGACGTGGATTTTAAGTATGAGTTCAAAATTCTCACACAACTTAGGCAACTTTGGTGTTAAGTCGACCGTTGCTGTTTTATACGATCGGTTTGAACATACACAAAAATTGAGTCTTCGCGGTTTTTACCACATAGTTCCAATGATAACTCCGATTGAGATAAAATGAGAAGCATTTAGATTATGAATCGAGGATGAATACATAGAAGAGACACAACTCACCATATGGCGACTCGGGCTTGGAGACCTGAGGTTGCCATATGGGGACCCGGTCTTCGAAGGATCCGGTCGCCATATGGCAACCCAGGATCGGAGAGCCTAGGTTGTCATATGGCAACCCGGAATCGGAGAGCCTAGGTCGCCATATGGCAACCCGGGCTCAGAGAGCCTAGGTCGTCATATGACAACCTCGACTCAGAGAGCCTAGGTCGCCATATGGCGACCCATATTGTATGGTTTAGGGTCGCCATATGGCGACCGGTGCCTTGTGGATGCAGGTCGCCATATGGCGACCTGTGCTTTTTGTGTGCGGGTCACCATATGGCGACCCGTGCTTTGTGGGTGCAGGTCGCTATATGGCGACTCGTGCTTTTCGTGTGCAGGTCGCCATATGTATTCCTTTGCTTTGCATGTGTGGGTCGTCATATGGCAACCTGTGCTTTTTGTGTGCGGTCGCCGTATGACGACCCGTGATTTGCAAGTGCGGATTTAGGTTGTTATACGATGAGCTAGGTTCGAGGTGATTTTGTTCTTTCCAAACTACTTTTTTGATAAGTTACTTCTACAAGTGTTAACCTTAGTTGGTGTTTTCGAGATAACCGTTTTTGACCCCAACAGTTAGCCCCCAGCCTGCAAAGTCTCGGAGATGATTTTTGCGGGAGAGTAGTGTGTTTTAATCGGAACCACGACTAAGGGTACATTCCCGAGAAATTTTCAAGGCTAGTTTATTGCGTGGATTATGCCTCCTTACTTTTCTATAATTATTGAACTCTCATTCTCATTCTCTTCACATCTTCTCATTTCTTAAGCTATCTTTGCCTTATCTCTAGGAATTCGTAAGAGAGATGTCTTCTTCTCAAGGTGGCAAGAATCGTTGCCCCCTCCTTTGGCTAAGCGAGGAATCGTCCTGGGCTGCTTTCTCCTAGTGCTGCTCTGATTGTTCCTCCGAAAAGTCGAAAAAGAAACCCTCCTGCCGGCGTTGCGGCTAAGAGGAAAAAATGCGCTAAAGGCGGAGAAGGCGATTCTGTACCGCAGGTAGGATCTAACTCGAGTGGGATATCACGGCACTGTGCCAAGATTTGTTTTCGAAGATCTTTCCCGTTTACATGTTGTACCCTTTTCTAACCCTTTATTTTACTTGTGCAGTTCGTATCTTTGATCGACGGGATGATCACTGAACGTGGGTCAGAGGTCAAGCGTCTTACGAGGGATTTAGCGGAGGCCGGAGAAGAGTCGTCGGCGTTTGAGAAGAAGCTAAAGATTATTGAAGATGATCATTCCGCTGAGGTGTCCTGGTTCGAGACTCGAATCGATGTAATCGAGTGAGACCTCGAGAAGACGTAGAGCTCACTGCTCAAGGCGATGTAGGTCGGCAAGACAAAAGCTTCGGAGGGTCGTCGGCTCCAGCATCGCCTTCAGAGTGAAGAAGGATTGATGGCTCGTGGGATCAAGGAAGCCAAGATGGCCCTTTGCGCTGAATTTTGGGCCTACTTGGCGAGGATTGATGGTTCCCTCGACTCCTTGACGGCCATCCCAAGTAGAGATCTGGCTCTCGCGGCCATTGAGGGAGGAATGAGCAAGGTCCGTCTGTTCCAGGGTGATGCTCCTCTATCTCCACGAGCCGAGGAAGTGCGGCTTTCGGCGCGCAAAGAAGAGTTAGGCGTTGTTGAGGGTGAATTCGACATGATCCTTTGCAGTCTGAGATCTGAGGGCCTCCTTCCACCGTGCTTGGGCGATATGGGAGGGCAGGATGTCGTGGTCGTTGAAGGCGTTGCCCCAAGCTCGGACGAGGTGCTGGTCGAAGGTGAGGTTGCATGAACTGATGATGAGTGAGGTTGCAGTCTAGTCTGAGACTTTTTTTTATTTTATCATTTTTATGTTTTTTCGTTTATGTTTGGATTGGCCAAGTGTGGCCTTGTTTTATTTCGGGATTGGCCGTGTGTGGCTTTGAATCCCTGCCACTTTGCGGCTTTTGCATGAATGGACCAATCATTTTATCGAAAGGATTAGAGATTTAAGAGTGTGTTGAGTAGTTGCATGTAGAGGGAAGATTATGAGTTGTCATCTTCTTTGTAGATCGTTCTATTTGTTGCTCGTTCGAGATGTGCGAAAAAGTTCTGTGAGTGTTTAGACGTGAACGAAGAGGCATGCTTTCAGGATCTCGTATTTGTGAGTGTTTAGACGTTAGAAACCAGTGTGCTGGATTTAGGGAAAGACCTAGGTTTCCTCTCGGTTAAGACTGTGCGATGACTAATCGGCTTTTGTTTTACGTAATGCGATCTCAACCTGATTCTGTACCGCTTTAAATTCCGTGATATGTTCTCGGCTTATACGACTTGTATGGTCGCAATTGAGCATCTCTTCGAGGATAATTTTTGTCTCCCGAAAGTGCTGACCAAAAATTCTAGATTTCTTGTATAGCGCTATTATCCTTGTGTCGGATGTATGAGAGCTATCCTTGTGAGATAACTTAGTCTGCTTAGGACGTTGCGAGTTCGTTGTGATCAACAACAAACTTATTGGTAGATATTGCCGTTATTGAGCTTTCGCGAAAGACACGTGTTTGAGAGGGTGTGCGTTTTTATAGTCGCGGGCGGACTGCTTTTTATGAAAAAGGGTCCTCGTGCGTCGGTGACGTCTCGCCAAGTTGAGGGTTCAATTACTAGATTTGAATTTTTGATGAAAGAAGAATTTTGCGAGAAAAACTCGTGTTTTTTTTATAGAAAGACTTTTCAAAATATCGAGTACAGAAGCTGATATTTTGAACTTTTTGTGAGTATACGAGTATACATATACGTACCCACTCCCCCCTTTTTTAGAATGGGGGACAGCTGAACTTGTCTTGCGTCGAGTTGCCTACGTACCCCTTGTTGGGGATCAAGCAGTCTCGTAGTTCAGCTTTAAGCGAATGCCTAGTGATAATATTTTGTAGGTGCATCGCGTTCCAGGTTCTAGGAACCTTGACGTCCTTCATGTTAGTGATTTCGTAAGCGCCCGGCCGCACTTCTTTTGTGACTTTGTACGGTTCCCAGTTTGCTCTGATTTTTCTTGCGTTTCGCTCGACAGCGTTTTGAAAGACTTTTCGTAGGACTTAGTCTCCTTCTTTGAACCTATGGCTGCACACATTTGAATTGTAGTACCTTGGGGCTGCTTTTTGATAGTTTTGAATTCGTACGAGTGCCTGATCCCGACGTTCGTTTATTAGGTTGAGGTCATCAAGCAACATTAGGTTGTTCAAATCTTCACGCTCTGGGAGTAGCCTTCTGCATATTCTGGAAAATTAGATTTCTGCCGGTACCACGCATTATGCTCCGTAGCTGGCACATGCCACCGATGTCTGTTGCACGGATAGGCGAGGAAATCGGGAGGTGGCCTCGATCTGCCAAGGCCGTTGGTTTCAGATCGCGGCTGAGTTAGATGAGATGAAGGGTATTTGGAAGACCTTTGGCAATTTCCATGAGTGCAGAAGTGCCGTCGGTGCCTTGAGGTACTCAAAGACCGAGGGTTTAAACTAAGTTGTGACGTTAGCGATGAGTTCCAAGCATCAAGGACATTATGCTTATGTGGAACCTTTGCTTCCTCAGATCGAGCAGAGGATTCGGGAAAGGCTTATCCTGAATTCTGTTTCCCCTGATACCAAAGATGCCGTGCCTGGACCTCTGCAGGAGGAGGGTGAGGTAGACCAGCCGCCGGCCCTGCTCAATGTTGTTGACTATGGATTGTCAAAGTCGTGCTCGGGCAACTATACCTATTCTTCGTAATAGGTTTGCATATTTGAAGGAATGTGTTCCCTGTTTCGTTTTAATAAATGTGTTTGAATTTAAGATGTACTAGCTTCGCCCCTTGGGGTTTTCCAATGAATTTATATTTTGTAGCTTTTCTTTTAAAGGTTAAAGCGTTAACGAAGGGGAGATAATGTGTAGTATGTTCCTCATATCTTATGCCTTAGCGGAACGTAATAATCAAAGTTCCATTAGGATGATAATATTTGAGGGCTAATACTCGCAGAGACTCATAAACATCTAAGTATTAACGAAAAGACAAATTTTTGTATCTTGTATCAATGATACTATGCCTTTGAGAGATAAAAATAGATTTAGGATAAGAACTAGGTTTACTTTCGTGTCTGGAGTATGCGGTGTCAATTCCGGCTTACTTAACTGATTGTGATTTCTTCCTGATTTTGTCTTGATATTGAAGTCTGCAAAAATTTCTTGGTTTATGTGACTTGCATCAATCAGGAACCGAGCATCTCTCTGAAGGCAATTCTCGGATCGCGGGACAAGTCCCCAAATTATACTGACCAAAATTTCAGATTTCTATAGCGTGCTTATCTTTGTGTCGGATGTATGATAACCAATTCTATGAGAGGAGAAGGTTAGGCTGAGCATTTGTCTTAAGAACGGTTGTTTTGTCCGTCGGGCCAGAGCAAGTTTTTGTCTATTGAAACTTGAGTTAGTTGCCGATTTATAGTCAGGTGACGACTGTTTTTGGAAATTGTTCGAGTTTGGAAGTTTTTTTGTCTAAAGTCTGCGACGTCCTGCTTTTTTCCAAAAATATGTTTTACCTTCGAGTAAAAGTTATTTTACATTGTTAGAATATCTCGAGAGAATTTTTCCGCATTTTGGTTGAAGATTTTGCTTGACCTTACAATTGGGAAATATTTTGGTTTGTTTGTGTAGTAGTTTATTAGAAAGTGTTTTTCTGTTTACGAGCTTTCTTTCGTATACCGGGTTTCTGTCAAAAACGTTTGCAGGTTTAGGGATGTTTTAGTAGTGCCGCGAAGTCTTAATGTCGATCTTGTGACCACGGTATGCTTTGTTAAGCGTTCGAAATTTTATCGACTGACGATGTGTTGATATGTTCAAGTAATCGTTTTGTTGTTAGGACTTACGTTTGTTACAACGATTTTTTGTATGATCTCCATTTTTTGTTATACGATGATTATTTAATTTTTACTTGGGCTTTTTAAGAGAATAATGATTGCTGTTTTTAGCCGTAAAGTAATTTGTGAGATCAAGTTTTTCTGCGACAAAATAGATTGGCTAGACGTTTTTAACTCAAACTCCATTTTCTTATTGCCAAAAAAGTTTTTAAAATATCGAGTACAAGAAAGCAAATATTTTAAAATGTGGGAATACACGAGTATATATGTATACATACCCACTCCCCTCCCCCTTTTTAGAGAGGGATACAGCTGAACTCATCTTGTGACGAGTTGCCTACGTACCCCTTTCGAGGATCAAGCCATCTCGTAGTTCAGTTAGTTGCCGCAAGTGTTTTACTTGCTTGGTGAGGTTGCGTCAATTTTTTAGTCGTGATGACTGTTACTGCATCGATGGCTTTTTCTGGAACTGATTCTTCCGAGTTTTCTGAAGATTTGGGCTCGGGAGATTGCTTGCATTCTCTCTCTGTAGCTTTTGCTTGACATGAAGATTATGGGTCATCTCTTTCTAAAGAGTTTCCGCAGCTTAAGCACCAGGAGAAATAAATGACAAGAACTAGCATTATTCTCTGACCATGACAGACTTGAACGTACGACCCGCAAAGAAAGACGACAAGCATCGATAGACAACACATGTACCGTGTTGACCGACACTTCTTGACGGACCATATCAACCGATATCTGAACTCTACCATCGTCTGACACTGATCACTTAGCATCGATCGACGGCAACTTACCCACATCGATCAACATCAACTTACTCACATCGACCGATACTGATCACATAGCATCGATCGACATTAACCTACCCGCATCGATCGACGGAAACAGACGAGTTCAGATGGTTGCGACTTTAATATTGGTTAGGGATAAGAATGGAGACCTGCGTGACCCCGACGGTCACCTGCGTAATGTAGCAGGTCAGGATATAGACGATCAGGGGACCATAATCCCTGATACAGAAGTAGAAGCAGCATAAGCAAATGATGCAGAAGCTCAACCAGAAGCTAATGCCCAAGCTGCTCAGAGAACACTGGCTGACTACAACTGTCCAGACCAGTACTACACCAACAGATCCGCCATTCGTCCTCCAGCTTTTCAAAGACATGATTTTGACATTAAGCCCACCTTCTTCGGACTTGTAGCATAGACACCCTACCATGGGCTGCGACATGAGTCACACTTAAAGCCAATGGAGTCCCTGAAGATTATCTTTTTTGTAAGGTCTTCAAGTACTCACTTGCTGGAGAAGCTTCATATTGGCTCAAGGAGTTACCACCAGGATCCCTGACATCCTGGACTGACATCAAGAATGCTTTCTTGCGCAACTTCTTTGGCGGCGCAAGAGCAGAAAAACTGAGGAGCAAGATTATTACTTTTTCATAAGACCCTTATGAATCTTTCAGAAAGTCTTGGATCAGATTCAAATCATACCAGAAAGATTGTCCACATCATGGGTTCAACAAAGTGCAGCTTCTCAGCACTTTCTTTAGAGGTATTGGATTATAGTACCATATGGTTTTGGACACAGCTAGCGAAGGAAATTTCAGCACCATGAGTCCTGAAGAAGCTACAAGGTTGATTGAAAATCTGACATCCAGCAGAAGTACTAAAAACACAGACTTTGAGAGGAAGAACTCAACTCCAGCAATGAGCAAGGAGCAGATTGAAAAAGTCAAGGCAAAATTGGATAGTGTTCAGAAATTTCTCAGGAAGCATGTCACTTTTGCAGAAGTGGAAGCATTAGAGTCTAGAGATGATGAGATTGAAGAGGATGTGAACTATGTTGATGAGAATGGTTTCCAGAGACAAGAGAATCAAGGTTTTAACAGGAACTCCTATGGAAATGGTCAAAGGAGTAATTTTAATTAGAATTCACATCGAAGGTCCTTCAACAAAAACAAAACTTATGAGTCTTCTTACTACTAGAACCCTCCTCCAGAAGCTCAAGGAAGCAAGATTGAAGCAATGGTTGACAAAGTTTTAGAGGGACAACATAAGATGACCGTGGATTTCAATGGAAAGATAGATGGGCTATACCTCAACCCAACACCAAATTCAAAAATCTCAACACCCATGTAAAGAAGCTGGAGAATTAGGTGATGCAGACAAGTGAAACTATTAGGAGTCATGAGAGCCTGATCAAGGAAAAAATAAAGGCTGGACAGAATTACCACGTTAATGCATTGACTGATGATGATTTTTGGATAGAAGTCAAGAGAGAAAGGCTAAAAGGGGGGGGGGGGATTCCCGTATGGAAAATTCGTTTTTGTTTGATAGTTCGCACATGCATCGATCGACACAAGTCGCTGCGCATCGATCGACGGTACCTATGAAGTTAGCAGAATCGGGAAAACCCTCAACCATCGATCGACGAAGCAACCGTAGAATCTATCCATGGTTCCCAGCAACGAAACGAGTTCATCTACCAAAGGTCACGAATATGATAACTCCAGAGCGGAGGATCATTCTGAAAAATAAAAGTGATCCTGCGAAGTATGTGATTCCATGCTTGATCAAAGGTCACGAGTTTCCCAATGCCCTCTGCGACACTGTATCGTCAGTGAGCATCATACCCAAAGCCATGGCAGAAAAGTTGAACCTGAGAGTGGAGCCTTCTAGTGATTCATCGCTACCGTGGGAGCCATTTGCGACATGAAGACTAACAGGTTGTGTCTTTCCCTGATTGATCATAATGTTAATTATGAAATTTATAAGAATAAACCTGCTCTCACGAAGTTGTCTAATGATGCAGAATTTGTGGCCACATGCTTCTGCAATTATGACTTCAACAAAGAGCCTGAAGATGGAGCATCGATCGGCACCCAACCCAGAGCATCGATCGACGCGATTTACGAACTAAACCCAGAACCGATCAACACATGCCACGCATATGGAAGTTACACCCTAGTCTACCTCAAATACGACGAAGATTACAGAGAAGAAGAGCTAATCGAGTACCGTGGTATTGCAATGGAAGAGGCTGGTGTTTTTCAAGTTTCCAATCAACTCGAGAAATCAACATCGATCGACAGAAACCAATTGACATCGATCGATACTGACCAAGAAACAGTGTCCGAACTAGTTTCAGCTGCAGAATAAGAGAAGACATATGGTTACGTACAACCAGATGAGTTCGGTATCATGAGAGATCCAGAAGGTCTCAGAAGAGCTATGGACGGCAGAATGATAAATGTCACGAGGGAACATATAATTGATGTACTTGCCATGGCCAATGAAGCTGGAAATCTGTTCGGGCAACAACTTGGTAATCAAGCATCGATCGACGGTCACCATACACCATCGATTGATGGAGAAGAAGAGCTGATTGAATATCACGACTTAGTATCAAAAGATGCCGGCTGGGCGAGAGTGGATAAACGAGCATCGATCGACGCACCTTTTACAGCATCGATCGACATTGAGAAGCAGAAGAACGAGCCGGTCCGTAATATTCCATACGCGTCTCAACATCCTAGATCGATTGACAGCAGACAGCTTGCATCGATCGACAACACCCTTCCAAAGTTCCAAAACCTTTGTACTTCTACTGCCTATAATCTGGAGAGTTCAACATCGACCGATGAGATCATCCCAGCATCAATCGACGACAGTATGGAGCAAGGTGCGAGAGCCTATGATGCTAAGAGCAGAAGAATTTTCCATTGGGAAAAGAAAGATGAGTATGACATCTATAGAGATGAGAATGGTAATGCACGAGCTACAGACGAAAGAGTAGTGAATGTGCAAGCTGAAGACATTAGAGCAGTTCTAGAGAGAGTTACTATGTTTGAGCATAACTACATATGTTTATCAGAACATGCAGCAAGGATCAGTATGTCTATGGAGAATCAAAGGACATACAACAGAGCATAGGTTGATGATATTGTGCATGAGATCTACAAAGCTCAAGAGATGTCACTGGATGACTTCTACACGAGGATTGATGATGTTTATTATCTTATAGACAAGTGCCTCACCGGTTTGAATACACGCATGGATGAGATGAAGCAAGATTTGGATACTATACAGAGACAACATGCGATTAGGCCAGACAAACGAGCATCGATCGATGGCACCCTACGACCGTCGATCGACACTGGAGCCAACAGACATAAGACAGCAACAGAAACACAATTGGAAGATAGATTTGATGAGATTGTTTTTCTCAGAGCCCAATGAAGGAAGATATTTCTCAACAGTTGGAAGATATATCAGAGACTACAACTGCAAGACTTAGAATACTACAACGCAATATTGAGAACCTACAAAGAAGAATGCATTCAATAGAGGTTGCTAGAGAGGTTCTAAAGAATGAGAAAATCAGAAGTGATGAAGCAAAGAAGATGTAGACACTTGTTTTCCAAGTGTTGATCCACCTCTATACTAGTCAGAAAGTTCAAAACGTTGAGCTTAAGACTATAACCAAGCGCTGAGTGGGAGGCAACCCACTGTTTAGTAAGTTTTAATTAGTTCTAGATTATATTAGTCTAATTTTGAATTTTATTATATTTTTGCTTTTCTTTTAAAAGAGAAGTAAGATTGTCTGCACAGAGCATCGATCAATGGTTGGCCAGCATCGATCGACAGAGTAACCCTAGCATCAATCGATCGCCACTTAACAATGTCGATCGACGTCACCATCAGCAAGCTGGTATACCGTTTTCCTTGATTAATTTTGTTCTTATGGTTTATTTTCTTTACCAATCTCAGACTGTATAACATTGGTGATAGTGTTGTTTAAGTCTACGGGAGGTTTACTAATATTGTTTTCTATTTTGAGTATTATACTTATAATAAAAAAGAAAGAAAGCTGAAACCTACAGGTCCAACATCGATCGACACCAGAGAGGAACCATCGATTGACAATGGATCGCGACCATCGATCGATCCCACCTACCTACAATCGATGGACACTCTCTTATAGAGAGAGGTGTCGAGTTTCCTACTAAACTATTTACTTATGTTTTAATTTTTCCTAACCAATCCGGGACGGATTACACTAGGGACAATGTAATTTAAGTCTGGAGGAGGTTTGTTAACACTATTTGATTTATTTTGAGTTTTATTTGCTATATATATAAGTATTTCAAAAAAAATTATTTAGTCAAGAAGGAGATTATGATCAAGATTTATTATTGACTAACCATACTTTATCACCATTCTTAGAAGGTTGTTTGCAGAGATTACTAGAGATACTAAAGTGGATCATCATGCCACTATATCACACTTGTTTAGGAAGTTTGAATGAATCAAACTGATTTCCAACACTAATCCTGACATTATTAGCTTGCTTTGGGGCTTGGTATACACTTGATCGGATTCCTTCTGCAAGTATGTAGGTACAAGTCATTGCACATTTGGTTCCCTTCTCTATCTCTCTTCAGCATCTACTTAAAAGCTTAAAAGATTGAGATGACTTCCCGAGATGCAGAGGGGTAGGTACATTACCAATGACCCCATTATTCTAATTCAGAGGAATGATCACATATTTTTAGAAGCGAGGGGTAGGTAAATTACCAATTACCCCACTATTCGCAAAAGAAAAAGAAAAAAAAAAGAACAAAAAAGAAGAGAAAATCGAAAATAAGATGACATCATTGTCCATTAAGTTTGAGATCTAAAAAAATCAGAAAAGAGAGAAAAGAGGGAAGAAAGGAATCAGAGAAGACTTTGTGCCTAGTTGTTCATATACTTGTAGAAGTAAGAATCCATATTTCCTTTGATCGATACTTCCAAGGTAAAGCATGCACTTTTATTTTATGCAAAGAAATGAGTTCAGTAGAGGGGCGAGTCAAGCTAGTATTTGCTAAGTTGTTGGTATAATAGATTTGGTTGCTATATTAGGATAGGGCACATAAAGTTTCTTCGTGATTGACTTGATAGGATGTGGTTGTAACAAAGTACGGTGATAGTTATACTTAGATAATGTGTGAGTCTCCACTTTTCAAAACCTCTTTCACAGACTTTGTTTGCTTGGGGACAAGCAAAAGGTTAAGTCTTGGGGAGTTGATATAGCTTATTTATTACCAGTTTTAGGCCACTTATAGGCTCTATTTAGAGTCTATTATGTGTGTCTAGGCTATATTTTAGAGTATTTACAGGTCCACGAACGTTTTGGAGATATATGAGATACTTAGAGCTTTTGGAGCATTTAGAGGAGAAGAATTCGTAGCTGATCATTTAGGGAGTCAACGAAGCCATCGATCGATGAAATATACTTGGCGTCGACCGATGATTAAAGCCCAAGGTTGATCGATATAGCACACTTGCCATCGATCAACGACAACAGATTTCAAAGACCAAGCCGGAATGATGAAAATGCCTTGGACGAGTTTTGACCTAATTTTAGGGTTTTATATTTATGTCTTGAGAAGACAGAAGGAGAACATAACATTACACAGAGCATTTTAGATTATTCTATTCATTTGTATTAGAGTTAGGAGAGAAAGGAGGAACTCTTTCAGAGTCCTCCTGGAACTCCTTTGGTTTTTATTTAATTTATATTTCATATCTATTTGATCTATGATTTTGTGACAAAGATCATGTTTGAGTAGTTATCAATTAGATTTAGGATTGAATGATAACAATCATGGATTAGCCCAAAAGTAAGATTGCTAGGTTAAGTTAATATCCATCAATTGAATTATGCTTAATGTTTGCATTCTAGAGTAGCTAACTAGAATCTCGATGATAGGACATGGACAACTACACGAGGAGATTATGTGCCATAATAAATTTCGTTGAACTAGGTTGTTAGGCGCATGCAAGAGCTGGTCTAATAAGTTTAGTGGACTGATGTGGTGTGTATTTTGTTCTAGCAGGGTAATAAATATCCTAAATAATCAACTGTCAAATTAACCTTAATCTTAACACGCTCTATAATACTCTTGCCAAAATAGATCAGGTGTAGTACTTAGGGATCGAATCCACATAGAGCAAATGCACACAATAGATTTCTTATTTCTAAAGACTAAGCTAGGTGAATATATATATTGGTAATGAATAATCAGATTAAGGAAATATTCCTTGTCAAGAAGTAGGATGCAATATGAAAACTTGCTACTAATGCAAATATGAAAATATTCTAGATGTAAATACAAATGTAAATATGCTAGATCTAGGGTTTCAAGCTTAATGAATTATAATGGATAGGAGGCACAGAAATGTAAATATTCTAGAACTCAAATGTTAACTATTTTGACCCTTTTAACTCCAACTCTCGTATGCGAGCAAAAAGAACGACCATCAGCCGACGGCTAAGGCTTGGTGTCGATCGACGGTGAAATTAGAAGGAACTATGGGCGAGATTTGATAAGTCTACCAGACTTATTAAACCAGCTCTCGCATGCATCTAACAACCTAGTTCAACATAATCTGTTCTGGCATAGATACTACTCTCGTAGTTGTCCATGTCCTATCATCGAGATCCTAGTTAGCTACTCTAGAATGCAAGCATTAAGCACAACTCAATTGATGGATATTAACTTAACCTAGCAATCGTACTTTTGGGCTAATCCATGATTGTTATCATTCAACCCTAAATCTAAATGATAACTACTCAAACATGATCTTTGTCACAAAAATCATAGATGAATAGAATAGATATGAAATAAAATATAAAAACCAAAGGAGTTCCAGGAGGACTCTGAAGGAGTCTCTCATTTCTCGCCTAATACAAAATGAAACTAAAATATGTTGTAAAACTTCTGGCTAACTGTTGTCTCTATGTCTCTTTGTCTTTTTCAAGACATAGATATAAAAACCCAAAGTCTAGGTCAAAACTCGTCCAGGATATTTTCGTCTTTCTGACTTGGGCTTTGATCATCGATCGATGGCAAGTGTGTTGCATCGATCGCTCTCGAGCTTTCGATCATCGGTCGACGCCAAGTGTGTTCCGTCGATCGATGGCTTCATCGACTCCCTAGATGATCAGCTACGGATTCTTATCTTTTAAATGTTCCAAAAGCTCCAAGTATCTCATATATCTCCAAAACGTTCATGGACCTGTAAATACTCTAAAACATAGCCTAGACACACATAATAAACTCTAAATAGAGCCTATAACATGGCCTAAAACAGTAATAAATAGGCTATATCATAGACTTATCAAATCTCGCCCACACTTCCTTTTTATTTCACGGTCGAACGACATCAGGCCTTATCCGTCAATCGATGGTCTTTCTTTTTGCTCGCATACGAGAGTTGGAGTTAAAAAGGTCAGAATATTTAACATCTGAGTTCTAGTATATTTATAATTTCCGGGCTTCCTATTCCCTATAACTCATTTAGCTTGAAACCCCAGATCTAGCATATTTACATTATATATACATCTAGTTAATTAATATCATATTTTCATATTTGCATTAGTAGCATATTTCCATATTTCATCTTTACCTCTTGATAAGGAATCCTTAATTTGATTGATCACCACTAATATATATATTTACCTAATTTAGTCTTTAGAAATAAGAAATCTATTGTGTGCCTTTGCTCTCTGTGGATTTGATCCGTAAGTACTACACATGATCTCTCTTGGCAAGAGTATTATTTTGTTTGTAAAGATTATGGTTAATTTGATAGTTAATTCCTTAGGATATTTATACCCTGCTAGAACAATAAAAACACTGCAATGTCACACAACAGCCAGAGCCACACTTGGGGCAGGCAGCCCCAAAACGGTCTCTCTCTTAGTTGGAGGAGGAGAAGGAGGCATTGACTCGCAAACTGGCTCAGCGTTGACAGCATGGACCGGAGTCGCAGAGGAACCCGCGGGCTGAACCTCGACCTCAGGCGCCGATGCGTCCATAGCACCCCTTCGGCAGGAACGGCATCACGTGTGAGGAGAACCTCAGGAGTCGAGTCATCAGTCGGGGCCGCAGGTCCCGGAGACGCGCCGCGTGTGGGACGAGCCATCTCCTCAGCCTTGCTACGGGCCAACTCACTCTGAAAGGAAAGGAACTCCGCAATGTGAGCTGGAACAGCTCCGGCGGTGGGAGGATCCGATGAACTTGCGCCGGCGGCCTTGCTCGTCTCGACATCACAACTCTTGTGAATGTTCCTGGAAGAAGACATCTTGATGGAGAGAAATTTCTAAGAGGCAAAGCAAGGAGAACTTAAAATTTGAGAGAATGTAAAGAGAATGAAGAAGAGGAGCTCTATATTTATAGAAAAAAATTGAAAGGATTTTTTGCATTAAAATAACGGAAAAACTTTTCGAGAAAAATCAATTTTGGTCGTGGATTCCGATTAAACGCCATCACTAGGCCGCAATAATCGTGCTCGAAACTTGCGAGCTGGGGAGCTAACTGTTGGGATCAAAAACGGTTATCTCGAAATCAACATCTAAAAATTGCATCTCCATACAAAAGCTTCCTAAACACACTCTCGAACAAAAGTTCCTGACCGAAAAACTCATGAAAAATAGATCGAGCACACAATCCAACTTGCCGTTTTGGCGAGTTCTATCTGTCCAACTCGCCATTTTGGCGAGTTAGATCAGTCCTACTGGCCAAAAAGGGGAGTAGGATCACACAGGCAATCCTACTCGCCATTTTGGCGAGTTGGACCAGCCCTACTCGCCAAAATGGCGAGTAGAATCACACAATCAATCCTACTCGCCGTTTTGGCGATTTGGACCAATCCTATTTGCCAAAATGACGAGTAGGATCACACAAGCAATCCTACTCGCCGTTTTGGCGAGTTGGACCAGTCCTACTCGCCAAAATGGCGAGTAGGATCACACAAGCAATTCTACACGCCGTTTTAGCGAGTTGGACCAATCCTACTTGCCATTTTTGCAAGTTGGAACAGTCCTACTCGCCAAAATGGAAAGTTGGATCGAGCACCCCGTCCAACTCGCCCGTTCGGCGAGTTGGACCAAATCCCATGCCTTCTGTTGAACTTCAACGGATCAATCCCTTGTTCCGCCTCGATCGGAGTTACCATTGGATCCTTACAATAAGAACCGCGAAGATTTGTATTCCTAAATGGAGTCCATGGTTATCGTGTAAACGGTGGCGGTTAAAAATTGCATCAAAAAAAATTGGGAGTGGCAGACTACACGTCCAACCGTTCACAGCAAACCCACTGCAGTTGAGGAGGCGGAAATGGAGCGATGGGCCAATGACCATTGTTCCCAGCTATTTGACGACCTTAACCGTTATGAATAGATTTTTTTCCGGTTTGTATTTTGGATATTGAAGTATTTTATATATTAGATTTTTTATTTAAATGTTATATTTTATATTCTTAAAATTTTATAAATTAATATTTATTAATTTAAATTTTATATACTTAAAATTTTATAAATTAAAATATATTAATTTTTAATTTAAAGTTATTTTTTATTATTTTTAAAAAAATTTAGATTCGAGAGTTGATGTTAATTTGTCGTAATCATTACGACCAATTAACATCGACTGTCGATGTTGAATGATAATTACTACGACCAATTAACATCGACTGTCGATGTTGAATGGTCATAACTATTACGACGACTTAACGTCGACAGTCGATGTTAACTCGTCATAATATTCAATACCATTTAACATCATCTTAATGACAATCGATTTTAATTCGTCGTAATATTCACGATCATTTAACATCATCTTAACAACGAAATTTATGACTATTTCACGACTAAAATTTACGACAAAAGTATGACGAAATCTTTAGACGCAAAGTTATGTCTGATTTACGATGAAATAGTTTACGACGAAAGAACGATGAATCTTATTTATCGTAACATTTACGACAAAGTTACGATCAAATGGTCGTTACAACGAGCGATTAATGATGAATCAGTTTTGTCGTTAGTTCGTCGTAATAGGTGATTAACAACGAACAAACAACCAAAATTATGGTAAAATCCATAGTATATCAATTACCAAAATAAACTCTAAAAAAAAATTTATACTATGACTGAAAACCGGGAAAATTCGTAGTACATCAATTATCAATTGCTTTAGATGATGGTTGTTTGGCAACATTTGTGTTGAATGTTTACAACACAGCAAATAAACAAAACTACACTCTCTTAGCAACTAGACTTCTTTTTTTCTTGTTTCTTGGTTTCATATTAGACTTTTTTCTTATGGACATAGAAGTTGGTCAAATAAATCTTTACTGGCCTGTTGATTTAGTTAAGAGTTTTTATATATAACACGATAATTAAAACACGCAAAGTAGGAAGATGGAGATATCATTAATTAGAAGGTGGATCATCCTCGGGAGATGAGGGAGCCTACAACTCCGGCGATAAGGGCCGTTGGATCTCCAAGCACGGCAGAGATAACGAACTGCACGGCCATTCCAGCGATCTCACAGCACTTCTGGACTTTGCCTTTGCTGCTGCTACGGTGGTGATGCTCAAGCGTGTTCTTCAACGCCAGGCTCTTTCCTTCTATGCTTTTACCACTTTGTCCTTTGTACAGCTCCCGCCAATTCTCCACCAACATCTCCCTCACGCACGCTACGTGGAGATTGTACTTTTTGCAAGACGACCTGTGTTTTGTTCATATGTTTTCCATCCTTATCAGTCACAGAAATTATAATTTATATTAATTAACCACATTTTATAAACTGTTCTTAAACTCTGAAATATATTATTTGTAACAAATACTATAGTTTTGCGACAAATAATAGGCTCTAACTTAGAGTGCACGTTATGTAACTTGTATACCAATTACCACACAAGTTCATTTCTTTAAGTAAAGGAGAAAGTATTGTGTTTAAACTTTAAATGACATTTGCTTTAAATCTTCGTTTGAATGCCATCGCTTTTAATCTTTCTTTTTCTCAAAACATATATTCGGTATAAAGACGACGTTCATGTTCAAGAATCAAACTATCAACGTAATCCAAATTTTAACTCAAGTTGCTTTATTAAAAATATTCTTCAGAGATGTTGATTTAGAATATATGCTAATGTTGACTAAAACATCAATCAAAACTTTCACAACAAATACACTTATATGAGTAAATTTAAAAGTTAGGTTGATTTAACAAATTTTATCAAATATTCTTACATAGATTTCCATTAACTATTATTGATTTGTGTAGAAATCTATTGATTGTTATTATGTTTTATAAGTTAGGCATGGTATTTTTTCTTTATAAATCATAATTTGATTTATTTCGTTTACCTCAAATATATATATAAATAAAAGAGAAATTTCCCTAGATAGCCCCTTTTAGTTTGTTCTTCACAAAAATAGTTTTTAAGAAAGAAAATGACCAAAATAGTTTTTTTAGAAACTAATTTTTTTATTAATATGAATTTATATCCCTAAGGTTAACTAATTTAGACTTTAGGGTTTAGAGTAAAGGGGTGGGTTTGGGGATAGGGTTTCAAATTTCAAAAAAAAAAAAAAATTGAAAATTTCAAAAAAAAAAAATGCTATTTTGGTCATTTTATTTTTCTAGGGCTATTTTGTGACAAAAACTTAAAAATGACTGTTAAGAGAATTGTCCTAAATAAAAACATATCATAATATTGCAAATTGATAGTATAAATAACAAAAAAAAAAAAAAAAGAATATAATCAAGAAGACAAACCTGTAACTCCAGCTACGGCCTTTTCTTCCACATCGATGACAAGACGAGCTAACTTTGCGGTAAAGGAAGAGCTTAGTCTCTCCATCGTCCAAAACCATAGGAAGCATAGCGCAACAAGGGTGAAGATCAAACCCACATGCCTTGCAATGGTAGAGGAATCCCGACACGTCCTTCTGGCACGCGTTGCAGTAGCGCCTTTCATTCCCTGGCGGCTTAGCCAAAAACTGAAACGTACATTTTTTGTAGAAAGGATGTGTTATGTTGGCGGAAGGTAACGCGCAGTGTGCATGGAGATCGAAATCGCAGCTTTGATGATCATTGGAGCACCGATAGCGAGACCCGATCCCTACTTCATTGCACCCATCACACTTGAAGGGCTTCTCGGTGTAGTCGTATTTGAGGTTATGTTTTGGGTGGCTAAAATGAGATATCTCTGCGTATTTCATATTTAGTTAGGTTTCTTTTAGAATTTGTTTTATGTACATAAGTTTGGAAAAAAAAATCATAATTTATAGAGGGGGTTTTCGAGTAGCTTTAATCTGACTTGAAGCATCAAAAAAGAGAAGAGAGTTATCAAGTGGAATCTTTAAGTTGCTGCAAATGTAAGAAAGTCCATAAAGAGAGAATACGAATGTAGAATATGATGGTATAAAACTTTTTGCCCATAATTAATGAGACTATATATTGCAAAATAATTCTTGAATTTTTCTAGTTTTCTGTTTTAAGCCTTCATTTTTCTCCCAGTTAAATTCTACTCTTCTGAAACGAAGAAAAGTATTTCATTGGGAGATATAATAGCTCTAGTTCTGAAGATGGTATGATATATAAAGTATAACTCACTTTATTAGCTTAAGAAAAATCACTCAAAAACTCAAGCTCTCAAATACACAATTTCTCACATTTATATCTCAATGTCAACACTTGACATTGTTTATATAGAGAGTTAACTATATCCTATTCCTAATAGAAAACACACATAAGATATAAGATATGATCCTTTTCTCTTAAGATCATAAACTATCTAGGAATAGGTTTCCTTGTTATTCAAGGTTTCTTTAAGCTTATCCCAACAATCTTCCTTTTAAGCTTGAACATTTCAGTCAAATCTTGAACACCTACAAGATTTCTCATCTCCTTAAACTTGATTCTCCCAAGTGCTTTTGTCAAAATGTCGGTTTTCTGTTCTTCTTTGGGAACATGCTAAACTTCAGTAAGATTACTCTCAACACACTCCCGTATAAAATGATATCGTCTATGTATGTGTTTACTCCGTCCATGGAACACGTGATTCTTTGTAAGAGCAATGGCAGATTTGTTGTCTATTCAAATTGTCACTTTCTCCTGTGAGCGTCCAAGATTTCTCCATAAAGATCTTGAAGCCAAATTGCCTATTTCAAGCCGTAAAGGGCTTTGTTTAATTTATACACCTTACTCGCTTCTCCTTTGATCATGAAGTCCTCGGGTTGAGAAACATAAACCAATTCCTTTAGATCACCGTGTAGAAACGCCGTCTTGACATCTAAGTGATGTACTGCCCACCCATTTGATGCAGCCAAGGCCAAGATGAAGCGGACAGTCTCAATGCACGCTACTAGAGCGAAAAAATCTTCATAGTCGACTCCATGTCTTTGTATATATCCCTTAGCAACAAGTCTGACTTTATATTTGTTGATGCTTCCGTCTGAGTTTCTTTTGACTTCAAAGACCCACTTAAGTTCGATTGCCTTTGCACCACTTGGAAGATCTACTAAATCATAAGTTTTGTTCTTTATAGTCGATGTGATTTCATCATGACAAGCATCCCTCCATACCTTTTCTTCTTTTGCTTCATCATAGTTCCACGGTTCTTCGTTTAGAAGGAGTAATAGGCGCTCACTCTCAATTTCGGCCAGTAATATATAATCATCTAAATAGCTCGGTCTTTTGATTTCTGTTGAAGATCTTCGCAGGACAATATGGTCTGGTGTTTCTTCTTCTTCTTCGATAATAGGTGAAGGTTCTTCGATAGCTTCTTCTTCTTCTTCTTCTTCTTCTTCGTTACCAACCACTTGTAATCCGCCAGTCTCTTCTCTTTTGATACCTCTGTTTCCAACATCTCCAAAACAGAGTCTGAATTTACCTGGTTCACCATGTTCCTCTGTTTCCATGGCCTTCCAGTTCCAGCTATCGTTCTCTTTAACGATAATGTCTCTACTTACCACTATTTTTTGATTGACAGGATGAAATAATCTGTAGGCTTTTGATCCTGGCTTTGTTCCGAGATGTACAAGCCTTCGTGATCTATCATCAAGTTTCTTTAGATTTCCTGCTTCTATCTTAGCATAACCTATACATCCAGACATGCATATATGCTCCACAGAAAATTTGGAATGCTCATGTATTCTCCTTGTCATTCCTAGAAGGGTTCTATTTCTTCTTTCTACCACCCCGTTCTGTTGGGGAGTATATGGAGCTGTCAGATGCCTAGTTATCCCTGATCTTTTGCAAAAATCTTGGAATTCCCCTGATGTAAACTAACCTCCACGGTCTGTTCTGAGTGTTTTGATCACAGCTCCTGTCTCTTGCCTAACTATTGCTTTAAACTTCTTAAACTTCTCAAAAGCTTCTCCTTTCTCCTTAAGAAGGATAAACCACATGTAACGTGAATGATCGTCAATAAGTATGAAGATATATCTGTTCTTTGCCGGTGTGGAGGGTGTAATGGGTCCACAGAGATCCCCATGTATGAGTTCTAGTACATTACTTGCACCATACATAGTTGACTTTGGGAATATATGCCTTGCTTGCTTCCCAAGAAGACATGTTGAGCATGTCTTTTTCTCGATTTTCATCTTAGGTATTCCAGTGACAAGTTCATGGTTGATCATTGACCCCATTGAGTCTTTTCCTATATGCCCGAGCCTTTCGTGCCACTTCTCAGATTCACTTTGTGTCATCGACTGAAGGCACTTTGTATCATCTCGATCTAGATGCACTTTTTATAATCTATTTCTCGCTCTCTTGGCTGTTGCTATTAATCTTCCATCTTTTGCAGTCAATGTAAGGTATTCATCTCTCATTTGTATATCACAGCCCTACTCTGTTGCTTGACCAAGACTAATGATGTTGCTCTGCAAGTCTGGTATGTAATAAACATCGGCTAAAGTCTTCTTCTGTCGGTCTTTGGTAAGAAACATAACTGGACCTTTTCCTTTTATGTTGATGCGGGAATCATCTCCAAAGCGAACCTTGCATGTGATGGATTCATCGATGGATTTAAAATAGCTTTTGTTTCCGGTCATGTGATTACTTGCGCCATTGTCTAAATAACATACATTCTCTCCCACCGAGTTTGTTTCAAAGTCGCTACGGTGTATGTTTCTTTCATTTAAAAGAATTACTTCATGCATCATTAGATCTTCGGCTTCTCGCGTATTTCTATCTTTAGTTTCTTGAGCTTCTTGAAGTTTCAGCAGTCGATCAGGACAATCCATAGAGAACTGTCTGTTTTTGTCGCACCGGAAACATGTTATTTTTGACAGATCTCGATCGTAGTTATAGCGTCCGCAACCTCTTCCCCTGTTATAAAAACGTCCTCCTCGTCCTCTGCCCCTATAGCTATTGTATTCCCGATTTGGTTGACTCTGTTGAGTTTCGTAATTTGTGTATATTAGCTTGGTCTGATTGTCTTGTGTCTCTTCTTCTTCAGATACTCGTTCTTCATATGTTTTAAGTCGTCCAATAATATCTTCAAACGTTGTAGTTTTAGGATCGAGTACCTGTTCTAAGGATGCAACAATGTGTATATACTTTCTTCGAAGAAGACTTTTAAGAAACTTCTTAACAAGATTTGATTCTTCAATATTATCTCCTAAGGCAGCAGCTTTTGACGAGATCTCAGATAACTTGCCAACAAAATCATCAATGGTATCCGTGTCTTTCATTTTCAATTGATCGAACTCAGACATTAAAGTTTGCAGACGAGCTTCTCGAACCCTTTTGCTCCCATGTGTCTCCCTTTGATTGCTCCCAAACTTGTTTTGCTATGTCGAGTTCTCGTACTTGTAAGATTAGTGCTTCGGGTATGGACTGTAAGAGTAATGTTGTGGCCATGTCGTTCTTCTCACTATCTTTGGATTCATTGTCAATGACTTCCCACACCTTGTGTACTTTTAGTAACACTTTGATTCTTATAGCCCAAACTATATAATTGCTTGAATTTAACATCGGACAACTAACTGACGAAGGACCTCCGCCTTCCTTGCGTTGAGCAGTTGAAGTTGTTGTTGTAATATCTCCCATGGTGTAAGATTTGTTGTGATCGTCTCCAAAGATCTGATACAAAATTTACTTCTGAAGTTTGTATGATATATAAAGTATAACTCACTTTATTAGCTTAAGAAAAATCACTCAAAAACTCAAGCTCTCATAAACAAAATCTCTCACACTTATATCTCAATGTCAAGTGTATTTATATAGAGACTTAATTATATCATATTCCTAATAGAAAACACACATAAGATATGATCCTTATCTCTTATGATCATAAACTATCTAGGAATAGGTTTCCTTGTTACTCAAGGTTTCTTCAAGATCCCAACAATAACTACTCTAACTTGTAAAATATACATAACACTATATATATATGCCAAAATGACATGAGACTGATTTGGATTTGCTTATGCTTAGACAATTATATGTAATACATGAATAACTGTTGAATCCGAAATCGGTAACCCTAGATCGGTGATCGATTTCGATTGTGGGTTTTTTAAAGAGACGATTAAGAAAGCAAATCGGAGAGTTTATTGATGAAGAATCGGAATGTTTGATGAAGAACAAGGTTAGAATAGAGAAAGAGTAATGAAAACCCTAGTTCAAGCTTGCCCTTGAAGTATATGTGTGTTTCTTCATTCCATCCTCTTTCTATATATACACCTCCTGTTATTGTCGAAGTCGGTTTTGACGGGCTTCATGGGCCGACTTCCCTACCGATTGTGGGCCGAGTTCATGCCTAAATGGGCCTATGTGGTTAGATGTAATCTATCCCCAACAATAAGTCCCCCCCCCCCCAGTTCATCGAATATGTTGCTGTTTATTCGGTGAAGTTCTTTAACTGGGTCAATTTAAGGCACGATCTCGGTCATCCGTGTTCTCGGCAAATCCGTAATAGTTGGCTATCTCCAACTTCTTTTGCTTGTGCGTCAACGTCGTTCTCGGTCATCGGTCGGTATTTAATACTATTATTTCTCAAGCTCACGCACGCCTCCCACTTTGTGTCACTCAAAGTCAATAATATTTTTGAGATTCGGAGATAGTGGGACACGTGTCACAACAATCTATAGGGTTTTTAAACATAATCATGACAACTGCTCGTCTTCTGCGCCGAGATATCTATAAAAGTTCCTGCTCCTTTCTCATTTTCGTATCCTCTTGCTGCTTGACTTCAGAATCAAAGGTATTTTCTCTCTGCCCTCTCTCTTCTTTCTCTCTCTACATATCAATTCTCCGATCAGAATGTCCTCCCCTCTTTGCCGGTGTTCTTTGAAAGGAAAGGCGGTCGCTACCGGTTCCGATTCAGAAAGTTCCGGCTCGGCGCTGATACGCAGACCAAGAACAATAATGCTCGGAGGAATGGATGATCCGAGGCCAACCACCGCTGATTTGGCCCTGCTTGATGACAGTGAACGTGACATCGTTAGGTAAAGTATAGAGCTGGAGGATCGAGAAGAAAGCGGTCACGCTCCTGCCGACGATGTGGAACAAGACGTTGAACCAGAATCAGATCGGCCGGTAACTCCTAGTGCTGACATCGACTCGTCAAATAAGGATAAAAGTTCGGCTGAGAAGATCAGCTTTGCTTTAGCCGACTTCCTTCCTATGCGGTGGACGAGAACCGACTTCGAGTTCGATGAAGAAATAGATCCAGAACAAGAACGCACACTTAGCGTCAAAAAGAACCAAAACTGGGTAAATCATTTTCCGACCAAGTCTTCTTTCAAAACCATCCGAAGACTTATCTTCCAAACGAACCCGCCTGCTGGGTTCTCATTCCTTATTCCGGCCGAACATCAAAGGCCCTGGACTCCTCCGGCAGGATATGCCACGGTGTATGAGTCGTGGTTCACAAATTGTTTGCTCTGGTGGCCGTTGCCCGAGTTCCTGACGACGTATTGCAACCGACGGAAAATCGCTCTTGGGCAATACACCGCAAACGGGATCAGGATCATGGTCACCTTGATGGTTTTGGCTGCCGAGCTAGGGATAATGATGTTGGTTCGACTCTTTGAAGAGCTCACAACACCAAGTATTACTTGCAGGACGGGATTCTTTTATGGGAAGATGGTCCCTAAGTACAACGTGATTACCGGAAAGCCGTCGAAAGTCAACTTATGGAATCATCGTTACTTCTACGTCAAGATCAATGAAGCCTCCTTCGAAGATCCCTCGATAGTTTTAAACGGATATTTCAATGCTAACATTGGTACGATCTCGTTCTTTTATATTATTGCACTTCTACTGATATTCCTTCATATGTTTCCTCTTTGTTGCAGATTGTCTTTCGAAGTGGTCCCAAGGAGGCACCGAGTCCTTTCTTGAAGAAGTCAAAGCTATCAGAACATTGAGTCATCAACACTGGTCGTATATCAGTGAAGTTCGTATCCAAGCCGCCTTAAAAAGAATCAGCAAGGGTATATTTAACTATGTCTTTACCGACATTGTCAAAATGCACTTTTTAGATCCTGACTTTTTTTTTATTCCACCTAGCAGCCGAAAATCAAGCCGAGATTTCATCACAGCACCGAGGTCGTAGAATGGGCAAGCTAAATCTCTCGACTCTTCCTTCTTATGCCGACACGATCGGTACCCCAGAGCATGGAAGAGGATCCTCTGATGTAGGCAGGCCCGCCAAACGAAAGCGGGACTCGAGTGTGTGAGATGCTCCCTTGCGTATAAGTCCAAACCGATCTCCACCCGTAGGACCCGAAGAACACTTCAGCGATGAACAAAGGGAAAAAGACCCTTCTGCCGAAGGGGAACCTTCGGTCGTTCCTGTCGGTGAGGTGGAGCCTCAGTGCCTACCGCAATGCCGATAGAAGAGCATCCAGTAGAAGAAACTCGTACAGTCGAAGGGTTACAAGGGGATCGAAGCCAAGGTCCTGCTTCAGTGATCCAAGACGGAGAGATAGTCGAGTATCCTCATGCTATCGACTTCAACTATCGGTCCATTGATGTCTCTTTCATCGAAGATCATGAAGCTCCAGCCCGCATGTTCCGCCAAATTAAACTCAAGAAACGAGGGATGCCGGAACTGGACCAACTTCACCAGGATAGTCGCTATCGGGAGATGGCTCGAGCTGGTGCCATCATAAGTTTTTCTTCTTTAGAACCGACCTTTCTCGGTCTATATCTAACATCGTTAACTTTCTTTTGCTTTGTCAGTTCTTTGGGAATGCTAACCTCATGGTGAGAGATTACGAGGCGAAGCTCAGACCTCAAGAGACTTCGCTAGAGGCGAAAACTAAGTCCTTGAAGAAGAAGAGAAAGGAATTCGCCGAGTTGGCGTACAAGTGTAGTTCTTACGAGCAACAGGTCGAGGGACTGACAGCCGAGAAGAAAGAAGCTTTGGAGAAAGCTGAGCTCGAAAGATCCTGAAACGAGGTTTTATCCACAGAACTGGCGGCACTGATGGCTGAGAAGGAAATCCTCAATACTCGGTGCTATGACCTGGAAAAGGAGAAATCCGAGCTCTCACTGAACTTTGAGGCGACGACTAGGAGGCTGAGAGAGTCCCGGGAGCACGAGGTCAAGAAGGAAAGGCTTTGAGTTGAGTCCATTCTGAGGCAGAAGGTTGTGATGACTTGTGAGAGGATGGGTCAATTCCTGGAAGAACAACCCGAGATCCAGTCGAAGCTCCCCCTTTATTCGCAGGCGAAGGGGACCCGAGAGGGTTTAGAGAAGATCCAGACACAAGGCCTGTCGATGGAAGAGGTTCTTCAGAAGGTGAGGACCGATGAAGCCCACTTTCTAGAGGAGCTTCAGAGAATGGAGATTGTGGATGCCTCCGAGATCGATCTCCTTCCTGTCGAACTTGATGAGCACGGCTCAAATATGGCGGTTTTTTCTCCTGAAGATATCCAAGACCTTCGGGCTTAGCTTATCTTTGTTGTAATCTTCTTCTTTCTGTAATAAATCCGGCCGAGTATGGCCTTTTGAATTATGGTTGCTTTTAATCAATTATCTTTATGTTCAGATAGATTGCTTTTATTTAATTATCGCCAACCGAGTTGCCGTGTCGCTGTAGCATAGAATCAACCGACGTGTGTTTCCACTGTTGATTCTTTTATTTGTAGAATAGAAGAATAGGACTTTATTTCGTCAAATATGCCGATATCGTTTGATCGTACAAATAGGAAAGAACGTAAGCGAGCAAATTTTTCCTTTATAGCCATAAGCGACCGAGAACAGTGTCTTTCTTGTTGCACTTCGAGGTGTGGTTCGATGGGACCAGAGTACTCTGTCTAATTCGTCGGCCCAGTATCCCTTCTTGAGATCTAGTCTTTTTTTGATCCCGTCAATGATAGTTTTATTGGTTGCTTCGGCCTGGCCGTTTCCTTGAGGATACCGCGGGGTAGAAAAGCTGAGTCGAATTCTCCATTTCTCGCAGAAGTCCTGGAATTTGTTCGACGTGAACTGGGATCCGTTGTCGGTGATTATTTCGTAAGGAAGTCCATGTCGGCAGATAATGTACTTCCAAACAAAGCTCTGGACCTCGTTCTCGGTGATTTGGACGTAGGCTTTAGCTTCAACCCATTTTGTGAAATAATTGGTTAAGACGAGTAGGAAACGCCTTTAACTTAGTAGAGGGCCGACTATGTCCATTTCCCATCGCATGAATGGATATGGGGAGACGGAAGTTTTTAGTAACTCGGTTGGCAAGTGAATGTTAGGTGCGTGTCGCTGGCATTTTTCGCATCGTGATGCATATTCTTCGCAATCCATGACCATAGTGGGCCAGTAATGCCCTTGAGTTTTAAGTTTTAGCGCGAGAGCCCTGCCTCCAATGTGTTTGCCGCCTTTCCCTTCATGGGTCTCGATCATAACGAGTTCTGCTTCTCCCCTTCCGACGCAAGTAAGGAGCACCTTATTTGCGGTCCACCGATGTAGCTTACCGTCGATAGAGACGTAATTGGAGCTTTTTGCTTTAAGTCGACGGGATTCCCACTTATCCTCAGGGAGTATCTTTTTGTCTAGATAATCCAAAAAGGGAGTTTGCCAATCAACGTCTTTAGTTGTTGATTCTACGATCTCGGTGATACTGGAAGAAATGGCGAGGACGTCTTTACCAATTGGTAAGGAAATACTCGGATTTTCAACTGTATAAAGGGGGATCGTCCGTCTGACTTGGTCTCGCTGATTGCTTCCCAATGCGGCTAACGCGTCAGCGAAGCAGTTATCTTTTCTGGGGACCTTGACGAGTTCAAAGTGATCAAATTCGGAGGTCAACTTTCTGACGATACCGAGATACGCATTCATTCTCTCATTTTTGGCCTCATAGTCACCACTGTACTGACTGGTGACGAGTTGAGAATCGCAGAAGGCTTGTACTCGCTTGGCTCCCACTACTTTAGCTAAACGAAGTCCTGCGATTAACGCTTCGTACTCGGCTTCATTGTTTGATGCCACAAACCCGAGTCGGAATGATTGTTTGATGAGTTCTCCGGTGGGTGATTGGAGATGAATGCCTATTCCCGATCCTTTGTTGGATGATGCTCCATCAACGTGCAAGATCCAATTTTTCACTGGGATATCGAAATCAGCTGCTTGATCAGGTGGGATTTCGATGATGAAGTCGGCCAAAACTTGAGCCTTTATTGCGGGCCTAATTTTGTACGAGATATCGTATTCGCTGAGTTCGATGGCCCACTTAGAAAGTCTCCCTGACTAGTTAGCATTCTGGAGTATGATTTGCAACGGTAAGTCAGTGAGAACGACAATGGAATGGGACTGGAAGTAAGGTCGCAGTTTCCTTGCCGATGTTACTACGGCGAGGGCCATCCTTTAGAGGGTGGGGTATCTCGTCTCGGCATCGGTAAGACGTTTACTGGTATAGAAGATAGGGTGCTGTTCTCCTCGGTCTTCCTTTATAAGAACGATGCTTAATGCCGAAGAAGAGACTGCGATGTAAGGATACAGAGTGTCGCATGCATCTGGTTTCGCCAATACCGGGGGAGTCGTTAAGTACTGTTTTAGTGCCGAGAAGGCTTGTTCGCATACTTCATCCCAAAGAAATTTTTTATTTCCACGCAGCAACTCGTAGAAAGGGAGACACTTATCGGTGGACCTGGAGATAGAACGGTTAAGTGCCGCAACTCGTCCGGTAAGACGCTGAATTTCCCGCGACGTTTTGGAATCGGGTAAGTCCAAAACTGCGGAGATTTGCTTCGGATTTGCTTCGATTCCTCGTTTCGTTACAATATAGACAAGAAATTCTCCCGAAGTAACTCCAAAAGTGCACTTTGCCGGGTTCAGTTTCATTATGTACTTGTTTAAGGTATCGAAACACTCAGACAGGTGTCGAACGTGGTCTTTGGCAATGAGTGATTTGACCAGCATGTCGTCGATATAGACTTCCATAGTGACTCCTAACTTGTTGGCGAACATTTTGTTAACGAGTTGTTGATAGGTGGCTCATGTGTTCTTGAGTTCAAATGGCATAACTCAGTAGCAATATGTGCCGCGATCCGTGATGAATGATGTCTTCTCGCGATTGTTCGGGTGCATCATGATCTGATTGTAGCCTGAGAAGGCGTCCATGAACGAAAGAAGCTTGTTTCCGGCCGTAGATTCCACCATCATATGTTAAAGAGATTTGTGGTAAGTGCAGAACTTAGTTTCATCATATGTTAAGGGCTTCCCATCGAGAGTTATGTCCCACACGTTCCATGGTCGCTCGGTTTTCGATGTGGAGGGGGATGCATCGGGTTCCTCGGTTGCCGAGAAGACTTTTCCTTTCTTTTCGTTAGGCTGATGCTGGCGAGGTTCCTGGTAGGTGGTCGTCGCTTTTGGCGTACATTGAGCCTTCAACGCGTTCTGTTTTGCGGTGTAGGCCGCGTTATCTTCCTCTATTCGGATGAAGCAGTTCGCCCTATGGAGTGCGTCTTCTAGGGTGATCGTACTATTTGTGTAGAGGTCAGATCGCAAATACGACCTAATCCATAGCGCGTTACGTAAAGCCTCTCCCGCTGTTTTGTCCGGAACATCGACTTTGGAGACGAGGTTCTTAAACTGTTCTATGAAGTCGTGAAGGGATTCCTTCTGTCCTTGAGAGATTTTCCACAAGTCGGTTGCTGAGGACCCTTGGCGAATATACATGGAGTAATACTTGAGGAACTCGGTAGAAAGTTCCTTAAAGGTGCTGATTGAATCCGCTGTTAGCCGAGAGAACCAGGTGAGGGCAGGTCCTGCTAAACTCTCAACGAAGAGTTGGCAGTAACCGGCATCTCGTTCTTCCGTGGAGAAATAAGCTCGACCCATAACAATGTTAAAGCTTGTCATATGGTCTCTGGGGTCAGAATCTCCGCGGAAAGATGGTACCCGGAGTTTGTCTTGATGTCGCACTCGGACGTCGGTGATCTTCTTGGTGAATGGAGTTTTTTGAGTTACTTCCAAGACTCGATTGATTTCTGGTGCGAAACTCGTGGCTTGATGGATTTTTGACGACATGTCTTTAATCGTTCCTTGAAGACGTAGAAGTTCTTCGTTGGTTGCTTCCAAGACTCGATTGATTTCTGGTGCGAAACTCGTGGCTTGATGGATTTTTGACGACATGTCTTTAATCGTTCCTTGAAGACGTAGAAGTTCTTCGTTGGTTGCTTGATCGGCTGCTTCATTCCATCCTCCTTCTATATATACACCTCCTGTTATTGTCAAAGTCGGTTTTGATGGGCTTCATGGGTCGACTTCCCTACTGATTGTGGGCCGAGTTCATGCCTAAATGGTCCTATTTAAGTAGATATAATCTATCCCCAACAATAACGTAGTTGACACACCGCCACGCTTCTATTGGGGATAAATTGCATCTACGCGGCATAGGCCCATTTAGGCGCGATCTCGGCCCAAGAACAAGATCGAAGTTGGCCCACGAATCCACTAAACCGACTTTGATGAGTTTCGGAGTGCTTATATAAAGAGGAAGCTGGGATGGACAGATGACATTCACACACATACAACTAGAGCAAACCTAGAACTAGGGTTTTCATATTACTTGTTCTTGTTTTGTTCTCCATCAAACGTTCATCCTTAATCAATATACTCTTTTGATCTGTTCACTAAATCGCCTTATTGATAAACCCACCATCAAAATTGATTACCGATCAAGGTTACCGATTTCAGATTCAATAATTGGTGCCGTTAGTGGGGAAATTCAAATAGTAGTGATAAAGAACACCGATCAAGACGATGACAGGATCTCTGATGAATCCAACGGGTCAACAACCAGTCGACCTTAACACCGTCTTAGCATCTCTCTCCGCCATGGTTCAACGGCTTGATCAACAAGATGCCGCAAACAAGGCAACTCAAGAATGTCTAGAAGTAATCGTCGCCGCATGCCTACCTCCTGCGCAAGCAGACGATCTTGATACGTCTAGACAACATTTATTCCAAACTACGGCACGAGATCAAACAGCCGATCAAGCAACCAACGAAGAACTTCTTCGCCTTTAGGGGACAATCAAAGACATGTCATCTCGAATTCATCAAGTCACGAGTTTTGCACCAGAGATTGGTCGAGTCTTGGAAGCAATTCAAAAACTCCTTTCACGAAGAAGATCACCGACATCCGAGTTCGACACCAGGACAAACTCCAGATACCATCCTTCCGCGGCGATTCCGACCCTAGCGACCATATGACAAGCTTCAACATCGCTATGGGACGAGCTCACTTCACCACATAGGAGCGAGATGCCGGTTATTGCCAACTTTTTGTTGAGAATTTGACTGGGTCAGCCCTCACTTGGTTCTCTCGACTATCAGCAAACTCGATCAGCACCTTCAAAAAGCTTGCTACCGAGTTCCTAAAGCATTACTCCATGTATATTTGCCAAGGAGCCTCAGCAACCGATTTGTGGAAAATATCCCAAGGTCAGAAGGAGTCCCTCCAAGAATTCATGGGAAGATTCAAGAACCTCGTCTCCAAAGTGGACATTCCAGACAAAACCGCAGTGGAGGCGTTACGAAATGCGTTATGGATCAGATCATCTTTCCGATCTGACCACTACACAAACAGTACAATCACCCTGGAAGACGCTCTTCATAGAGCAATCTGCTTCATTCAGATGGAGGAGGACAATGCGGCTTACACCGCAAAGCAAAACGCGTTGAAACTTCAACTAACACTGAAGGCAATGACTACTTACCAAGAACCTCGTCAGCATCAGCCTATTGAGAAGAAGGGTAAGGTTTACTCATCAACCATGGCTTCACATGATGAAAGCAGTCCCGTCAACGTATCATCAGTGCGTTAAATTCCCTACCAGAGAAGGTACCGTCTTCACACTCAAGGGAGATCAACGTCTCGCACGAAGCATGTTGATCTCCGATTTCAAAAGTCAGCAGGTCGCCTTCTTCGTCGAACCAGAGAAGAAGTTATCACCACAAAAGGAGGAAACAATCCAAGTCGGCATCGACGCAGAGAACCCGGACAGAAGCGTCAGAATAGGTTCTGAACTTAGTGAGGACCTGACGATAGAGCTGACAACCTTCCTCCGCGCGAACAAATTGACTTTCGCTTGGACGACTGCTGACATGCCTGGCATCGATCCGACTGTCACAGCTCACCGACTTAACGTTGATCCTACGTACAAACCTATCAAGCAAAAACGACGAAAACTCGGTCCCGAAAGAGTCAAAGCCGTCAACGACGAGGTCGACAGACTTTTAGGAGCAGGATCTATCGCCGAGGTTAAATACCTGGATTGGCTAGCCAATCCAGTCGTCATCAAAAAGAAGAATGGAAATGGAGGGTGTGCATTGATTTCACTGATCTGAATAAAGCATGTCCAAAGGACAGCTTCTCCTTGCCTCACATAGTTCAGATGGTAGAGTCCACGTTTGGGAACGAGCTGCTTTCCTTCATGGATGTCTTCTCAGACTATAATCAAATTATGATGCATCCAGATAATCGCAAGAAGACGTCATTCATCATCGATCGAGGAACGTACTGTTATCGAGTAATGCCCTTTGGACTCAAAAACGCAGGAGCCACCTATCAGCGACTCGTCAACAGAATGTTCGCCGATAAGCTGGGAATTACAATGGAGGTCTATATTGACGACATGCTCGTCAAATCACTTGTCGCCAAAGACAACATCCGACATCTTTCTGAATGCTTTGATACCCTAAACAAGTACAAGATGAAGCTCAACCCGGCAAAATGTACCTTCAGAGTTACTTCAGACAAATTCCTCGGGTACATCGTGACACAGCGAGGAATCAAAGCAAACCCAAAACAAATATTCGCGGTCTTAGACTTACCCGACCCCAAAACATCGTGAGAAATTCAGCGCCTTACCGGAAGAGTGGCGGCCCTTAACCGATTTATCTCAAGATCTATGGACACGTGTTTCCCATTATACGAGTTGCTATGTGGAAACAAGAGATTTTTGTGGGACGAAGCATACGAAAACGCATTTACCGCATTGAAACAATACCTAACGACTCCTCCGGAGTTAGCGAAACCAGATGAGGGCGATACCTTGTATCTTTATGTCACAGTCTCTTCCTCGGCAGTAAGTAGCGTTCTCATCAAGGAAGACCAGGGTGAACAGCACCCCTATTTTCTACACCAGCAAGCGTCTAACCGATGCCGAGACTAGATACCCTACTCTTGACAGGATGGCTCTTGCCGTAGTCACATCGGCAAGGAAATTACGCCCCTACTTCCAGTCTCATTCCATTGTCGTCCTCACCTACTTGCCCCTACGGACCATACTACAGAATGCCAACCAGTCTGGAAGACTTTCCAAGTGGGTGATCGAGCTTAGCGAGTACGACATTTTGTACAAAAGTAGACCAGCAATCAAGGCTCAAGTTTTAGCAGACTTCATTGTTGAGATCCCTCCATATCAAGCAGCGGAACTCGACATCCCAGTAAAGAGCTGGATCTTGCACGTTGACGGGGCATCATCTAACAGAGGATCATGAATAGGCGTTCACCTCTAATCGCCCACCGGAGAACTCATCGAGCAATCATTCTGACTTGGCTTCGCGGCGTCCAACAATGAAGCCGAGTACGAGACATTGATCGCAGGACTTCTCTTAGCGAAAGTAATTGGAGCAAAGCGATTGCATGCCTTTTGCGATTCTCAGCTCGTTGCTAGTCAATACAGCGGCGATTACGAGGCCAAAAACGAGAGAATGAATGCTTATCTCAACGTCACCAAAAGCTTGGCTGCAGAATTTGATCACTTTGAAATCACCAAGGTTCCCAGAAAAGATAATTGCTTCGTAGATGCGTTAGCCGCGTTGGGAAGCAATCAACGGGATCAAGTCAGAAGAACGACCCCGATCCATACAGTTGAAAAACCGAGTATCACGCTACCAGGAGGCAAAGATATCTTCGCCATCTCTTCTACTCTCGCCGAGATCCCCCCCTCTATAGCAAAAGATGCAAATTGGCGAACTTCTTTCCTAGACTATCTAGACAAGGGAATACTTCCTGAAGACAAGTGAGAATCTCATCGACTCAAGGCAAAAAGCTCCAACTACGGATCCATAGACAGAAAGTTACATCGATGGACCGCAAACAAGGTACTCCTTACCTGTGTTGGAAAAGAACAAGCAGAGCTCGTCATGATCGAAACTCATTAAGGAGAAGGAGGCAATCACAGCGGGGGCAGAACTCACGCATTAAAGCTTAAATCCCAGGGTCATTACTGGCCTACTATGGTCGCTGACTGCAAAGAGTACGCATCACGGTGTGAGAAATGCCAAAGGCATGCGCCCAACATATATTCCCCAACCAAGCTGCTGAAAACATTTGTGGCTCCGTACCCGTTTATGCGATGGGCAATGGACATAGTCGGCCCATTACCCAGCTCAAGACAGAGACGCTTCCTACTCGTCCTAGTGAGTAGAAAGCAAAGCATATGTCCAGATCACCGAGAAGGAGGTTCAGAGCTTTGTTTGGAAGTACATCATCTGTCGACATGGATTGCCTTATGAAATAGTTACCGACAACGGATCCCTATTCACCTCCAATAAGTTTCAGAAATTATGCGACAAGCGGAGAAGCTGCCTGAGTTTCTCAACTCCAAAGTATCCTCAGGGGAATGGCCAGGCCGAAACAACGAACAAAGTTATTATTGACGGGATCAAGAAAAGATTAGGTCTCAAAAAGGGACACTAGGCCGACGAGTTGGATGGAGTACTCTGGTCCCATCGGACTACACCTCGGAGTGCTACAGGAAAAACACCGTTCTTGTTGGCATACGGAGTCGAAGCAATGGCTCCCGCCGAGGTCATTGTCACCAGTCTAGAAGATTGAAGATGCCTCAACACGGTGATCTTAATTATGAGATGATGATCAATGCCCTAGATCAACTCGAAGAACGACGAGATCAAGCCTTATTACGGATTTAGAACTATCAACATCTTGTCGAGTCCTATTACAACAGGAAGGTCAAATCTCTCCCGCTACAATTCGGTGATCTTGTCCTTCGCAAAGTCTTTATAATGCACGTGGTCAAACCTGGAGTTTACCGACTTGAGGCATCTTCTGACGAACAAATCCCATGGTCTTGGAACTTGACCAATCTGAAGCGCTACTTCGGCACTTAAAAGGTGAAAACGGAGAACTACGAGTGACTTGATCCCATCTCGGGTACGTAGGCAGCCATTAACCGGGTTCAACTACAAAAAAAAAAAAAAAAAAAAAAAAAATACGAGTGACTTGATCTCATCTCGGGTACGTAGGCAGCCTTTAACCGGGTTCAGTTACAAAACAAAAAAAATATATGTATATATCTCTATATACTTATTTTATTTGTATCACGGCTTTGTCCGCTCCGATCATATAAATAAAATATATATTTTTAAATCCAACTCGGATGTTTTAACTGAACCACTTAACCCATAACTTTGTTATGGATTCAAATCGGTAGTAAGCCACAGTAGACAAACATGTCGAATGGACTTACTCGCTTTATGTTCTGATCAAACACTTAGAGAATTAAAAGTTGAATGATGAATGCGGCGTCACAGTAGACGATAAAAGGAAAAACTGCTCAATAACCTAAAGTTAGGGGTACTTTTCTTCCTTTTTTTGCAAAGTTAAATATTACCGGCTTATCTGACGAGATAAAGTCTTATTTGTTTACTTGGGAAAACCGTTACACAATTTGGCAAACACTTGGTTTTAAACATATGTCCTTCGATAAGATGTCAATCGATGTCGGTTCGGGCCATATTAGATGTCGTTATTTTCAGTTAACTCAGCTGAAAGTTGATTAAACAAAGCGATATTCAAAAAATAAAAAGCCATACTCGGCTACAGTTCTTACATAAAAGGAAAGGAAGCAACAACAAACAGTAAAATACATAAAGGGAGCATATTTTAGGCACGGAGATCCTCGATATCCTGAGGGGAGAAGGCCGTCATATTGGAACCATGTTCGTCGAGACCGATCAGAACAAGGTTAATCTCGGAGGCGTCAATGACCTCCATTCCTTGCAGCTCTTCTTGATACTGGACTTCGTCGTCTCTCGCCTGTTGAAGTATCTCGTCCATCGACAGACCATGGGTCTGAATCTTCTCAAGGCCTTCTCGGGTTCCCTTGGCTTGAGAGTACAACGTTAGTTTGAACTGGATCAAAGACTGCTCCTCGATAAACTGGCACATCTTCTCGTACACCAGCGCTACTTGTTGTCTCAAAGCGGACTCAACCCGAAGCCTCTCCTTCCTTACCTCATGCTCCCGAGACTACCCTAGCCTCCTGGTCGTCATCTTGAACCTCAGCTCGACTTCAGATTTCTCTTGCTCCAGATTCTGACACCGAGTATCAAGACCCAACTTTTGAGCTTTCAACTCCTCCAGCTCCTTGAAAAGAAGCTCATTGCGAGACCTCTCGAGCTTGGCCCGCTCTACAGCCTCGTTCTTCTCGGCTTCAAGTTTACCGACTTGCTCCTCGTATGTGCCGCACTTGTAAGCCAGTTTGGCAATCTCCTTTCTCTTTCACTTCAGAGATACGGTCTTTAGCGCTAGCTTCTCGTCATGGGCTCTCAGCTTCGTTTCGTAGTCTCTCACCATGAGATTGGCATTCCCAAAGAACTAAAACAAAAAAAGAATGAGTTAACTAAGAGAGTAAGTTTAAGAAGGAATCAAATGTGGTTGGAACTTACGATGGCTCCAGCTTGAGTTGCTCCAACACGGGCATCCCTTTCTTCTTCAGCTTGATCTGACGGAATAAGCGTGCCGGTTCCTCATGGTCTTCGACAAAAAGAACGTCGATATGCTGGTATTTGAAGTCGATAAGGTGGGGATACTCAACCACCTCGTCACCATGAGTAGTTGGGTCAGGCTCTTGGAACTGATCCCCTTTTGGCTCCTCCCCCGTTGAAGGGTCCATCAGATGCTCTTCCGTCAACACCTCGGTAGTTATCGCCGCTTCGGCCTCAACAACAGGATCAAGTGAGGGGGTTTCTTCCAGAGATGGTTCTTGGCCGTCATCGCCGAGATGCTCTTCTGGTGTTTCAGAATGAGGGGACCGGATTGGGATGACATGCGAATCTCCTTCGTCTACATTCGAGGACCTTCTCCGCTTGGCAGGCCGACCATCACCAGAAGATTCACAACCGTGCACTGGGGTACCAATCGTATCAGCATAGGAGGAAAGAGACGCAAGATTCAGCTTTCCCATTCTTTGATTACGGCTTCGCAAAGGAGTCTCTACTGAAGTTTCGGCTGTACATAAAAGTGTAGTCCATCAGGGTTAAGGAGCCAAAATATAAGGAAAGTGAGTATTAAAGCAAATCGGTAGTTATCTCGGTTGATTCTATTCATAGCGGCTTGAATACAAGCTTCGCTAATGTTGGTGACTCAACGTCCTGATGGCTTCGACTTCTTCGAGAAAAGATTGAGAACCGCCTTGTGACCACTTTCCGAGACGATCTGCAACAAAAAGAAAACAGATGAAGTAGATCAGTAGAAGTGCTGTAACTCGACTCGAAATCATACCGATGTTAGCATTGAAGTATCCGTTCAGGATCACTGAAGGGTCTTCCAAAGATGCTTTGTTGATCTTGATATAGAAGCAATGATGGTTCCAGAAGTTCACTTTTGACAGTTTCCCAATGATTACATTGTATTTGGGGACCATCTTCCCATAAACGAATCCCGTCTTCGCGGTGATACTTGGTGTCGTGAGTTCCTCGAAGAGACGCACCGACATCGTTATACCCAATCTCGGCAGCCAAAACCGTCAGAGTTACCAAGATTCTGATCCCGTTTGCGGTATACTGACCAAGAGCTATCTTCCGCCGAGAGAAGTAGGTTGTCAAGAACTCGGGAAGGGGCCACCAGAGCAAGCAGTTGTTGAACCACGACTCGTACACGCAAGTGTACCCTACGGTAGGAGTCCACGGTCTCTAATGTTCCGCAGGGATAAGGAACGAGAACCCAACAAGTGGATTGCTTTGAAAAATAAGCCTCCGAACACATTTAAAAGAAGACTTAGTAGGAAGGTGGTTCGCCCAGTTCTGATTCTTTTTAGTGTTAAGGAGTCGTTCTTGTTCTGGATCTATCTCCTCATCAAATTCAAAGTCGGTTCCCGTCCATGGCATCGGAAGGAAGTCGGTTAAAGCAAAATTTATCTCCTTCTCGGCTGAAGTTTTATCCTTGTTAGCCGAGTCAACGTCTACACTAGGAGTGATTGTCTGTACGGTCTGGGTTCAGTTTCCTGCTCCACGTCGTCAGCAGGAACATGACCGGTTGCTTCTCGGTCTTCCAGCTCTAGACTGAATCTAACGACATTGCGTTCGTTGTCGTCCAGCACAGCTAAATCTTCATTCGTCGGCCTCGGATTGTCCATTCCTCCGAGTGTTATCGCTCTCGGTCTGCGTATCAGCGGAACCAGTACTTCTGAGTCGGAGCTGGTGGCGATTGCTTTTCCTTTTGAAGAACAGCGGCAGATGGGAGAAGACATTCTGATTGGAAACTAGAAAATCTAGAGAGAGAAAGAAGAGAGAAGGCAGAGAAGAGTACCTTTGTCTTTGACTGAAGCAGCGAAGAGATGCAGAAATGAGAGTTGGAAGAAGATTTTATAAGGGAACTCAGCACGGAAGACGAGCAGTCATCATGATTAAGTCTAGAAACCTATAATTATGACACGTGTCCCACTAACTCCAAATCTTGAGAAGCTACCTGCTTTAAGGAAAAAACGTGTAGGTTTTACGCAGAGGGGGACAAACAGAACGTGTTAACCGAGAAAGAATTCTCGGATCAAGAAGATGGCAGGAAATCAACTTTCCTGCATCTACCGAGAATATATATAACCGAGGTCGCGCCTTAAATAAACTCATTCGAAGAAATTCACCGAAAAATAGCAGTGATGGTATTTTCGATGAACTAGAGGGGCTTATTGTTGGGGATAGATTTCATCTACCAGACATGGGCCCATTTAGGCGCAATCTCGGCCCAGGAACAAGATCGAAGTCGGTCCATGAATCCACTAAACCAACTTTGATGAGTTTCAGAGTGCTTATATAAAGAGGAAATTGGGATGGAGAGAAGGCATTCACACACATACAACTAGAGCAAACCTAGAACTAGAGTTTTCATATTACTTGTTCTTGTTTTGTTCTCCATCAAACATTCAACCTTAATCAATATACTCTTTTGATTTGTTCACTAAATCGCCTCTTTGATAAACCCACCATCGAAATCGATTACCGATCAAGGTTACCGATTTCAGATTCAACAGCTTCTATATGTCACATGATCATTCGCTGATTTTTTGAAAATGCTTAATTATCCACAACAGTTTGTCCTTCAACTTTATAGAAGTATCCGTTTGTATTTGCTTTGCTTGTGAATCCTCTTGCTCGATCTCTAACTCTCTGTTGCTTCTCTCTCTCGCAGGTTCACCCACGTTTGGTCAGTTCGCGACTCCGATCACTCCTTTGTTTACACGAACAGAGACAAAACGAAAAGAAAGAAAGAACACAAGACAAACAAGTTTTAGAATTCCTCATTTATCTTTGATACATCTCCTTTAGGATCGAGACCTTGTAATTCGCTCTCTCAATTTAGTGATTATACAGAAGCTCGACTCTCTAGTAACAGTGGAGAAAGATTCTGCTACAGAGAGAGTCATTAGAGGAAGAAGAAGGTTGTTACGAATAACCTTACGACTTGGACTTTTTAGGCAAGTCCACTTGTTTCTGGGCCATACTCTATTTCACCGAGGTCCATCTTCTTATTGCTTTTGTATCTTCATGTTAGGTTGCAACTGGAGCTAAGCCCAAAGAAGTTATCGGATGGGTCACACACCACATCCTCATAGTATAAAATAGAAGTTCATCATTTGTGATTTGGAGAGGAACATAAGTAACAAAATTTCCTTTAATTTTATTCCTCTTCATTCTTTTCCTTCTTATTCCCTATGTTACTTTAGTTGTTACCAGTTAGAACCTTAGTCTTTCCATATATGGATAGCTATATCAAACGCACACAATTTTAGGTATAACATTCAAGAAAAGCTAGGTTAATATTTAGATTTTTTAGGTCTTAGATAAAACATTGATTTATTCCTGTCATATCCAAAACATGCCTTCACTTTGATTTGGATCCAAACTGAAAATATACTGTGGCATATTACCTGTTAATTTTTCAAAAGTTATACCTAATGGGTTTGAATTATGCCTCGACATGAATATTAACCAACTGGCAGAGCCCCAATCCGAAGTGTGGCCAATTCGGTCCTGCATTCGGTTCAAAAGTCATAACCAATTATTTAACAAAAAAATGTAACCAATATTGTTTTTAATTGGCATTTGGTTTGGTTTGGTATTTATAAACTGATTGATTTTTAACCATGATATATATGAACCAAAAGAACAATAATTTTCAAACTGAACTGTTTTTTTTTAGGTAAATTAAACTGAATTAGTCAAAATTACTACAAATATTGTTTTCTATTTTAACAAACCAAACTGAATGTAATTTGAAAGTCGAACCAAACTTAACCAAAAACTAAACTAAACCGATTAATTTAATCGGTTCCATTGGTAAATTTATCTCCTAGCCCAAATACAGCAAAAAGACAAAAAAAAAATTGAAAGTAGTACAACTAATATAACTGGTATAACTAATAAAACCAGTACAACTTTAAAAAAATCATATCCAAATCAACTATTATTGAAAATACACTATTCATGTATTTTGACACATGCATGGGAGGGAAAATTAGACTATTGTTCTACATCATCCTCTTTTCTAGCATCATTCATATGCTAATAAACAAATCACCATATTAATTGCAAAGTTGTACTATTTATACATGTTCTACTTGTACTATTTATATTGGTTACACTCAAACTATTTGTTCTAGTTATACTCATATTAATTGTACTAGTTAGAGTTTTACTAGTTGTACTAGTAATACTATGTGTTCTTCTTTGTTTTGAATCTCATACATAAAGCATGAAATTTGATTTTGGATAAAATAGAATTGATTAAAGATGATTACAATTTGATCAATTTGGGATAAGAAAGAGAAAATCGGTGAATGTTTGAAGAAAAAACTGATTTTGTTTTAAGGTGAAGGTAACATCAAAGGAGAAGAAAAGAAGCAGAAGCAGAAGAAGATTAGGGTTATAGGTGGTCGAGTTTTGGGTCAGAACTTGGGTCATATTTTGAGTAAAATAGTAATAGCATAGGTTAGTAAATACATTTAAATCATTTGGAAATCAAGGCGTTGCTGTGACGGTTTTTGTTAAAGAAGAATTACAAAGACGCTATGAATTGTCTCGGGCTCATTGCAAAACTCTCTATATATAGGTAAAGTTTCGTTTGATGGAGAAGTTGAGGAATCGGATATTGACGAAAGCATAGTTTATGAAATTTATGATGATGAGTTACTCTGTCCAGAATAGGGGAAAGAGATAAACTAATGCTGATAACAAAGGAGATTTGGAGAAACTGTAGCAACAACTTAGTAAATCTAAAGGTATTTGGCCAATAAGCAGATAAATAAAAACCAAAGCAGTTATAGAAAGTTTTTCGGAAGACGCATCACCTGAAGAGAAGGGAAGTGACGACAAAGCTCTATTTTTCCTAAAATGATAAAACTTATATGCATTGAGCCTGACAATATAAATGCAAAAGACCCAAACAGATGACATTTTCTGTGATAAACGTGAAAAACACGATGGGCCTATAGATTATTTTGTTGATGATAAAAAAAGAGTTAAGAATGAAGATCTCTCATGTGTCACAAATTTCCCTATGCAATGATGAGGTGACACTATAAGAAGAAACTATACTCTTATTTATTATAATAGATGTGTGTATTGTTAAAATTGATGAGAATGATGGAGAATGAGATTATCTTGTGTAAGAGTGAGAAATTGTGGAGAGAATAGAAGATAGAATAATTTTCTTAGCTTTTCAGATCTGATTACAATAGTCTATCAAGGATAAAAGACGGATCTAGCTTATTCAAGAAGC
Source organism: Sinapis alba (assembly GCA_012274485.2). NCBI lineage: Eukaryota > Viridiplantae > Streptophyta > Magnoliopsida > Brassicales > Brassicaceae > Sinapis > Sinapis alba. The sequence goes on along the minus strand of MU105648.1, from coordinate 573,699 downwards.
TAAAATAAAGAATATAATGTATGTATGTTTTTACTGTTCATTCATGGCTAGTATTCACTTAAGACATAATAGATACACTCTTCAGTTAAGTACTCTCTCTCAAGCTTGAGGAACTGATCAAGTTTGGAACCATGTGGACTTACCTCAATAAAAACAAAAGTATGGAAAACTAATATACTATGGATTTTATCAGTTTTCAGCCATAGTATAAGTCTTACTTAGAGTCTATTTTATGTGGTTAGAATATATTTTAGAGTCTTTTTCATGTCCAAGCATGTTTTGGAGCTATGTAGAGACTATGGCATTTTAGAGCTTATATATGAGGAAACTCGTCACTGCTCAAGAAATCAAGAGTCAGAGACGAGATTTAGAAGAAGCATTGATTGACACTGTTTCCTTTGTGTCGTTCGACACTCACTTGAGTAGATGGCCTTGGCTTGATTCAAGACCAACTTATGCCCATAAGTCCCACATATTACAAGATGTCATTGACCAACTTTATACCTAATATTTATAGGTTTTTCCATTGCTTAGATAAGGTACCACCGTACAGATTTTTACCACACTATATTATTTAGGGTATTATATTTAGTAGTTTTTGAAGAGAAGATCAAAGACTCCTCCAGAGATTTGTATTGGAACTCCATCATTTCTTACTCTATTTATTTATGCAATTCATTCAGTTTATCTTTACGTTTTGCTTAATAATGTATTAGTAGTTACTTTGTCAGATTTAGGGTTTAGATGAATTATTGAAACATCGAACTTCTGGGATGATTTAAGAGGATCCTTCACAGAGTTGATCTAACTGCTCGTGTTCTACAGTAGCTAACTAGAACTATGAACTTAGGATAATTGACAACTGCGAGAGTGGGTTTATTACCTGATAATAATTTTGTTGAGCTAGGTTTCTAGATGCATGAAAGAGTTGGTTTAATTAGCCTAGTGAACATATTGATCGTAGCGTTAATGCTTGTTCAAAGAGCTATCGATCAACACTCTATAGTATCGATCGACACTCGTTCCTTGTTTGCATGCGAGAGCTGAAATATTGGATTAGACATCAAATTAGACTCATAACGAGAACTGGATATCTTACTATTACATTCGAGTTCTAGGACGGTTAATCACACATCCTTAGCATCTATAACTCATAATTTTGATTGTCTGAAACCCTAAGTCTAGCAACTTTTTCATATATCTTGCAACCAACTTATTTGCTTACTGCTTTATTTACTACTTTAATACTTATTGCCTATCTTAATCTAGATTTCCATAGTTTATTGTATGCCCACGCTCCATGTGGATTTTATATTTAAGTACTGAAATTGATTTTATTTGAGAGAGTTTGCTCTAGGGTAATTTGAGTGATATCAAAAACCTCATGGGATAAGACCATGCTTAGGGAAAAATAATGCAAATTCTCATGACTTAAGGACTCACGGCTGTGAAATGTTTGTGAGCCCAACCTTTGATTGGATAAACTCACAAACCTTTGTACTTGCTGTCTTGGTGAAGATATCAGCCAATTAATCTTTACTTCTTATATATCAGGAAAGGGTTACTCCTTGCTCCATCATCTGCCTCACTTTGTGAAAGTCCACTTCAATGTATTTAGTACATTCATGAAAAATTGAGTTGGATGTAATGTGTATGGCGGCTTGGTTATTGCAGTACATGGTGATTGGTGTTGGAGACTCAATGCCTAGGTCCTTAAGGAGAGCATAGATCCATACAAGTTCATTTGTCAGTTTCCTCGTTGCTCTATGTTCTGTTTCAGCAGTTGAGCATGAGACCACATTTTGCTTCTTACTCCTCCAAGTGACAAGATTGCCTCCTATGTGCAGTAGTGTGTGGTTGACTTCTTGTCCCCACAATCTCCAGCCCAGTCAGCATCATAATAACCCAAACCTTCTGTAACTTTTGTGTTTCATTGCACCCCATCCATATTCCTTGACTAGGTGAGCTTTTGAGGTACCCAAGGATCCTCTCCACCATGTGCCAGTGATCATTGCCAGTGATCATCTTTGGTGCTTGTATATATTGTCTCACTTGGTTCACAAGAAACATATGTCATGTCTTGTGATAGATAAGTATATCAGCTTACCAACCATCCTCATATAATGCTTGAAGTCCCCAAATGGCCTATCTTCCATCTCACCATATCTTATGACTTGTATCCTTCTTAAAGGGGAGTCTTGGCTGTATTTTCTCTATGCTTACCTACTTGACTCAATATATCAAGTGTGTACTTCTTTTGGGATAAGAAGAGTCTCTCTTTAGATCGACATACTTCAATTTCAATGAAGTACTTCATGTCACCCAAATCCTTAATCTTGAGGAGAAATCTCAAGAAAGTTTTTGTATCTTGTATACCTTCCTTGTCGCTTCCTGTGATGATAATATCATCATCATACACACGAATGACTACAATACCTTGTGGACCAGTGAGAGTAAAGAGTGTATGGTCAGCCTCAGATCTCCTAAAGCCTCTTCCATTCAATGTGGTGCTTAGTTTGTGATACCAAGCCCTTGGGGATTGCGTTAACCTATAGATAGCCTTCTTCAACCTCATCAAAATTCCCTGGTTTGAAAAGATGTTCTAGACCAGGAGAAGGATGCATATAGACCTCTCTTTTATCTCTCCTTGAAGAAAAGTGATATACCATGGTTTTTAATACCTTTTGACCATGGTATAAGTCCTAGTTAGAGTCAATTGTTGTGTTTGGAGTCGTTTTAGAGTCTTCAAGGGTCTAGGTAGGTTTTGGGCAACTTTAGAGATTATGGAGCTATTAGAGATGCAGAACTGCGCATATACGGAAAAGGTTTAACTATGGACGGAGGACTTTCCATGGTGCGATTGAGCTCTTATTTTGACACAAGATAGATTTTTGAACTAGATTTCAAAAGCCAATGACTTTAGATCGATCAGACAGTTGTACCAAAAGTTAAGCTTGATTTACTGAAGAATTGTCTGTCTCACATGCAAAAAGAAGTTGTCGAAGATGTGTAGTGTGTCAAACGACACACAAGAGTGTCGAACGACACAGTTTCTATTCATTTCCCGACAAAATTTTATCAACATTCAATAATTGCAATTTTCTCCCAATGTTTATTTTATTTACATAAGATCCCAAAACATGTTTTAACCTATATTATATGTTTCTAAGCCATTTTTCACGGACTAGCTTTGTTTTAGATTGAAGCGAAGAGAAGAACTCCTTCATAGTTTTTTGGAACTCCCATTGATTATTATTTATGAAATCTATTCAATATATGTTTTGTTCTTGCTTGATTATGTATGTGTCGACTTCTTGTTAGATTTAGGGATTTTGTTAATTTAACGTCAAACTGATAATCATTGGTGATAAGGTTATTCATAGAATTCTACACCATGATTTTATCATACTAGGATCTAGAGAAATTAACTAGAACCTAGAATTATAGGATCATTGTGAGACACGAGAGTGTAATCGATACCTGAACCTAATCATGTTATACAAGATTTCCATTTGCAGCGAAGGTTGGTCTAGGATTTTAGTTGAACAATATATAATCTAGTTTATTTATTGTTGATTAATTGGATAAGCAACGAGAGTTGGTATGAGATTATAGTTAGGCATATGATAGTTTATTGCATCGAGAGTTGGATAACTTACTGTTTATATTCGAGTTCTGAAATTGAACCTTATATAAACCCTTGGCACCATTGATTAATTTTTAAATCCATTGTTTGATAAATCTCTGAATTTATCGCTTTATCATGATACTTTAGAAACTGAATTACTTTATGTTGTTTACTGCATTACATTTTTTACTACCTAGCGTAATCTGATAACCATAAGTCTACTAAAACCTAGTCTAAATCATACACCTAGTTTTACTTATTATTATTTTTTTCTTGGGTTTTATGTACATGCATTGCAGTACTAGACGCAAAAAGGAAAAAAAAATAGCTTTTGGAACTTACCAACCATGGGTTGTCTGAGATGGAAAATACAAACTTTGCGTAGTATAAGAGAGTGTCGAGAAATACAACTGAAGCATCGATCGGCACCACTTGGACACAGGCGTCAAAAAACACTACTACATCATCGATCAACGCCATACGTTATGAAACAGAGATGGATGCTCGGATATTGTTGATTCAGGATGAGCAAGGAAAACCTGCATGACCTAGAGGGTCATCTGTGGAATGCAAGTTAGAAGATAGATGCTCAGGGGGATGTAATCCATGAGCCAGTGGTTGATGTTGAGGATGTTTCTACTGAGAACGCTGAAGTTCTTCGACAGAGGATGCTAGCAGATTCAAAAGTACCTAATCAGTTATATGCTAACACATCTGCGATTCGATCTCCAGCAATCCAGATGGATGACCTTGAGATGAAACCTGCATACGTCTATTTTGTGGGTGAGCACCCGTTTCATGGTCTTCCTCATGAAAATCCCATGGAACATATCGAAACACTCGAGGATTTTGTGTCTAGCATCAAGGTGCGTGGAGTCTCTGAACACTACCTCTTTTATAAGGTGTTCCAATATTCTTTTTATGGGAATGAGGTTTATTGGCTGAAGATCCTACCACCAGGATCTCCCACTACCTAGAATGACATCAAAACTGCATTTCTGACTATATTCTTTGATGATGTGAGATCTGAAGAGCTGAGAAATAAATTTTCCTCTTTCTCTCAGGGACGACAAAAGCGTTCAAAAGCTCTTGGGACAGATTTAGAGTTTACCAGAGGGACTGTTCACATCATGGTTTCACTCAGGTTTAGCTGTTGGGAATCTTCTTCAGGGGTATTGATCTAATTTTTAAAATGATCCTGGATGGTGCAAATGACGAAAACTTCATAACCAGGACTCTAGAAGAAGCTAGGAGACACATTGAGAATTGGTTATCTAGCAATACTGCAAAGAAATCAAACCATGAAAGGAAGAGACTAGTTGGATGTATGGACGGAAATGAGATTGCTGAGGTCAAAGTCGAAATTGATTATGTTCACAAAGTCTTGTTGGTGGAACTGGCTGAAAAGAAGGATGTGAATTACATCAATAGTACTGGTTTTCAGGGATACTATATGAAATCTCAGTTTCAGAAACTCTTGCAGACATCCCATGCATCAGCTCAAGAGAGCTCGATGGAATCTATGCTAGAACATATCTTAAAAGGACAACATAAGTTGACAGTGGATTTTACTGGGAAGTTGGAGGCTGTGTATAATGAGCTGAATGAAAAATTTAAAGCTTTGAACACTCATATGAAGAAGCAAGATACTCAGATACAACAGATCGATAAACTGTGAAAAGGCATGAAGAAATGATCCTCTGGGAAGACTGAGTCGGGGCAGAAGAACTTTATCAATGATGTGATTGTTTAGGATGATAAATGCCGTGAATTTTTGAAGATTGACGATTTGAGAGAAGGTGACTTTCTTCTCAAAAGCTCAATGTCGATCTGCACACAATGGTGCCGATCAACACTCTCTGGGAGCTCTAAAAATTCAAGTTTCCTTAGTTCAAACTCTACAAACGAAACCAACATCAATCGATAACCCATTAGAATTGATCAACACCCATCGGGAAAAGTAACAGAAAGACCAGTGACGATCGACACTCAACTAGTGTCGATTGACACCAGTTGAGTGACGATCGACACTCAACTAGTGTCGGTCGACACCCTACTATGTCGGAGGCTACAAAATTGGTTGAAGAGAGGGTTCACAAGCCAAAGGTTCCATATCCTAATGTACCAAAGCATTTGAATGGGCCTTGTTACAGAAGCTTCAGTTAACATCATATCTAACGACATCGCTAAGAAATTGGTTCTTGTTACAACAGCTTCTAAGATCGCTTTGGATTTCGCAGACTACTCAGCAAAGTTTCTAAGAGGTATTGTCAAAGATCTATGAGTAAGAGTTGGGAACTGCATCATCCCTTTGGACTTTCAGGTTTTGGATTTGAGTAATGGTTCATACATGCCTCTCATCTTTGGAAGAGCTTTCATGGCTACAACAGGTGCACTAGTAGACATGGTTGAAAACATTATATCTTTCACACAAATCAATTGGAATGTCTACTACAAAGCTGTACCAGAAAACAGAGGTACAAATCTAGCTTCCTAGATTGGTGTATCTGACATTGTTTCAGCTGCTGCAGCTGCTCCTCTGGTGGTATCGATCGATTCTCCTTTGGTGGTGTCGATCGTTTCTCCTCTGGTGGTGTCGATCAACACCAATGAGAACTGCCAAAAATCATGGAGCTCCCGACTTGAAAATCTCCCTCTTGAAGCTTCTTCTGCTTCACCACTTGCAAAAAATCATCATCTATGATGGCACTCATGTGGTGCTTATGTCCAGCCTCTCCTTTCCCCTTGATCAATGTTTCTTGGTTCTAGACGGCCACACTAGTCTGGACCATTTGAGTATCCACAGGGAGAATGGACACACAATAAACTCAACAACTAAAAGTAACTAGGTAAATAGGTTGTAAAGTAAACGTATTGGTTTGTAAACGATTGGATGAAATAGCTAAACTTAGGATTTCAGGCAATCTGGAGTATAGAGATATATAAACTCAGGGTGTTGTGAATGAGATAATCCTATAACTCGAATTCTAATGTAAAGATATCCACATATCGCTGAGAGTCTAATAAATTTTCTAAGTCTGGTGCTACAACTCTCGCTTGTAAACATAAAATGAGTATCAATCAATGCTACCTTAGCATCGATTGACGCTACCTTAGACCAGTTATTATAGTCCTATTCGATAAGTTCAATAAACTTCCTAGATCAGCTATATCATATATCTAGCAAACCTAGCTCAAGAGATTCAATTCAGGGAGAACCTACTATCGTAGTTTTCTATAATCCTAATTTCAGGGTTTTAGTTAGTTACTCTAGAACACAAGCAGTAAGAACAATTCTAATGAAAGATATCTTATAAACTCACCCTAGCAATTCTATAGTTTTGGCTAATCAGTCAAAACCCTAATTAACCATAAATCTAGCAAAGAGAACTACTCAAACATAATAGAATAAATAATATCAAAAGTCTGAATAGATAGCATATAATAGATTTAAGAAATCAATGGAGTTTCAATACAAGCTCTGTATGAGTCTTGGAACTTCTCTCCAAATCTACTAAAACCCCTAACACGGTTTATTGTGAATAATAAAAGATAAAAGCATGGTGTGTTGCTCAAATAATGACAAACACTATAAATATTAGGTAAAAGTCAGTCAGGGGGTAGTTTTGTAATTATATGAATCTTCTAGGCTTAAATCAGCTTGTCTTTAATCGGGCATATCTCACTCGGGTGTTGATCGGTACCAAAGTGTCACTGTCGATTCACACTTTCCTAATTTTTCGACTATGACTTCTTCAGCTACGAATTTCTTCTCATTTTAGATAATGTGTTTAGTTTTATCTTTAAGTCTAGCCAACCAAAAACTGATCTTAGATATATTTGTTAAAGAGCTCAAATAATAAAATATATTATCACGTCGACGAACTGGAAAGAGAATCCTATACTCTCACCGAACAAAAGTCACATCTATATTGCCTAGCAGTTTGAGTAAAATATAGTCTCAGAACTTAAAGGAAATGAAATAAAATTATAAAAATCACACTATACTCTCTCACTAACGATTTAAAAAGCTAAAACAAACCTCTAAAGAGCCTTGTAACATCAAAAATAAAAATAAAACCCCGTACTTTCCCTTTCTTCAAGACTTGTATCTTTTCTGTTGACAGCGCGTGGCGACTCTGTTAACTCCACCGCCGGTCAGATCTGCCTTAGTTTTCTATTCTTTATACTCTGGTTGTTTTCGTTTTTAATTTGGTGGGGATTTTGGACTTGACGTAAAGGCTGGCTGAAAGTGGTTTGTCGCATCTCCCCGGAATCCATCATTGTGTATGCTGAAGCCATTGTTCTTAAGTTTGTAGTGGCAGTTGTGGCTGTGGCCGGTTTTTGTTGCACATTGTATGACCCAGATCTAGATCCGACCCTTCATCAGTTTGTGTGTCCTTATCAAGGTCCTCTTTTCTATCTTACTCTACTACTGTTTCTTATGTGATCTTTGTAGAGATTGTCTCGTTGGTTCAACTAAAGGAATGGTCATGTTCTTGTTATATCTGGAGATTCATGGGCTCTATGTTGGTTTCATGGTTCCTATAAGCTTGTAGTGGTTTGGGATTCTTTGTGTAGTTGTGAACGCTTCTCGTTTCTTTGCTGCCGGGTTCATCTTCAGTGTATTTTAGCGAGTAAGAATTTGTGTTTCTCCACATCTTTTGTAATTGGAGTGTTCATTGCAGGACTTTTATGGAGGCATGGTTTGGGCGTATGAAGTGTGCGTCGCTGCCGTATTCAGAAGTGGGTGTGACCCGAGAGTGGTTAGATCTTGCTGGATTATAAAAGTCTGGGTTCTTTTGGTTGGAGAGGAGTGCTCTCAGTGTTGGTAGAAGTTGATGTTCTCGTTGGGTATGCCGTGGGTGACATCGATAACTCTCGTTCAAATGCACCTAAAAGAGACAAGAAAATGCAAGTTTGGTATGCCTTTATCAATGTGGGTTTTGTTGAATTTTCTTATTGTAGTTGGAATTTCTCTTTACTCTTGTAAGTTGCCTGGTGTGGGTTCTAGTTGCCTTTTCATGGGTTATGGTTTCTGGGGATTTCGTATAATCCACCAGTTTAGGTATGAAACTTTATCTCACTTTTGAATGAACCTTTTTAGACAGAAAAAAAAAAATTAACAATAAAATATCAACTTGACAACATTGGTTAAAAATCTTAAATAATAAAATATATTATCATGTTGAGGAGCTCGAAAGAAACTCATATTAACCACAAAGAAACATCAGTGATTTACATTATAAGACACATTGTGAGTTTTTATTACAGTTTAAGACACTTACCATTACTTAAGTAGTTTTTTCTTGTTGTTTTACAATCTTACCTTTCAGAAAAAGAAAACTCATTCGTATCCACATTTTTTTCATGTTCTGTTTTATTTTTTTAATATTTAAAATATTAAAATTTATTAAAACACCAAAACTCTTATTTTTTAATTTGATCCACAAAACTCGATTTTGACCAAAATTTTCTAAAGTTTTTGACCAAATCTGAAAGAAATCGTCGTCGGAATGATGATGATGGCTTACGACCGGAGATTAGGAATCCAGGATGAAGAGTGATGGGTTTTGGTTAAAACTCGAAAACTATAAGAAAACTCGTTTTTTTGTTTGTCTTTTAGATGTAATCAATTAATCTATACAATTTTTTGTAAGTTTTGGAGGCAAAAACGCCCCCAAAAAAGATTATATGAAGAAAATCCATGGCAGCTCCAAATTTAGTTGCAGAAAATTGTGGGAAGCCCTAATATGAAGATGATGGTTTAATTACAAAACTGCCATTCTTTTTAAAAAATTTGAGCAAAAAAAAACAAGAGAAATTAGGAGCCTTACCAACGGACTTCAGTGTATTTAGGCATATACCCATCAAATATTACTTACAACTGTTCGTGATGTTTTTTTACACTGATACCCCTACTATCCAAACATCGCTTCAAATATTAGTTGTAGACTTTTAGGCTAAATCCACCTCTGATACGCAAAGATCTGATAAAGTAGATATCTTGATATTTGCGTCAGATGAGCGTGTTTCTTTTCGTATCATTTCAAAAACCATTCATCGTTATTTTCTCTCATTTCTAAAACCCAATCTCCATTTTCACTCTTTCATCTTTTCCACATCTTAATCTCGAATTCGAGGGAGAGAGCAAGAGGAGGAGCCGATGGAGAGAGAAGAAACTGACGAACTGCCATGTCAATTACCGGAGAGATACTTCATCACCGGGGAAGAACCAACTGGCGTTAGGGTAACGCCATACCACAAAGCTTCTGGAATTAAGCAAATTCTCAACGCACTAGACGCCGACGAGGTAGAAATGGTTTGCTTGTCCCCTTTTGGGAAATTGGTTGAGATAGCGGATAAACCACCATTCTCAGGGAGGTTTGGTCGCTATATCATTTCGCGACAGCTTAAAATTGCGAAGAAGCACGAGGCGTGGTTCTTGTACGCCGGAAAACCAATTAGGTTTTCTCTGAGGGAGTTTTCTCTGGTTACCGGTCTAAATTGCAAGAAGTTTCCCAAACGATGCAAAAAAGATCTAAAAATTTTATTGCAGAGAAACCGTACTGGGGAGAGTTATTCGGGGCTCTAAAAGAAGTTCATGTCCATTCAATCGTTAGGATACTGAAGAAAAAAACGGTGACTGATAAAGAAGTGAGGATAAAGTATGTGTATCTGTCGTTGCTTGCTTCCGTTATCTTGCCTACGACCCATGCACCTCGTATCTCCCAAGACCACGCCGAGTTAATCAAAGACTTAGACGTTTTTTTGCGTATCCATGGGGAAGGGTGTCCTTCGATATGCTTATGAGTAGTATAAAGGAGAGAAAAGAGGTTTCCCTATCTCAAAATACTATAGCTCTTAAAGGATTTGTATTATCACTCCAACTCGTAATTGTCGAAGCAGTCCCTGCTCTGACAGAGGCGGTTCGAGACAGCACTTCATCTGGTTCGGAAGGTGATTCTGGGGATGATAATGACAATATGGAAGGTGACAAAGCCGGGAAAAGAAGCATTAGCCCAAGTCATGCTCGTGACACTGATGCCGCTGGGAAGGTAATGTTCCCCCTTCTTCAACTGTCCTTGTTTATACTTAACAGTATGTTTTGCTTAAAGTGTCTTATGGGTACAGAAAACTGATAACTTAATTGTGTGTACGGTGTTCTCACAAGCAGGCTGTTGTACAGTCTGTCTTGGTAGATGTCAATCATGAAATCAAGACTTCCTCTGAGCTTGATTGGTCTGATGACGACGAGGACCCTATAGTAGATAATATGTTGAAGCTAATTGAGGAGGGTTACTCATTCAAGCCATCATGTTTCCTGGGGGTGCATCAAGAGAAGATGTTTGTAGAATGCGGGAAGAGGCGAGAACAGAATTGCAGAACCGGAAGACAGTTAAAACAAAGGTGGTCCCTTCTGGGCAAGCTACAAATGTATTAGATGCTGAAACGGTGGCGTGTATTGTGAGAGAGAAGTTGAAAGAAGATATTTCTGTTCTTCAGGGTAACATGTCAAGTGTGCAAGAATCGTTGCTGCGGCAAGAAAATGTTGTTCTCGCAAACTTCAAGGATTTGTTTCGTATATTGGGACAAAACGAGGAGAAAACTGCAGCCTTATCAGCTGCTCTACGACCTGTAACACCTACTGCTCCGGTTGTGCATCCTCAAACTTTTGTCCGTCAGGGTAATGTGGTGGACGTTGGGACGCAAACAATGTGTGATGTACCAACCATTATCTCAGAAGCAATGAATTTTGCAAACCGTGCATCACAGGCCGGCGACTGTGTAATTAAATTATTATCTTGTTAAAATATTTCTTAGCCATCTTCCTGTTCTATTATTCAGTTAATCGCACATATTATACTGATTGTACGCTATTTCTACCCAACAAATACCCTTTCTTTATACACTATTATATTTTATTTACAGGGGGACGAGAGGGGACTACCGAGGAATGGCGAGGAAAATCAGTCGTCTCCACTGACGACCGATGAGCAGGAAAATCAGGCTTCAGTTACCAATTGTAATGGAGACGCGGTAAGCAAGTTATATTTCTTGTGCATTGGATCTCTGCCAACATCGTTGTAATTTTTGGTGAAATCCATGCAGAATCTTGATCCCGCATTGGTATTCCCAAATCCAAGTTTCTCCCTCGGTGTTACGAAGGAGGGACGTTTGGCTCCACCCGATGACAACATTGTAGCTGAAAACGAGGAAGCCCTGATTGGATGTAGGAAAAGCAAAAGGCTGAAATTACCTACCAAGTCGCTTTTGGGACAGTACCAATGTGATCGAGGGTTCATAAACCACGCTAGACAAGCAGCTGCGGATTCAAAGTTTTCAGTTGGAAACATCGATTACTCGGCGAAATTCTCTCTGTTACTTGACAAGATTAAGGGAAAATTGTAAGTATTGCAAAATAGTTATCATTGTTATTCTCTTTGTTGTTTGGTTAAACTTGTTTGAACCCGGCTAAGTTCAATGCTTTTATCCTATCAATAGCTGTATAACAACTGTTGTGGGGAACATTGAAAGCACAGAGATGTACGAAATAGTTGAAAGAACTGGCCAGCTATCTGCCAAGGTTCACATTCTTGACAATCATACATTTGTTTTCAATTTATGGATAACTATAAACTAATGCATAAATCTTTCTTGTCACTGCAGGTAGTTGATGTTCTTATATTCCACATAGGTTCACTCTGCCGGTCCCTCCCTCTACCAAACCAGCAGGCTACGCATGTATTCCTGGACACCCAGTTTGTGTCCCAATTCATGAAAATGTATTCAAAGTTCTCCAAGGTCTCCAAAAAAGAATGCTTCAAATTCACATCTACTCTTGTTGATGTGATCCAAAAGAACCCCAGTCATGCTGAGGCTGAACGATTCTACATGCCTTTTTACCTTGACAAGAAGTATTGGGTTGGAATCAGTATTGATTGCAGTAGCTGGACCGTGTCAGTGTTGGACTGCAATAATTCCCTACGGACAGATAATATGATGAACAAAGAAGTGAAACCGATTGCGCAGATGTTTCCATATCTTCTGAAACAGATAGGTAAATCAGTAGGTGCGAGAGAAAGTAAACCTATGGGTATTGATAGGCCACGTTCCATTCCTCAGCATAATGCTATAACTGACTCAGCAGTTGCATCGGTTCTTTTTATCCAAGCACATGCGCTGGCGGGTGTAGACGGCTGCAAATGCATCACCCCAGATGTACTAGACACAGAAGTTGAGCGGCTCGTGGTTACACTGTATGAAGGAAACCTTGGGCCCTTGTGATCTCTTGTATGTTATGTCAATTTAGTTTCGTAACGTACGTTGTTATTTTAGCTTTGCAATGTTGTTTCAAATAACCTGGTCAATATTTATTGGTTTGCAATGTTGTTTCGAACGAAGATAACTTGGTCAATATTTATACTGTAGTGCTCGTTAGTACGTTAAAATAACCAGTTAATAAGCTAAATAACCGTCCCAAAGTTTTATTGGGTGGACAATCTTTTTTGGTCGTGAATTAAATAAAAAATAGGGAGTCACACATTGGAAAGTAAAAATATTCTCAAAAGTAAATGAGGTAGAATAAAGAGCTTGGAGACAGCAAAGATGATTTCTTGGTCAAACACGAATCTGTGTGACCTTGCGTGAGTTTATACCTGATCTATTAAACCAAAAAATTACCATTTGTATTTATATCGACAAAACTCATCGTTTTAACAACCTAGAAAATAAAGAACATTGGTATCATCGTTATTTCCTTCCCTCTTTTCACTTCCGCCGGCTAATAGGGGAGCTTCATCCTCTCCGACCATCCTCCACACCCAATAATTTTATCAGGTTGTATGTACACATTAGATAGTGTATTCATAATTCTAATCTCACAGAACTCTGTTCTTCTTGTGTGAAACAGATCTTGCTGTTTTATTATCACCCACATGGCAACCGAACTAGGTCATGGCATTCCTCGCCGGTGTCAGTGTGGGGCTTTCACAATTGTTTTAACCTCCAAGACAAGGGATAACCCGGGGCGCAAATTCTATAGATGCGAGCTGTGTTTGGTGATAATCATGTTTTCAAGTGGGGTGACGATGCGCATCTGGAGGAGTTAGAACTAATTACAGGAAAGCAATCGGCTATGGAGGAGGTGTTGATTCAGATTAAGGAAGATATTACAGAAATGAAGAAAGATGTCTCAGAAATTGTTGTTGTGCCGGACCATTTATCTACCAAGATTCGCAAGTGAAGGGGTGAAAATGAAGTTGTGGAGTTCTTGAAGAAGGAAGACTAATGTTTTAGGAGCAAATTAGGTATTTGGGTGTTGTATTTTCGTATATGTATGTTGTATTATCGGTTTGTGTACTATAATCATGTGATGTTTGTAACGTATGGTCACCAGAATTTTTTCACCAACTCTTGATTGTAGCTATAAAATATTATAGCCGGTTACATCCTAATGAGGTAAATGTCCATGTAAGTTGGTAACATTAACTTAGTCTAACGGCGTGGGGTTAGGATGTCACCATCGTTTGGGTTCCGGCATCCATTAGGAATAAGGGAGTAGCATAAGGTTTTTAGGGTATAGTGTAATGATAGCACCCACTTTACATAAAATAAGGTGATGCTGATTTTTTACAGTTACATTATGAAGTAGCAGGTTAAACAAGTGAGAAACCGTACATAAATGTAAATGTCTATGTAAGTTCTGGTACCTTGTCTACTGCCAAACAATCTATTAGCCGGTTAAATATGCCAATAACCTAACATAATTTTAAATGTCTATGTAAGTTTATTACATTAACTTAGGTTAACTGGTTAACGGTGTGGGGTTAGGAAGTCATCATGGTTTGGGTTCGGACATCCATTAGGGTTAAGAGGGTAGCATTAGGTTTTTAGGGTATAGTGTAATGATAGCAACAACTAACATACAAAGGTTGTTGTAGATTGTTTACGGTTACATAATGATTTATTTGGTTAAACATGTATAAACCGTACATAAATGTAAATTTTGAGCTAAGTTGTTGACAGTACGGTAGGGCGGCGTAGTTGGGTTACGAATAGTCACCAACGTTTGGGTTAGGGATTCAATAAGGGTTCATGAGGTAGCATTTGGTGTTTAGGGTTTATGTATTCTTATTTGGGTTGGGTGTAGGGATTTGTATCCTAAACACCAAAATATTTATGTAGAGATTTGAAGTTAGCCAGATAACAAAAAACATTTACGCAATACATTTTTGCTGGGTCAATATGTTTTAAATACAACGTTATCAATTAACCGGCTACCATAATATTTGGTTACGTAATATTTTGAATGTGGACAACAAAACCCATAACGCATAATCAAGCATTCAGTTAATCACTCTATGACACAACAAAGATAACAAAGAGAACTTATTATTTTTCGAACAAGCGTCTTAACCAAATCCCCACATACCCAAGTTGGTCTTAGTTAAGTAATATTAAACAAAAAGTAGCAAGATAATTGACCAGCAGTTTCCACCACATCATTCATTACATCTCTTCCCTCCGCTCAAAGTTCCCTTCTAAACACTCTCTCCTGTTTATATTGGATTTTTGCAAGTAGCCTTGTTGTGGCCTATACCCTTGCACCTGCTGCATGAGATCCTTCTACGAATTCTTTTCATCTGCCGCATAAAATACAGGAGAGAGGAAAGTTGATTTTCACGTTTGTAAGGTAAAGATTAAAGCATACCCGTGTTTCGCCTCTTGAAAAGAAACGGAGCTTCTTCGGTCTTCCAGGAGGGCGACGGGTTGCCGGAGGGAACAGTCGTAGTTCAGAAATAGCAGACGGTATATCAGATCCGGAGATTGGATTCGTCACGGGTAGGATACTTCCTTCGTACGCACTCCTAAGGAAGCTTACCTTGTATGGTTCAATAACCAAACTGTCCACATTGACCTTAGCTTTCAGTGCAGCAGCCACTGCATGAGAGCATGGAATCACTAGCATTTGAAAACTCAAAACAGCTGCAAGTCAATTTGCGCAGGTTGACATGAAAACTACATCCTGTCTTGTTCCGGATTTTGTACTCTTTCTCACCGATTTCAACAACCTCATAACCACCAGTTAACTCGAAGTTGCCAGTTACAATTCCAAGTACTCGTGGAGTTAGAACATCACCGTTTTTTGGGCTGCATCACGCCTAGCTGCAAACCACATCATTAGCTTCCCACGAATGAAGTCAATTAGCGGGATAATTGGATACTCTCTTGCTTCCCGCAAGACAGAGTTCCAAGACTCCGCCAAGTTGCTTGTCATTATGTTGTAACGGTTCTCAGGAAAATGTGATCTAGCCCAATGCTCAAAACCTATTTCAATCAGATAAGCTGCACAAGAAGGATCCATCACTTTTATCTCGTTGAAAGTAACGTAGAAGTCTTGAAGCCTGTAAGCCCTAGCTGCTTTTGCCACCAAGTAGCCCAAATGTCTGCCTCTGAAGTTGGACCTTATGTTTCTCTTAAGGTGGACAACACACATACAATGTCCAGCACCAGGATACACCTGTAAGTTAAAAAACAACTTAGTCGGTTATCATAAGTTATTACACTAATTTTTATTAGTTGAATGTTTAATATTTATCATATACGGTTAAACTAAAAAACAACATATAGGTTAAAGACGTAACCTTTCGGACACCTTTGTGGATGGAAGGATGACTATCAAACACAACAACTAAACCTTCTTCATTAGGCACAAATCCTGATAGTTGTTGTAAAAACCACTCCCAGGAGGAGTCATTCTCACTGTCGACTATCGCAAAGCCAAGGGGGAATATTTGGTAGTTCCCATCTTGAGCGGAAGCCATAAGCAAACAACCGGCATATTTCCCTTTCAAATGAGTCCCATCAACTACCACAACTTTTCTCATAGACTCGTACCCCTGGATAGAAGCTCCCAATGCTAGGAACATATATTTGAAACATTGTCCACCTCCATTATTAGTCTCCGTGTGCAGGTTTGCCAAGGTTCCGGGATTCGCAAGGACAAGGTTGTTCAGATATGATGGTAGCTGAATGTATGAATCATTGCATGTGCCATGTCCATTATCGACAGCCATATCACGGGACTTCCAAGCTTTCCAGTACGAAATTGAAACATTATGATCCCCACGCATCATCTTTCGGATATCCCCTGGTCTTGGGCCACCTCCATTACCAGCAAACTTTGTTTTCATCAATTCCCCAATCACAGAGGTTGTTGATTGGTTCTGGTAACCGCCACGATCATTTATTGTACATGTATGATCGCTGATGAATCGACGAACCTCAAATACATCGGAGTCCTTCAATCGGACAGCGTAAACACGCCACAAACAAGAAGTACTTGTGCACAGTAAAATCATCATGGATGGATCAGACTTGCCACTGTGGAAACAAAACTTCTTTGCTATTGCATACATTTCCATATGATGCTTAAAAGCATCTCTGTTCCTGAACAGCATCCCAACATGGAGATCAGCTCCATAATCATCCAACTCTCCTGAAATTTTAGGAAAATCTATATAAGACCTCAAGATGTTTTGTTTTACAAGTTGGAGGATCTATATGGTATCTCTTAAAATTATACAGTTTATTTTTGGAAAAAATATTAACATAAGAATTTACTAATGTCATTGGCAAACAAACTGCCCATAAAGCAAGTAGTACAATTATCGATCCAACATGCATGATTCATAATATATATCAACGATTACAACATGTTTCAACAACAAAATACAACTTGCCCTTGAACCGAGTCCGACTTTATATGAAAATCCAACAACTACCGTCGACGGTTAATAAAAAGTTTAGCCCACCAAAAAACAAACCCACAGAATCAAACTTTTTTGTAACCGTCCAAAAAACTACCAAAACTCCGCAACATATTTACATATTACACATAGCTGGTTACGATCTCCATATTTTTAGAACCCACCGTCTGACTCGCTACCCTCTGAAGAAGAGTTGGGAAGAGGACCAGCAGGCATCTTTCCGGCATCACCTCCAGCCGAACCACAACCCAAACTGAGTTTCAGTGTTGGTGCCCATAGTGGGGTGCTGACTTTCTCTTTGAATTTCTGGGCGGGTCCGTCGACAACTCCACCTCCAACACCTGCCAATCACAACATACTTACTTTGTTAAACTACATTTCATATGTAACAATCGTTGGTTCATTCTAATATCTTCGACTTCCGTAACTATTGGCTGAGCTGAGAGGATAGCAGTGGACCCAGTTGAAGATTGTCCGTCCTCATCTGCTCGACCACCCATACTGTTATTCTCTACCCCTGTTCCAATCTTCACTCCAAAGGTAGGTTCTTCCACACGCAGGCCCAACCCCATCTCCTCGTCCTTGTCTATGCGGCAAACATCTCCACCACCCTCTGCACAATCTTCCATGAGACCATTCCAGAATTCAACGTCACTTAACAGATGACTTCCATCTTTTTGGGCGTTGTAGAAGTCCGGATAATCAAACAAATCTACCCCAACATCCCAGAGTACAAATGGAGCGTCTGAGGCTCGAACAGGAGCAACGACTTGTGACTGGAACGGAATCATCGTACCTGCGTTGAAGTAAATATTTTTAAGTAAGCGAATAATTGTTAGCCGTTTAACATTATTAGTAACCTGTAAAAAATTAATTAGCCATGCACAATACAAATCATACCTTCACTTGGACCTCCAGCAACATTCGATTCCCTCCCGACGTGTGTAACATCCACCATTTCATCATCGTCATCAAGTTGAATGATCTCCAGTGCTTGGCCTACCGCAGGTCCACCCTGCCTACGCGATCCAAAAACCCTGTCAGCATATCCCATCTCCAGAGCAACACGGTGGAAGATCAACATCTCTTCTTCTGCAAAAATCTCATTCATAACCCTCTCACTTGTCTTAAGCCTCTCCCCAAACACCAAGCCTGCAAATTTACATACATGTTTTCACAAAAATAATAATTAATGAAACGTTATTTACAAGAAATTTCTGAATCTTACCCTCGTATCTTGCTTTAGCTTGTTCATCTTGAGCCCCATTGACAACGTATGTTGTCGAACCTAGTGTGAAATCAGAACGGCAGAGGAACTGAAACTCCGCAACTGTCTTTGCGCCGAACATAACAAGGAGTGTTATATCACTTAGCTCTGGCCTCCGATTAATCAAACTGAGAAGGTCATTGGTGGTCGAAATTGTCAGGGGCGGCGATTGTCCGCCTGGGAAGAGCATCCAGTCTGGCATATCGTAAGTAATTACCACTAGAGTCCTTTCACCAAGAACATAGTGTTTCCTCACTGTTGCGTCGATGAATTCGAAAGTTTCTGGGGGATCCATGTAGATAGTGAATCCGTAGTCTTGATGGGTTGGGACAAAGTGCCACTGTTGTTGTTCGTTCTTCTTCCAATCTCCACGCCAAACACGGAATACGCGACCCATCTCCTGCGACAAAACAGTAAACAATAAGTTCGAGTTTTGGTTGATTCCACTTATATAGTAGAAATAGTATACAACGATCTTAAAGCCGGCAACATTAATGGACAGAAAAAACAAGATAATCGCTTTACACATTTAAGGCTAGAAAACAACTTTCGTCACCTTACACAAAAGCTTATTCTGCCTTTACAACTTCTGTGAATTTACCTTCACCGAACTAGACTTTGTTTCCTGCAATAGATGAAACCGGGTAACTCTGTTATATAGACGCACACAGATCTTATAATGATATAATATTTTCATTAAACTATTTTCTCCACAATATCGAAGGCAAATCTTTTTTTGGATTTGGTTTAAAGATGCGCTGTATGCGTCAGAGATTTTCTGAAAAGAACTGTATCGTTTATGTAACCGATACAAGTTCATCTTCCCCTCACGAAATCTTTCAATTATTTGGCTAAATCCAACTAAATCTTTTTGTTAGACTCAAACCCTACGACCCTAATATAGAGGAAGTGGAGTCGTCAACAGGGGGGCTATTTTGGTCTTTCTGAATTCAAGTTTCATGACACGTACCTTCTGTTTGGCAATCGTTGGTGTTTACCTAATTTCCTTATTTCTGTATGTTTTACACCCAATTTGCTCAAAAAACAAAGCCCATATCGAAACCAAGTCTACAAAACTGTAGACAATACCATTACCGCTAGACCAGACACACTTAATTTTTTCAATTAAATAACATAACATAATATTATATTAGTTATTATTTTTAAATAAACATTATTTACAGTTATATTTTCTTAAAATAGAACATTATATACAGTTATATTTTTAAAATAAAACATTATATATTTGTATTGCAGTTGTGTACATCATATTTGTATACACGAGTACAATGGATGATTATGTAGATGTGTACACAATATCATTGTATAGTTTTAATATATTTACAAAAAACAGTAGTTTGACATTGTTCATATGTATATTTGTTCATAGATGTACACATGCAGGGGCGGATCCAACAACTAAATTAGTATGTATGACAATAATTTACATCTTAAGTCACATTTTGACTTCTTAATATCAATAAAGATCACATTCCACTTGCCATATACTTTTATCTTATTGAAAGTCTATTATACCCTTAACTCATCACTTTCTCTCGTTTCATTCTTTTCTAAGTAGATTTTTCCTCATTTTCTTAGTTAATGTTTTAAAAAACGAAACTCATTCCAGACAGCTTCAGTTTCCCCATTTCTCACAAATCACAAAACCTAGTCCAACCTAAATCCCATCCTCTCTCGTTTTTGTTCTACTCGAAGAAGAGATTCTCACAAATCTCCTTCTCTTGGAAAATACTATGATTATTCACTTGGATTTCACATGAGCATCACTTTTCTTGATCCAGGTAACTTCAAGATCGATCTTTGCTACATAGCTTTGGTTGTATCTGTATATATGTCTTTTTATTCTATAGCAGAACCTCAGATTTTTTTATTTTTTTTCCTCAATGGTAGAAGAAGACAAGTGATGGTTCTTTTGTTTCTTGGAGTTTACTTTCAAAAATCTGAAGGGTCATGCATCAAATCTCTTGTTATCTCTGTCTTTAAGCCCAAAACTCATTTTCAGCTTCTTTTTCTTCTGATTCTTGCTTTGAGATCGTTACCAAGTGATTTTTGCTTGTTACATTTTCTTGATTTTCATGCTTCAATTAATCGATGATCTTAGTTTCTTTCTTTTGGTTACAATAGATTCCTTGGAGATGGGATTTGAAGACAAGAAAATGCATATCAAGAGACACAATCATTTCAAGAGGTTTGTTCTTTAGCTCTGTTTCGATTCTTTTTTTTTTCTGGGTCATTGTAAAATTCAACAACTTGGATAGATAATATTTTCTCAGATGCAAAGTAGCCTTGCTGCTTAATGGGTCAAAGTTTGAATTTTTGTTGAAGAATTTTAGGTCTAGGACGAAAAGGTTGAAACTTTGGTCTTAATCTTTGCTTATCTTTTCTGGGTTTTTGATTGACTCCTAAAATTTTGATTACTTTTTGTAGCTGGACTGTTCCTGAAAAGAAAAAGCTTGAAGAGGATAATAATATCACTGTTTTTTCTTTTAATGCTTCTCAACGCTTCAAGCTCGTGAGTTCAAACCAACAACAACTTCCTTTTCCATTTGTGATTTTGCAAAGCTGTTCTAAGTTCAATGTCCTACAGCCTTCATATATAATATTGTCCACAACATCAATGTCCTACAGCCTTCATATTTTTGTGTCCACAATTCGTATATCCATAATTTATGTCTTAACCATATGTGTTCATGAAAATATATACTCATATCACTTCCATCCACAGTTGAGTAATGGCTTATTTCTATATTTTTGAGTTTTATATCAAAGATCAAAATAAAATTTATGAAGAATGAATTTATTATTTCTATTTCTTTGGTTGAAATTGTTTATTTAGGTTAGAGATCTTTATCGACAAGAACACTTTTTTATCCACATTTACATTGTCCACAATTGAATAATGGCTTATTTCTATAATTTTGAGTTTTATATCAAAGATCAAAATAAAATTTATGAAAATGAATTTATTATTTTTATTTCTTTGGTTGAAATTGTTTATTTATTTGGGTTAGAAATCTTTATCGACATGAATAATATTTTATCCACATTTACATTGTCCATAATTCTTTTATCTACACCCATTATATCTAGTATCCACATTTTCTATATCTACGTTTTTACTATCCACATTTTTTCATGTCCAGAAAATTAAACGAGTGGTCTAACTTAAATATATAAAAAATATAAAAGTATAGAGAATAAAAATTTACCGTTTATTATATCAAATATATGTTTTATATATTAATTTTTTACAATCAGTCAAATATAAAAATAAAGTTGTCCAATAATAAACCAGAAATATCTATAAAATCTAATCCATAATAAATGACCTATCTAAACTAACTCAAACTAATTTACTAACTTATGGTTTCCGTAACCAAATTTCTTATAAAGTCGTGATTTGCCAAGGGGGCAGAACCGTCCAAAAAAGCCCTCAAAAGTAGTAATTGTGTCTCTCAAGCAGAAACTGTCTATCAATGTTACAATAAAAATAAAAAACAGCATGGGGCATGGGGCATGTGCCACACCCAAGTCTTACTTGGGTCCACCCTGTACACATGTATAGGTGCACAAAATGTTATGTATCTATGTGTACACTGTAGGTTAAAAAATAACGGCAAAGATATGCCCACATCTATAATTTGCAATTAAATAACAAACATCTATAATTTTGATGTACGCAATAACATTTTATAAGTTTTGAAGTTCAGTGTATATGTTTATATAATACACATTTATAAACGTTTTAAGAAATATAATCAATGTGGATTTCCAAACGTGGATTGATTTCCATAAGTTCATAACATCTCACACTAAAAAAAAAGAAGAAGCAAAAAACAAATAAATTCAGACACAGAAACAAGCGGAGTAGCAGACTTACCTTAAGAAACCAGAGCGAGAAAGTGCTCTCTAGGAACCCCCAAGTGGGTTACTGGGTTATAGGTTTTTGTCAGTGGAAAGTGTGGTTAATAAGTTTTCTTTGAGTGGAAGTAGTTAAACACGTTTTCTCTTTCATCATTTATCCTCTTATTATCATTTTAAGTGGGTTTTGTTTGAAGTCTGGATATTTTAAGAGTTCTTGTACTTTCTTCAAGCATTCAAGACTGGGTGGTTGGAAAATTTATTACACCTGTTTGGTACCTAAATATCTAGTGCAAGTATGTCTGCAGCAATGGATAGTCTTAATGGCCTTAACTCTTGAGGAAGAAGATGAGCTTTTCACTATGTCAGATCGTCTGGGTTTCACTGTAATAGAAGAAAATCACCTCAGTCTCATGGAGAGAACGATGAATCCGGAGTGTCAACGTATGTCAGGTCTTATTATCGGTATGCCTCAGAAATGGCAGAAGGAGGGGAAAGTTCATGGTATAGCCTTATCTCAAGAGAAGGTTTCAGTTTATCTTCAAAACTGAACATGATCTCCTGGATGTGTTGGAGAAAGGGGTCCAAACCTTTAATGAATGACCGACGGTGCTAGAGCGATGGGTTGAGAACCCTCCGGAGGATTATCTCCAGTATATTCTGCTGCGGGTAAGGATTAGCAACATACCGGTGAATTACTACACTACAGAAGCTTTGACAACGCTTGGTGGCATGATTGGAAAAGTTCTGGTGGTGGCGTTTGATCCCATGAAACCCATCACACAAGATTATATTCGAGTCCAGGTTCATTTCAATGTGGCTAATCCCCTGAGAATGTCCAAAGTGTTGAACATCAAGGGTGGTAAGACAGCTATCATTCACTTTAATTAAGAGAACATACAGAAGAGATGCTTCACATGTCAACGTTTGAACCATGAAAAGAGCATATGTCCTATTCAAGTGAAGAAGCACCAGAATGAAGCTCAAGCTAGGAGAAACAGAGCTAAAGAACTAATTCCAATGAAGCCAGAGACACTGAACAAGGAGGACCCTATCTTTGGGGTGCTGGAAGAGTCTCAAGTGGGTTTGGATCCACTCTTTGGAAGACCAAAAATTGCGAAAGAAGTTCTTGAGGAATTGAGAAGATACATGCTTGCTGATACTGGAGAAGACATAGCTATCAAAGTGGACAGATTAAGGAGTACGGTGAAGGAAGCTGAAGCCGACCCAATAGCGCAACAGTTTGTTTTGCGCTTGGAACCTGCTCCGATGATTACTAATGATTTGAACAGGGGCAAAGGTTTGATATTTAACTATAGCGGGAGCTATCAAGGCTTACAAACCTCAGTATGCTATCAGTGCGCCAATGCAAGTTCTTGGGCTCTCAGATGAGACCTCTGTAGATACTGATCAGTGATCTTTCTCGGATAGTCCAACGGTTTTCCACTTAGGTTCTCTTGAGCCGGGATCTTCGGGGACTATCTACAGAAAACGTCAAGTGCAAAGGCGACCTCCAAGGGGAATTCGTAAGGCATCCTTGACGGCTTTAACGGCTCAGAAGTGGGATTGTTATGAGTACATGAGAGAAGGCAAGCAGGAAGTAGGCAGCAAGAAGCGCAAGAAAGTGGAACAGGAAACAGGGTGTAGATCAAACTCTGCGGTTCAGTGCCTTAACGTGATCCCAAATGAGAGATCACCCAACGCCCAATGAGTATTATGAGCTGGAATTGCCAGGGCTTGGGGCGGCCTCAAGACCTGACAATTCAACGTCTTCGGGAGATGCGTCAAAAACATTTTCCGGAGATACTGTTCTTGAGGAAAACAAAAAATTGTTGTGATGTGTTGGTAGATATTCAGGTGTGGTTGAGATATGATCGTGTTTACACTGTTAGTCCTGTTGGACTTATTGGTGGTCTTGCTCTTTTTTGTAAGAAGAACATAACGATGGATATTAAATTTGCGGATAAAAGTATTTTAGATTGCTTGGTTCAGTTTGGGGAGAATAATTTCTTCTTATCTTGTATATATGGGGAACCAGCGAATGGGGGGAGTAGTGCTGTTTGGGAAAGACTCAATCGTATCGGTGTAAGTAGGAAAGAACCATGGTGCTTGATCGGGGACTTCAATGAGATTTTAAACAATGATGAAAAAATTGGAGGCCCAAGACGATCAGAAGCTTCTTTTATACCATTTGCGGATATGTTGAAGAATTGTTACATGGAAGAAGTGGTAGGCAAAGGAAACAAACTGAATTGGGGAGGTAGGAGATGGAATATATGGATTCAATGTGCTCTGGATAGAAGCTTTGGGAACAAGGAATGGCACAAATTGTTCTCGGGCTCGAATCAAACCTTCCTGGAGAAGCACGGATCGGATCACATACCGGTTTGGCTTAATTTCTTTGCATCTCATGAAGCTTTCAGAGGGCAGTTCAGGTTTGATAAAAAAAACTCCTGGTCCAACCGAATGTGAAGAAGGAGGTAGGCTTTTAGCTTGGGCTTTGAATCGTAATGGGCAGCAACAATCAGTGTCACATAGAATAAGAACTTGCAGAAATGCTCTTAGCCGTTGGAAGAAAAAATTTATGTACAATGCTCAAGATAAAATTCGATTATTACAAGAGAGGTTGGAGTGGATGCAGTCAAGAGATTTTCCTTGTTTATTCATGATCAATATCATTAAAAAAGATTTGGTAAAAGCTTATAAGGAGGAAGATCTATTTTGGCAACAGAAGTGCAGAGACAAATGGTTGGTTCATGGTGATCGCTGCACCAAACTCTTTCTTCCTCAG
Source organism: Sinapis alba (assembly GCA_012274485.2). NCBI lineage: Eukaryota > Viridiplantae > Streptophyta > Magnoliopsida > Brassicales > Brassicaceae > Sinapis > Sinapis alba. Next base: position 548,359 of record MU105648.1, on the reverse strand, counting down.
TTAAGACGAACAGGTCCAGAAACCAGATAATTAAGCTGAAGGATAACTCTGAGAAATTGCAGTGGTCTGAAGGAGCTAAAGCAGAAGTTGACATCAAATATTTCTCAGATCTATTTATCTCGTCGAACCCACGTTCATACGTTCCTGTTCTCGAAAGTATGACTCCAAAAGTTTTGGAATCGATGAATGAAGCGCTCACAAAGTCTATCTCCAAAGAGGAAGTTAAAGACACAATTTTTTCGATAAAACCAGACAGTGGCACTGGTTCTGACGGGATGACATGCCTATTCTTTCACCGGTTCTGGGATTTAATTAAAAGATATTTGGTAAAAGCTTATAAGGAGAAAGAACTATTTTGGCAACAGAATTTCACTTATATGTGCCTCTTACCCAAGACCAATGTTCCTGAACTCATGAAGGACTTAAGACCAATCAGTCTTTGTTCAGTTTTGTACAAAACGGTTTCAAAGATCATGGTGAGAAGGCTACAACCGTTCCTACAAGACATTATTTCGGTCAATCAATCAGCATTCGTCAGGGATAGACTCATCTCAGATAACATTGTCATAGCACATGAAGCAGTGCAAGGCCTGAAATCTCATCAATCAATCTCTAAGGAGATGATGGCTGTAAGAACGGACATGTCCAAATCTTACGACCGAGTTGAATGGAGCTATCTCAGGACATTAACGCTTGCGCTTGGTTTCAGTTTGAAGTTGGTTGATTTAGTAATGATGTGTGTTACCTCTGTCACTTTTACGGTCCTCATTAACTATCAACCGTTTGGATTAACTACACCCCAAAGAGGCATTAGGTAGGGTGATCCCTTATCTCTCTTTTTGTTTGTACTCTGCACTGAGGGACTCACTCATTTTCTCAACGTCGCCGAGATGAATGTTCTGATCAATGTTATGAGGATTTTGGAGGAAGGACCAGCTATTTCTCATCTCTTGTTCGCCGATGATAGCTTGTTCCTCTGCAAACGTTGAGTTATATAAACGTTGAGGCTGAGTTATATAAACGCTGAGGCGGAGTTATATAAATATTCAAGACTGGCTGAGTTATATAAACGCTGAGGCTGTGTTATATAAATATTCACGACTGGCTGAGTTATATTAAAGTTGTGGCTCGGTTATCTTTTCTTGTGGCTGAGTTATATAAACATTATGACTTAGTTAGATTAAACATTGTGGATGAGTTATATAAAATTATATAAACGTCCCACTATTAATTATGTTATAGCTGAGTTATATTAAAGTTGTGGCTGAGTTACATTAAAGTTGTGGCTGATTTACATTCACAAACAGAAATAATCAGGTCGAAATACAGACAAGGAATCAGTTTCTAAAACCAAAATTATCAGGACCAAACTCTTCAAACATGTGGACGAAATCACGCCAAACTCTACCTAGCATCCACGAAGGCTTGTCGCCTCCGAGCGCCCAAGTCCTCTTCAACTTGCGCATCTGACAACGAAACAGCATTCCGACCACAAGATTAAAATGTGTCTAAACTGTCAAATTATGCCTTCGATCCCACATATTTTTGCGCTACAAACAAAGATTAGTGATGTTATTATAGAGGAAAAGACACATATTTGGACCTTACAGCGAGTTGAAGAAACCAACGTTCCTTAAAGTGGTCGGGAATGATGCGGTATGTCGACCAATCATGAACCCATCCTTCTACTAGAATCGACGGGATGGTCAGGGAGAGATCACTTAAAAATCTAAACCAGGTAATGATGGTTGTGTCAAGCAAGTCCCCCGGACAAGGGTATAGAACGGGAAGGTTTTCATGATTTGCAGAGCTTAGTACCGCATTCACACTATTCTCTAACCTCTTTGAATAATCAGGAACAACTGGCATAACTTTTAATGGGGATAAAGAGATATTGTTTAGTTTTTCTCTATAGAGAGAAGGCGTAAGAAATGGTGTAAGAGAAGGGGACAATATATAGAGAGGTATAGAACGTCAAACGTCGCTAGTTAAAATTTTTCCCGCCAAACATCAAGATTAATTTACGTTTTACGGCTGAGTTATATAACATTGACGGCTGGCTTATTATTTGGAGTTTAGGGTTTAGGGTTAATTTTTAGGGTTTAGGGTTAATTTTTAAGGTTTAGGGTTAATGATTATGATTTTGTGGTGTAGGTACCACTAGGAAATATATTAAAGAACACAAATTTGGCTAAAACACCGCTTACTTTTCAAAGACAAACTGCTCCTAAACCAAGCATGAACATGTTTCATGTTGTTGATCAACGCGTGTAGTGATCAGTTGTTATGTTGTCTTACAATTACTTAAGACCTTACATTTACAATGTATTATATACAACCAAAGTAAACCATATACTATGTACTTCCAATTCAACATAACTTCAATATTACTTTAAAAGTTATTATATATTCAGTTGATTATATATTCACTTCAAATTGATAATTGGAGATTCAATATAACTTTAAAAAGTATTTCCATTATATTTTTTAAGTTTAGGGTATGTTTGAGTTATGCCTGAGTTATCTAAAACGAGATGGCTGGGTTATATTTATAAAGACGACTGAGTTATATAAACATTTTTTTTTATTTTAGGGTAATTTTGGGGTTTGGATGAGTTATCTAAATCGATACGACTGAGTTATTATAAAAGATACGGCTGAGATATATAAACATTTTTTTGATTTTAGGGTATGCTTGAGGTATGGCTGAGTTAACTATCTACGACACAGCTGAAATATATAACCGATAAGGCTGAGATAAAAAAAGAAAAGACAGCTTAAGACAACATATTGTTTATATCATAATTTCCTCATTCATCGTGAATCTATGTTGTCATCTTCACCTGTAAACCTTGAATATTTTCATCGTTATCCCATCAAAAGTTACACCAAGGGCTAGACACTCGATAAACTTCAACGAATACACCTCACAATCACCAACTTTGGTGTTTTGTGGAATGTATTTGTCTTTCCTCCTTCTGAACGTGAACTGCTTTTTACTAGGTTTTCGGAGATTGACAGGAATAATGTCATTCAACATCACATGAAGCATTTGCGAAAGCGGCTTAAATGCAACTACCATTTTATTCTCACTTTCTTCTGTTACATGTCCAATGATTCGATTGTAGCAATCAATCTTCTCCTTCTTCAGATCCACGTGAAACCCTCACCCAGTGATCGCCTCAAACCACTTCAAGTTTGTTTTAAAGTAAGGGGGAGTCAGGCCCTTTGTCTATATATGGTAGAAGTACCACACGAGTGGATATATAGGAATTAAGTCTTCATACCCAACACCTTTGAACTTCATCAGATTAGGATTTATCTTGAACTGCTTGTAATCGTGAACCCATAGAGTGATGAACCAATGGTCAATAAAGGCAGTGTGCTTGGACCAGAATGGGGTGGGATCTCGCATGAACCTTCCAATGAGGACTTTCATATACGCAGCGACATGCTACACGAAGAATATATAACTCAGCCGCAATATAATATATAACTCAACAACAACATAATATATAACTCAGCTGCAATATAATATATAAATAAGCTGCAACATAATACATAACTCAGCCGTAATATAATATATAACTCAGCCTTAATAGAGACTTACATTGTCAAACAACCATCCATATTCACTGTCTGATCACGGTCTTTCCTTCATGAGTATGTTGTAGAAGTCACCCTCATAGTCAACTGATCTTGGTGGAGGTTTTTTAGTTGGTGCTGCAGGTAAATTAGGAGGAATTTCCTTAATGTGTTGCATAAGTTTTTCCAATTTAGCTGGATCAACAGGTGCTACAGGATCATATATTGCTGATGAAGGCTGAAATTTTTTTCTCATGCATGTCGTTCCATTATCTCCAATGTAAGGAAAAACTGGTGCTGAAAAAAAATGCCATTAATGCACACCCCTTTGGAGATAATTGAACACTTCTCTCCCGATACTCTTTTATTCTGGCAGATCTAATCAGTTCCTCTTCCTCGTCATCAAACTCGGGAAAAAATTTGTTCTCTCGAGCACAAATTTTGTCTGTCACTTCCACCAAGCTACTACCCGCTTCATCCTTACCATCCTTTTGAGCCTTAGCATCCTTAGCAGCCTTAGAAGCCTTAGCATCCTTATCAGCCTTTGCAGGAGAAATATAAAGGAAACTGAGAGCATCAGCCTTATCAGCCTTATCAGGTATTGCAGCGCCACTAATAAAATCCTATGTAGCCTTATTAAGCTCCTCTATCAAATTATTTTTTGTCCCCAAATCCTTACAAGGGGTCTTATCTATCATTGGACTATTGACAGACTTTTGTTGTGTATTAGGCTGCGGTGAGAGGTTATCATAGTTTTCAGGACTTTTCCGTACCCCCCAAAACTTTCAAATGCTCAGCCATTGTAGCTTTCACTATATCATCAATGGTATGCTGGTCCATATTTGGCATGTCCCGTTTAGAATCATTGGCGTTTAACATCAACTCAATCATTTCAAATCGACTTTCGTGGTGATCAAATTTTCTGGAAATATTTTCCAGAGTACTCATTATGTTCACCAGAAACGCATTGTTCACCATTTCTCCAATACCTTCCTCCTCACTGGTGAGAGATACAATCTGTTTCTTAACTTTCTTCTGCTTCTTAGTGGGTGGCTCAGCTTCTGACGAAACTCCACCCTTCACTTTTTTCTTCTTCTCATTCCCCTCTACTTCCCAAAAACCTCTAACAAATATATCTGCATGTATGTCTGTTATCAAGTTAACGAGTTGTGGGCCTCAGCTTCGCCCGACCATTGAGGAAACATCTCTTCAACTCAGTTTTTCATAACCATTTTCCTCACACGCACCTACAACAACAACTCATAACTCAGCCACCAAAAAAACACATAACTCAGCCATCAAATAACTCATAACTCAGCCATCAAATAACTCATAACTCAGCCATCACCTATAGTACCTCAGCCATCACCTATAGTACCTCAGCCATCACCTATAGCACCTCAGCCATCAAATAACTCATAACTCAGTCATCAAATAACGAATAACTCAACCATCAATTATAATAATTCAGCTATTAACTCAATCATCAGTTATAATAATTCAGTCATCAAATAACTCATCGTTAAATTTTACCTCGCCATGCTCTATGATCTCCTCAGAGAACAGAGTAGCAAAACTTGCACGTGTACGCTTTCCACCACATTGCAAAAGCGGAATGTCTACATTTTCGGTCACTTTCCCAAATCATTCTCTAAAGCAACTCACAGATTCATACGCCCAAACCAATAACACGTCCTTCATGCCGTTTATTGTGTATGACCTTCCTTGTAGATCCAACATTTTAATAGAGTCAACAAGAACTTCATATTCAATCCGACCCCATGGATAAAACATCATGTCTTCATCGTCAAATACTCTTTTTGTACTTTCAAATGGTATCCTATAATTATGATGCAAAGCATACAGTCCCATGGCTTGAAGAAGTAACAGCCCTAACCATTTATGCTTTTCAAAACTCCAAGGCGGACATACCTCTAATGCTGCTTTCAGTTCATCTAACTTGGATCCCATCCCAAGCGGTATATTCAACTCCTCCCAAAATGCTTTGTATTGGTCAGGTTCAAAACTTTTGGTTGGCACTGGATCTGTGTTTAACCCAGTGATCTCACCAAATTCGTGTAAGCTAAACCTGATAGGTTGATCAACAATGAGACTCTAAATCTCCTTCTTATGTACTCGCAGTAGATAGTGTACAGTCCTACCAGACCACACGCTTTTGAGTCCTTCCAGCTTAGCAATTACTCCAATATGAGACCTCTCCAGTTTTTCCCACACATCACGTCATATTGCTTCTCTAACGTGATGGAATTCTCCTATATGGAAATTATGATTAATATCTTTACCTTCTAGATTCGAAGACTCTTTAGGGTAAAGTCTTCGAGGATAATCCTGTGACTGAGCTTCAGAAACATCCATCTGATCATATGACCGAAAAATAACTCAGCCACAACATAATATCGAACTCAGCCACAACATAAAATAAATCAGCCACAAAAAAATATATAACTCAATCGTAATACAATATAACTCAAGTGCAACATAACAATAACTCAGCCGCATCATAATATATAACTCAGCTTCATACATAAAAATAACTCAGTCATGACCTAATATATAACTCAGTCGCAACATAATATATAACTCATCCGCAACATAATATATAACTCAGCCGCAACATAAAATAACTCAGCTGTAACATAAAATAACTCAGACACAACATAATATACAACTCCGCCGCAATTGAGACATAATATATAACTCAGCCGATACATAATATATAACTCAGCCAATACATAATCAAACTCAGGAACAACATACCGGAGAAGACGGTTTCTTTTATACGATTGCGGCGAACACAAATTTGTATAAACGATAGGAGTGGGGACGACGATTCCGAGAAGACAAGAAAGATAGTTCGAGGTAGTAAACACAATGTCGACGATTTATGAAACATAGAAACCCTCGACGCCTCGACTTGACGAAGAAAGAAGAAGAAAGAAATGGTTGTGTTGTCTTTTTTTTAGGATGATGTAATTAAAGAGACTGATGATTATCTTACTTACATGTATATATTAATTAGTGACGTGGATTTATTGTTTAAAAATAATCACAACTAAAAAAACTAACCAAGGGTCTTAATTGTAATTGTATAGGGGTCTACAAACATTCTAGTAATTTTTAAAAGATGTATGTTATTCTAGTCATATCCCAATTTTTCCATTACATTCTAGTAATTTTCTCTTAAAACAAATCAATATCATTTTCACAGAAAGATAACATTTTTCTAACAAGCTAATACATTTGGGACCAAGAGGAGGTGGAGGAGGAGCATAGTAAGCATATTCCTCATTTCTTCGCTATCACAAGCAAAGCGACTTTTGGTAGCGATTCCAAACACCAATCATGTTGATAACCCATCCTAAGAAGGAGATGGCGAAGATGGATTTCAAGGAGATCTTCTTCCGCCGCTTTATAGGGGATTCGACGGTGGTCTTGAGACTGAAGATTGAAGATTTTGAGTAGGAGATCCAGGAGTAATAGATGTGGACGAGATGGTTGAGGAAGAAGAGGAGGAGGACGATTCTGGCGTAGTTAGAGTGGGTGATGACGACTGAGGAAAAGGAGGGTATAGGAGAAAGAAGACGATTTAAGACTCTTAGAACTTTTTGCACTTACAAACCTTAGATATTATTCTCGACCTGGTTAGCTTTCTATGTCTCGCATTTGATTACTAGATAAACTCGTAAAGGAAGTTCGATCTCTTGTTCAAACTTTGTAAATTGAACTACGTTTGGCATGATACCTCAAAATGGGTATGTAGGCAGCTTTTCATAAGGTTCAGTCTGAAATCAATCAAAATCTTTTTCCGCATCTTTTTTTTTGTCTTTTTCTAAACGAGCTGCAACTCACATAAGTCTTCTTGACATAGGTAGTTACGCTAGCGAACTTAGTTAGGTTTTACTGCTTATGTTATTTGATTTCCGTTGTAATCTCCTTTTCAGATAAACTCCATGTACGTTTTTGTCTTTGGAATGCTTATACACAAGTTTGAAATAAAATAAAAAAATTCTAAAAAAAATTTGTAGTCTTTCTGTATTTTCCGCATTTATTTGATCACTTGTCGTTGGTCCTAGTAGAGAATTCAGACATCAAGGAAATTTACGCTTTTCTCCGCTAACAAATTTGACAATACGAATTTTGGTTCCCACAGTTTGGCATTAGAAGGAGAGGGAGATTAGTCTTACTCACACGCTCGCAAAATACTTGATCAAAACGATGTCTGGAAATATGAAAGACAAACTCGCAACTCTCGTTGATACTGTCAACAACTTCAAAACACTGGTAACACAACTCCAGCACCGGTCGTTCTTATGGCCAATGCAAACAAACGCCACAGCGCTCGACGAAATCAAAAACCTAGCCGCAATTTTTTTCCAAAAAAAGAGCACAAAAAGAGCTTGCAATTTTTCATTACCTAGTTTCAGAAATCTCGAAGCCTAAGTAGTTCAACAAAAAAACGTTTTCCGTAAGTCTTAAGAAAAAAAACTTGCTTTCCCTAAAATCATGGAGAAACCCAAGCTACTCGCGAAAAAAGAAGCACAACAAATCAAGTACACATCCTTCACTACTGTAATTCTTCTGAAAACGGTTCGAAAAATGATGTTGATTTCTCCAAAATCCTCAAAACCCAAATCCATTGACGAAAACTAAAGGAAGCAAAACGAGAGATCGTATCCCTCACTTCTAAAACATCTTCTGAAACATAAGATTTCAGAAAAATCCAAGCGTCGCTTTTGTAGCAACATATTATGCGAATTCTCGATATTAGTCTACTAAGCCTACTTTGAAAAAGTACTCAAAAATCCCTCGGGTCAATCCTACGGAAATGAGAAAATTTCCGACTAAGTTTGATCGCGATAATAAAGCTCATCAAAGCTAGAGCTCATCACAGCTAGAGTTTCTGATATAAAATTCAGAAACTAAATTTGGGGAACAACCGCAAAATGTGAGTTTTTGAAAAATGGCTCTCGTACAACCAAAGTCAAAAAAAATTTACGGAATATCTTTTATAAAATTAAGCTTGACAACATTTTACGAAACGACTTTCGTAAAATTAAAGTCAATGACATCTGGGAAATAGCTTTTGTAAAACTAAAGTGGACAACATCTTATGAAACAATTTTAGTAAAATTAAACTCGATAACATTTTAAAAAACAACTTTCATAAAATAAAGCTTGACAACATCTTACGAAATGATTTTCATAAAATTAAAATTGGCAACATTTTATGAAACAGTTTTTTGTAAAATTAAACTCAACAATATTATGAAATAACTTTCGTAAATTTAAACACGACAATATTTTATGATACAACTTTTATAGAGTAATTTTGACAATATTTGTGAAATAGTTCTCGTAAAAAAACTCAAAAAACAATTCGTAAAACAAAAATATAGTTTCATTGCTTCTTTTTCTTCATTTCTCACTTCACTCTTCCTCGAGTTGTCATCTACTTCTTCCCACTTTGTTTCAATGATTTCTTTCAGTTTTATGAAATTCTGCCATGTCAGAATTTGAAGGGTTTCTAGACGAGGTCACACCAAGTATTTCTCAACAGATGAATCAAAGGTTGGTTCGGATCGCGACGGAAAAAGAAGTTAGACAAGCTTTATTGATGATGCACCCGGAAAAAGCACATGGTCCATATAGAATGACATCATTGTTTTTTCAGCACTCTTGTCCTATCATCAAAAAGGATCTTATTGATCTGGTCAATAATATCTTGAGAACAAAAAAAATGGATCCAAGGTTAAATACGGCAAAAAAAAAAAAATTCAAAAGACAGAGCGACTTACAAAGATGACGGAGTTACGGAAGATAAGTCTTTTTAATGTAGGATACAAGATCATCTATAAGGTATTATGCCAAAGGCTGAAGGGTTGTCTCCCAATGCTTATTTCGGAAACATAATCAGCATTTGTGGCAGGACATTTGATTTCGGATAACATTCTTATTGCTCGGGAAATGTTTCATGAGTTACAGACTAGTAAAATCCTATCAAACCAAGTTTATGGCAATCAAAACGGACATGAACAAATCTAAGCGTTGCTTCACAACATAGGTTTTGATCCTCAATGGATACAATTATTGATGGAATGCATCTCTTCGGGACAATACGGAGTATTGTTGAATGGACAACTCCACATGCTCATAATTCCACAGTGAAGGTTATGCCAGGGAGATCCAGTATCTTTTTATTTATTCATTATGTGTATGGAAGCTTTAATTGTAAATACCAAAAATGCTGAAAGAAAGAAGCAGCTTACTGGAATGAAGGTGACACGAGCTTATCCGTCAATATATCATCTTCTCTTTACGGCGGACGATGGTCTTTTTTCAGGCACAGAAAGCCGAATGTCAAACAATTCTAAGGATTCTAAAAGAATACAAAACAGAGGCCAGTTGATAAATTTTCAAAAATCTTCTATTCAATTTGGATACAAGATTAAAGAATCTATCCGCCAAAAACTCTAAGATATTTTAGGGATTCAAAACATAGGTAGGATGGGCTCCTATCTCAGAATGCCAAAGAGTATGGGTGGCTCAAATACTCAAATATTTGGTTTTGTTCAGGATCAGCTAAACAACATAGTAAATAAATAGACTTTCAAATTATTTTTTACAAGAAGAGAAAGATATATACATGTCCTCTTAATTTTTCAGAAAAAAAAATTCCAGAATTTATTCAATAAATTGAGGAAAATATATACATATTTAGGAAGGTACACATATTCAATAACGTTTTTCTAAACTCAAATTAAAGAAAATATATTATACATTAAGGAACGTCTACCTAAACTTTCTTTAAAAAAAAATGTTTACTTAAAAAATTTGGGGAAAAATCACAAAAATTTTCTTAAATATTTTTAAGAAAAAAAGTTTTCAAGTATAAAGAATCAATTGCTCCAGTACTCTTGAGTAAAAAAAATTCTCAGATACTCTTTTTTTAAAAAAAAATATTCATTTAAATCACGAAAATTATTAAAAGACCTACAAACCATATAGAATCTAGTTATTTATAAATTTACCAGGTGGATTATCCAAACCCAAACCATACCCACCCGTTAAACTTGGATCCAGACATAAAAATCTAGACATAACTAAGTATTTTTAAGTTTTACTCATTCTTTCTATTTCTTCACTGAAACAAATCAATCTTATTTTCTTTCACCTTTTTAACACATGAGAAACTATAATCTTCAAATAAAAGACGAATCAAACTTTTCTCCAGAAAAAAATAATGAAATAACAAATCACAAATTATCCATCGAAAGAGAAGAAAAAACGAACCCATAATGGTATAACTTAGTAAAACTTGATATAACTATAAAACTTTATACAACTTAGTAAAACTTTAACTAGTTTAGATTATATAATTTAGTAATACTTTGTGAATTTTATGATGATGACTTAATTTGATAGTTACGTTTTTCTATGAAGTGTTGTTTTCAAAGATGAAAATGAAACCATCCGACCTCTGATGGTGGAGACATGGAACAAAGTGAGAAAGATGGTAGTTTAGGAAGTGAAGAAATGAAAATAGAGTGTGGATAAAGGTGTAGGAGAGAAAGACAGTAGAAGTGATAGTGAAAAAAATATCGTGAGGATCAGCAAAGCAAGAAAGTAGCAATGAAGAAAAATCAACCATTGACAACCAATATAAGTGGCAAAGAAAAAAATCAATCATTCTCAACCAATACAAGTTTTTGTAACTTGGTAACTCGGTAAAAAATTTGTTATTTATATTTGTGTAACTCTGTAAAACTTTGCGGAAGTTTTCCATTTTTGTTTGTCATTTTGTAGATCTTGAAATTACTTTATTTTGTGTTCGTTAAACTCGGTAAAAAATTGTCAAAGTTTCATATTTTTGTTTATGTAAATTTGTTAAAACTTGGAAAAACTTTACATTACATTAAGGTGATACAAGTTTTGATTAGTTATAAATCCAAATTCTTTAGCTACTAGAAATAAGATATCACAAAACTATCATTATTTTCTTTACACTATAGGATTTCTCAGTCTTCATAGTTGCCTTAAAAAGTAGAACTTCTTCTTCTCGATGATACCCTCATCGCTGCGTCATCACTTAATAAATAGCCTTAGAGTTTTGACTCTTAATTGACTACCATTTTTTGGAAAAGAACCTGAAGATTGCCCATTAAGTAGAGAAAGTTGGAAAGAGAAAATGAGTTGAGAGGATTGAGGAGATAGTAGAAATGAGAAAACCCTAAAAATTAAGGCAATTAAAGTTACCAACTACGTTTTTGGGGGCTAGAAAAATTAAAATTTTGGAAAAAAAATTCTGAAATTTCGGCGAGAAATTTTTTCCAGCATTTTTGGAGTCAAAGTTTTACCAAGTTTGTAGTTTTATAAAAAGCTTCAAAGTTTTATTTTTCTATTTTTGATATTTTTTAGTTTTACTATACTCTAAAGACTTATATTATAGTTATACCACTTATATTTAGTTTTCTACAATCATTTCCCATTAAATCATGTTGTAATATAATTAATTTTGTGATATATATTTTCTCCGTTTTAAATTACTTGTCGTTTTAGCCTTATTTTAATCACAAATTAAGTGTTGTTCTCGCCTTTAAATGCAAAATTTATTAATAAGATTCTTTAATTTATTTTACTATTGGTTGAAATATGCTTAGTTGTATAGGTAATTATGTTTTTATTTTAGAAATATACAAAATTAATGTCACAAAGTCAATACTAAGAAAAAATGCATAAAAGAACAAGATATTTGCTCTATTATATATAGTACACAACTAAATGATGGAAATTTTGACTATAACTATTTTGAATTTAAATCATAAAATATTTATAAATAACCAAACAAGTTTAGAATTTTTAATTTTTTTTTTTGTATTTGATCAGGTTTACTAAGTTTTACTTAGTTTTTTATCAGTTTAAAGAATTATCTTGAAGAATAGATTCAACTAATTGTGGTGTGCATATTCTTTTGTTCTCGAAGTTAAACTTTTTCAAGAGCAAATATGCACTTTTATGCATGTTTTAATTGAAATAAATCAGAATTCTTAATATTCGGAGCCCACACATATCTACAGTTCAAAATAATAATTTCAAACAGTTATGGTGGGATATATGCTCAATCAACTAACTCTTTCACATTTTCTTTATTTGGAAACGCTTAACCGATCTCAATACACATACCATCTTCAATTCTATCACATATCGAATTTAATGTACAACATATGTAAGCTCAAACATATTCACATATATCAGCATTGTCACAAGGTTATATATGCTCTCCATGTTATCCAAACCAATACCTACATTGTCTCTATCTCGAATAATAACATCTTACACTAACTCAATTACCTTAAGATGTCATTATGCTTCTTTAATCGCTTTTTTAGATTTTAGCCAGTAAAAATTTATCTCGTTATACAGTTTTGCTAGTAAAATTTTACTTAGTTATATAAGTTGTACGATTATAGTTATACATAACTATACATAGTTATATTATTTTGTTCATACCAAGTTTTACTAGGTTTTCTAATTTTTTAAATCATAATACTAATCTATTATGATTTTTTAATAAATATACCAATGTTTTTAATTATTCAAATAGATAAAGATTTATGTTCAATTAATTAATTATGAACACATATTTAAAGTTAAAGTTTTTAATTTTTCACGAATGAATTAATGGAGAAACCAAATTGAATGAGCTTGAACAAATTTGAGTTGTAGATCTACAGTAAAGAGAGAAATGAAAAAAATACAGTATGAAAGAGAATGATTTTAATTGGTTTAGGCAAAAACAGATAATTTAAACATTTGATATTGTTTAAAGAATATGAGATAAATAAGAATATGACTAAATAAATCTTGGATCATGAGATTATAACTGAAGTATGAAATCTACGAGGAGAAATCTAAAAACACAAAAATCTGAATGAATACTCGAAAGCCAGTAGAAACGTAACTCAACTGATTTGAGAATGTCAAGCGCGGCACTAAAACGGATCCTCCACCGGACCCTAAACCCCAAACCCGACTCGACCCATTCAATCTCTCTCTTCACCACCGTCCCTTCTCCACCGTCAGATCCCTCAAACCCTACTTCATCACCAGATCCCCTCATCACCGACGCCGTCTCAATCCTAACTCACCACCGCTCCAAATCCCGATGGTCCACTCTCCGATCACTAAACCCTTCCGGCTTCACTCCTTCCCAATTCTCCGACATCACTCTCCGCCTCCGCAACAACCCTCACCTCTCTCTCCGCTTCTTCCTCTTCACTCGCCGCAACTCTCTCTGCTCTCACGACGTCCATTCCTGCTCAACTCTAATCCACATCCTCGCTCGATCTCGCCTCAAAAGCCACGCTCGCGACGTACTCCGCCTCGCTCTCCGTATCGCCTCCGAAGACGGAGAAGATCGCGTCTCGAAAGTGTTCCGTTCGTTGATCAAGAGTTACAATCGATGTGGGTCTGCACCGTTCGTCTTCGATTTGCTGATAAAATCGTGTCTTGACTCGAAAGAGATCGATGGAGCTGTGATGGTAATGAGGAAGTTGAAGTCTAAAGGAATCAATTTACAGATTAGTACTTGCAATGCTTTGATCTCAGAGGTCTCGAGGCGTAGAGATGCTTCCACTGGATATAAACTATATAGACAAGTTTTTGGATTAGATGAAGCTAACAAGGTTAAGCCAAATGTTAACACTTTTAACTTGATGATGGTGAGTTTCTACAGAGAAGGTGAAACAGAGATGGTACAGAGGATTTGGAGAGAAATGGAGGAAGAAGCTGGATGCTTTCCAAATGTTTATAGCTATAGTGTTTTGATGGAGACCTATTGTTTTCAAGGTATGATGGTTGAAGCAGAGAGGGTATGGGAAGAGATGAGGTTAAAAGGAGTGGTACATGATGTTGTGGCTTATAACACTATGATTGGTGGGCTTTGTACTAACTTAGAGGTTACTAAAGCGATGGAGCTTTTCCAGGACATGGGGTTGAAGGGAGTAGAGTGTACTTCTCTAACCTATGATCATCTTGTTAAAGGGTATTGTAAAATGAAGGATGTTGATTCTGCTATGGTTGTTTATAGGGAGATGAAAAGGAAGGGTTTTGAAGCAGAGGGTTTAACCGTTGAAGCATTAGTGGAAGGATTATGTGATGGTAACAAAGACAGAGTTGTTGAAGCTGCTGAGATCGTGAAGGAAGCGGTGAGGGAATCAGAGTTTTGTCCTAGTCGGAAATGTTATGAGTTGCTGATAAAGAGGTTGTGTGAAGAAGGGAAGATGGATAGAGCGTTGAGCATTCAGGCTGAGATGGTGGGGAGAGGATTTAAACCTAATCAAGAGACGTATAAGGCTTTTATCGACGGGTATGGAAAAGCAGGTGATGAAGAAACATCTTCGTCGAACAAAAAAAAAAAAAAAGAAACATCTTCGTTGTTGGCTGTAGAAATGGCCAAATCACTCAAGCTAGGCGCCGAAGAAGAAGAAGAAGAAGAGAGCTAGAATTTGAGCTTTCTATGTATTTGCAAATGGCAGATCTCAATTCAATTGACACTGAACAAACACCTCATGACCATTCTTATTGTTGCAAGTCTTGACTTGTGAATAGGTCAAGAGGGTAAAACTAAAAACCACATTGGTTGACAAGTTATGAGAGACAAAATCATACAAATCACTCTTACATAAACATAAATAGGGAAAAGACAGAATTTTGGTGTGATCACAGCTTAAAAGATGATAGCCCAAATGGGGAAGACGACGAGAGCAATGATCCCAAGGGTGTTGGAGATTCCATTAGCTTTCGTGAATGCGTTTCTGAATCCACCAGAAGCTCTAATGTGTTCTTGAAGCAAGTAACATCCAATCCCTAAGCATATTAACAAGCCAACCCAGTTGTCTCTGAATGTATAGGCTATTAGATTCGGAGCCACCACAATGAGTAGAACCGCAGCAGCCGGTAATTCAAACCATTCTGATAGACAATAACAACAACAGAGAAACAGAGATGAGCTAGCGAAGACGAAGATAAAAGTTTTGTTCTTTACAACGGTAACAAACCTCGGAAGTGTTTAGGGAAGAAGAGTTGCAGAACAACAGCAACAATAGCAATCCATTTACCAACCTCTCCTCTGTGAAAAATTTAAGACACTTCAAAGTTAAAAAAAACATCTCTCTGTTTAACTCAAAAGTGTTGTGTTTGGTTTACCTGAAAAGGCTAAAGATGACAGAAGGAAGGCTGAAGAAGATGTAAGGAATCAAAAGAGCTGTGAGCATATTGGTCTTCCAGTTAGTTCGGTCCAAGACCAACAAGTATCTGCATTTCATTACATCATAAGATCAACACAAAGAAACCAAGTAAGAGCGAGACAAGTGAGGAGCAGAGAGAAAAAGAGATTACATGGCAGCTACTGAAGCAATCCATTCGAGGATAGAAGTACCAAAGCCTAAACCAGTGAGCATGAAGGTGTGATTAGCGAGGTTCTTAGCAGCGGTAGCGAGCTCGTTGAGATCTGTTCCGAGCATGTTTTGAAGGGTTCCATGGTCACTCGTCCTCATCGCCGTGAAAGTCATATACTTGGCCGGAGATTACAGAGGAAGGAAGAGAAAAAGTTAGCAACTTTGAAAAATTCAAGAGTAGAGAGATGGTTGTGAAAGACTCGTCACTGAGAGTTTGGAACATATAGAAGTGTATCGATGGATACTTCCTCGCCACGTGGCCCGTGTGATCTTTTTAGAAAATGTTTTTAATTTCTAGAAATGTGTAATCGATACTCCCTCCGTTTCATATTACTTGTCGTTCTAGTTTTATTCACACATATTAAGAAAACATATGATTTTGTATATTTCCAAAATAAAAACACAATTACATATACACCTAACCATATTTCAACCAATAGAAAAATAAAAACACAATTACCTATAAATCTTATTAATGAATTTTGCATTGAAACTCTAAAACGACACTTATTTTGAAACGAAAATTTTTCCCTACAACGACAAGTAATATGAAACGGAGGGAGTATTTTATTGTATACATTTATAGTATAGTTTACTAACCCATTCGACTGTTGATGAAGACGTTTGACACGTGTCGATTTATGGTTCCGCCCACGTTATGATGGACCTTCTAGGAGATGTAACTGGTGGACGTAATCCACTATAGTTTGAGCCAGCCAGCTGTATTTATTATGGTGGAATACAATTAGGATGGAGGGAAAATCGGATGTTTGAACATCTAAAACATACGGTTTATATATTGTCTGAGATATTTTAATTTAATTAAATTGTAAAATAATTTGTTCCGACCAGTTTTAAATGTAGTTAAAGTTAAAACTGTAACAAAAATATATATATATATATATACTCAATTACTCCATAAATTAATAAATAAATAAGATATTAATCCGTTGCCCCGGGAAAAAAGGCGAACCTCAATTATGAACAGTTGAGCGAAAATTCAAACAGAGCGTAGTAGACTTTCCAGATGGATTAAATTATTTTATTTTATATTTTATTTACTTATTATTTGATGTCGGCAGAAGATATTTTTGGTTTTTAACATTATTATTGCCTTGTGCACTCACCAACTCAAATATGAATCGTTTCTTAACATTGTGTGTTTGTCGGGATGAACTTAATCCACACATTATTATGCCATTCAGAAAGTGTCTCGTAACATTTATTTTTGCTTTACTCACAAAAGTCAAAATATACACATATGTATGTTTGTTACACCAAAAAAAACACATGTATGTTACTTACGGACTCTCTTTTCTTCTTTTGCATTCCACAAGGTACAACTAAGTCCATGACTTGCTTTTAAATAAAAGAAGAATGTTCATGTGGATGTTATGGAACATTTGGAAGAACATAAATAATTAAGTTCATCTTTAAAAGAATTTCAATCCGGGCAAAAGATATCGGACATGAGCTTCATAGAGTGCCATCGTTGGTTCCTAGCTCAATGAGACAATGAGTATATACAACTGAGTGGAAAGTGAGGAAAATAAACGAAAACCTCTAGTAGAATCTTGGGTTAAATGCAATAGCACAAAATCAAAGAATCATAGCACAAAATCAATCGTTTGTTGTAGTCAAAACGTTTTTCTGAACTAATTGTAATCAAAACCAAAATCAAAGAATCAACGAAAATCAATAGTTATTAAACACATTAAAATAGAGAGTTTTGCAAACATGACTTAACAAATGACTTAACAATTGAAGTCAAATGTAAAACTAACCTTATTTTTTGTCAACACTATTTTGCCATAATATTCTCATACTCTTCAGATTTTTTCAATATTTACAAAAATATCATTATAATTTAATTTTATTTTATTACAAAAATGACAAAATAAAATAAAATAAAAACACTGTAAATATTTCTTTTTATTTACAAATGCCACTATCATCAATTTCTCTTACCACCATGACCAACCATTTTGGAGCTCTTAAAAACCTCAACTATTCAATTTTCATCTATTTTTTTCTCATTCTACACCCACAAATATTTATTTTCTCTCCATTTTCATCTAAAAAATTTTCATAACTTTTATTGTCATAAGCTGAACTTTCATATCTTTGGTGATTCTTCACTAAGAATTCTCAAAACAGCTTTTTTCTTGTATTCAGAATTTGAGCGGTGGAAAAGGTTAGAAACTAACCTACACCGGAAAAATGCAACTATTTACATGGATTTCTTCATAACTCAGATATGTGTCGTGATAGTAGATTGTTTTGTATGTTTACAGTTATCTGTAGATTTAATGTGCAGTCTGCTTGTCAACACACATATTAGTTTTTCAACTGACAAGCTCCTGCAGAAGTATCTACTCATGACGAAAAGGCTGGTCCGTCAAAAGTCTGGTTCCTTCATAAACGAAATTCAGACTTCAATAAAAGTCTATGTCTTTATCTTTGAAAAAAAATTGGTAGAATTACGAAGACGTCAACGTATAAGAGGTTGGTTTTGCATTTCACTAAAATTTTAACTTTTCATAGCAGACTTTATTGAAAGTTTGCATCAAACAGACGACACAATTGCTCATATACTCTTAATCCAAATAATTATTCTCATATACCCTTCCCTCTTAATTCTTTTTTTTCATTTATTTTAAGTGAAAATTAGTCAGAGTAACTCTAATTTTTTTTTTAATTACTAAATTAACTCCTAGTCATCGATACATATGTGTTTGACTAGAAAAAGACAAAATAACCTTAACAATTACATAATATTACAAAACTGCCATTTATAATTTAGTAAAACATTAAAAACATAAAAAAAATTATAACTATTACTCCTCCTCTCTCCTTCCTCGAAGTAAGAACAGAAAGAAAAAATCCCCAAACTCAAAATTAGGGTTCCTCCGATTAACCACCACGAATTCATTTCGTCGTTGATTCAATCATCTTCCTCCTACTCCCATCTATTTCGCCGGTGATAGTAGGCTTGATTTCTCCACCCGCGTTGGAAACCCTTCCTCATTCGTAGGATTTTGCTTTGTCATGTTATCTCCGCCACTCAAACACTCGACGCCATTGTTGATTCACCTTGTTCTTGGTCAATTTTTCTGCAGATAAAGGTTCGATTTCGAGTTGAAAGGAGAAGAAAACACTAACCTTGTGGAAAGGACCGATGCGTTGTTCACCCACGTGTATGACTTGAAGTTCTTCATCACAAGCTCTTTGATATAAAGCCTCAGAGTTCCAGATTTCCTCTGCTCAGGCTGAGACTTGCCGCGAAACTCACCAATTGGCTCATCCTTCATTGTTCGCCACTCTAAGGTCAGGTAAGCTCACCCATTGTTCCATTGATTCTTTGATTTTGGTTTTGATTACAATTAGTTCAAAAAAACGTTTTGACTACAACAAACGATTGATTTTGTGCTATGATTTACTGAAAATAATTTTTTTTTTGATTGATAGATATGGCTTCTTCTAGCAGTGAGGCAAACTATCCTCTTCTACTCTACAAAAACGTTTAGCTCCTAGTCAGCAAAAGAGTATGAGCTGTTATAGCTACTTGTCAAATTTTCAAATGGTAAGAGAAGGTGTGGCCGTGTGGGATTTGATGTATAGGAAGCCGTAAAGAAGTCTGCAATTGGCGTGTTTCAAAGGTTTTATGAGCTCAACTTCACATGGTGTGCGAAGCTTGTCCATCACCTATTAACGCATCAGCTTAAAGTGAAGAAGAATTATGAGATATGGTCGTTGATTATTTGCCAGCAGCCCATTCGCCTCTCTCTGGTTGAATTTGGTGAGATAACGGGAATGAATTGCGACCCGTTCCAAAAGGAGGAAATTTTTGATGTTGATCATACTGAGTTCTGGAAAGAAATGGAGGTTTCTACAATTGTTGGTCCTAGCTTGGTTCAGCTTCTGTCGGTATTGGAAAGATGCAAGTATTGAAGTCTCGAGAAGAGGAAAATGGTTGGATTGTTATGTGTTCTTCATCTTGGTGTCTATGAAATTTCTCCCTCACGTCATATTCCGTTGGAGTGTACAAAGAGAGTTCTTGATTATGAAGCATTTCAGAGATACCCATGGGGTCGCGTAGCATGTCAGAGTTTGATACACTCTGTTAAGTGTGGAGTAATCTTCTACTATCTCCCTATATCTCAACTCCAGTTCCAAAATATCCTTCATCTAATATTTTTTTTTAAAAAAAATTAATTCGAAAAACTAATTAATTACAGTTTTACCCTTAACTACTAAACCTAAATATTTATAGATTTGTTCCCATTTATTTGTTCTCTCATTTTTTTTCTTTATCTTCTCTCTTCTTCTTTGCGGCTTCTCTCTTCCTCTCTGTAACATCTCATTTTCTTGTATTTCCTTCTTTCTTCTTCCACATCAAATCTGATAATAAAAAAGAAACAGATTTGTGGTGACTAACGGTCAGATATGACGACGAAGAAGATGACAAAAACAGAAAAATAAGTCGGATACTTTTTAGATCTACTTAATCTTAGAGTTCTTATTGTTCTGGGTTTTTCGATTTAAGATCATTAAAGATATTTCTGTTTTTTTTTTATGATTTAGGGTTCTTATTGTTCTTGTTCTCTCTTTCAAGGATTTTTTCGTGTTTTTTATTTTTTTCATCTTCAGATATGGAATTCTGGATCTATGAATTTTGTAATTGGTATAATTGTATATTTGATTGAACTCCGGATTCTGGATCTATGGTTTTTATTTTTTTATCTACAGATCTGAAATTTAGTAAAAATCGGTACAACTACTATACTAGAACTAGCAAACTAGAATTACGTTGGTAGTTCTATTGAAGCAGTAAAACTAGGTGTAACTATTTCAGTAAAACTACCGATACTTGGTACAACTACTTTAGTAGAACTAGGAATACTTGGTACAACTACTAATACTTGATACAACTACCTTAGTAAAACTAGTAGAACTCGGTACAACTATCTCAGTAAAACTAGTAGAACTCAACATAATCATCTCGGTAAAACTAGTAAAACTCGGTACAACTACCTCATTAAAATTAGTAGAACTTGGTACAATTATCTCAGTAGAATTGGTAAAACTCGGTATAACCACCACAATATAACTAGCGGATCAGTTGTACGTCAGTAATTAAAATTTGAAATTAATAAATTGAAATTTTTTGAAATATGAAAATTTTGAATTTTGTAAAATTTTCAATTTTTTAAGAAAATATTAATTCGAAAAATAAACGGGGGTAAAATTGGGTTTCTATGTTTTTATTAAATGATGGAGCATTAAGATTACTAAACAATATAGTGGATTTTCTTTTTCTATTGAAGGATATATGAGATGATGACTCGTTAAGTGTGCCAATTACAACACAAAGGAATCTTATACAGTGTCAAGGTTCATTTTCATCTCACAGATATGGGGGTATGAGTCAGTTATGGGCTTAAGAGAGCTTTATGGGAATAGAATTGGTGGTGCATAAGTGCTCCTTCTTTCATGGATTGGATCTCGTAAGCAATTCAAATTTGAAGATTTTTTTAAATAAGAGAAATAGCTTCATGAAGATAAGGTTTCGTTTCTTAACAAATGTGTTCTTTTGTTGATTGTTTTTTATTTTTTCATAGTATAATGAATGACAATTATTTTATAGGTGCGTGTCAGGCATTTCACTACACAACCAAATGGAGAGTATATGCCTAGTTGGAATGACGAAGTTAATAATGACTATATGACAAAGTTGATTCTGGATATCCGTAACGATTGTCTAAATCCTGGATTTTGGGATGTCACAGAAGAATCTCCAGCTACTACAAGGAAGAAGCATCCTAAATCTGTGTCCCGAGACTGATGTTGTGAGTTCTAAAAAAACGAAGACTGATGATTGAAAAACTGTTGGGATTGAGAAAGAAACTAATAGTCCAAGTGTGAGTTATATTTCTACTTTTTAACTACTTGTGAATTATGCTTTGTTATAATAATTTTTTGATTAATCGTAGGAGGAACCCAAGGAAGAAATTCCAGTGAGCCAGCTTTACACTTTGATAAAGACATTGACAGAAAACTGGATAATATAGAGACATTGATCGAAGCAAAGGTTGGTGCTATTCTCACTCTTATGAATGAGAAGTTGGCAACTATGGAGAAGGACATTCAAAAGATGCAGCTGCTGATGAGAGAAAAGAAGATGTAAATTCTAACGTCAACGTTAATGAAAATGCTGAAGTAAATAGAAAAGATATGGTATGATTATTTTCTAACTCATGTTTCTTTCCTATTAAGATTATGATTATATTTGTTTCAAAATGTATAGGTAATGCGATGATATTTTTTTCTTTTTAAGTTTTGGATGGTGGAGATAAATTCCACATCGCATGAGGGTTTACCTGCTCAACGTGTTGTCAAGAAATCTAGGAAGGCTGGTCAAAAATGTGAAGATATGAGACTTGGCAAGAAAAAATTTTATGATACGAAGGTTTTGAAAACCAAAATTCAAGTGCCACATTTTCTCGATAATGCCTCAGAGGATGAAACATGGTCTGATCCAATGCAGCATGAGAAGTTTAGAGATCTCAGTGATCGTTTAGATGTCCTTGCAGCCATGACTACAAAGATGAATAAGTCTACATCTCCCACACCTTCCTCACCTCCGCAAAAACGCCAAACAAAGCTGGCATTGTCTCAGCTATTTCATAGGAAACTCTACTGTGACTAGTCTTAACTTTTAAATATACATTTAAAATTTGTATATCTAAATCTTACATTTTTTGGAGGGATAGATGAAAGATTTGGAAGAGAGTATCTGCAAAATAAGATAAATTATGGGAATGACATAAGATAAAAAAAAAAAAAAACTAAAATCACATTTTAGTTTTGTAGACTTTATTTGAAATCTACTAGCCTTAACTTTTAAGTAGACTTTAAGTTGAATTCATCAGAAGTCTACAGTATCAGATAATTTTCAGATTTAAAGTTATACATTTAGAAAACTTGCATATTAGCTTCAAAATATGAAAATAGCTTCTTATTTTAAAAATAATTTTCTTAGTAACAAACCAAAAACATAGTTTGAATCTATAAATTTATTTTAATATAAAATACACATTTAAATTTTATAGATGTAAATCTTACATTTGTGGAGGAGGATTTGAAAACCATGAAAGAGAATACATGTTAAATAAGGTAAAATTATTAGAAAAAATAAAGGGAACAAAAGATTCAAAATCTTATTTAGTAGATTGCTTAAAATTTATGGTTTACTAGACTTCAAATGAAGTCTACTAACCTTAACTTTTAAGAAGATTTCATTATAAGTCTACTCTATCTAATATTTTCAGATTTGAAATAGTTTATCCTTTAAAAATAGAATTTATAAGATAATATAGTAGAAAAATAAACACATAGAATTTGAATATATAAATTTATTTGAATATAAATATAAAATACATATTTCAAATCTATAAATCTAAATCTTACATTTTTAAAGGAGAAAACAAAAACGATGAATGGTGATACCTACAAAAACAAGATAATATTGTGAGAAAACATGAAATTTCAAACGAAATTAAACTAATTTTTTCTTCAAATTCAATGAGATTATAGAGAAATGAAAGATTTATACAGAGAAGGGTGAGAGTTTTAAAAACATGTGGAGCCATATTGGATAGAGTGTGTGTAATGTTTTAATAAATGAAGACAAAAATTGTAATTAGGTTAAAATTTACGACATAATAAACTTTTTGTAGTATACTAAAATTAAAGTTATAGAGTAAACTTCATTTGAAGTCTACTAATCTTAACTCTTAAGAAGACTTCATTAGAAGTCTACTCTATCAAATAATTTTCAGATTTGAAAGATATGTATATTTGAAAACGTGAAAATAACTTTAAATTTTCAAAAATTTAAAAATAGAATTTATATGATAAAATAGTAGCAAAACAAATATATAGAGTTTGAATATATAACTTTATTTCAATATAAACATAAAAACAAATTTAAATTTTATAGATTTAAATCTTACATTTTTAGAGGAGGGGATAAAACCATGGATGATGAAACCAATAAAATAAGATAATATTGTGAGAAATACATGAAAATTAATAAATTAACTAATGCTTTTCTTCAAATTCAAAGAGGTTAGAGAAAAATAAAATAGTTTTAGAGAAAATTTTAGAAATTTGTGCAACCATTTTAGAGAATATATATGTAAATTTTCTTTATACAAGAAGACAAAATTGTAACTAGGTTAAAACTTACGACACAATAGACTATTAAACTTAAAATTATGGAGTAAACTTCATTTGAAGTCTTTGTGGAAGTATACCTTGTAGACTTTTTGGAAGAACTATCTTGTAGACTGTTTTGGAAGTCTACTACAATAATTTTATTATTGTTATTTGTTTTTATTGTGTTAATAATTTTAATATATGATATAAAAATGTTCTTTCTTTACTTTTTTATTGTTTTAAAATATGATTTCACAATTTTTTGTTCATGCAAAACTAAATTTATTTTAAATTTTATAATATTAAATATTGGTACACTAAAAAGAAGTCTACTATCCCCTAAAATCAAGTAGACTTCATTTGAAGACCAAAAAACTCTTAATTAATCATGTATCAAAATGAAAATATTATAAAATATAAATTACTAAACATTTATATATAAATTTAAGTTGATAAAAAATCTAAATACATATTCTAACCCTAAAGATACATACATCTTTGGACCTTTTGTTACCAAACCATAAACATTATCCAACAAATGGTTACCAGACCAATATATATTCTTTTAAATTGTTCAATTGTATTAAACTTTATTTTTTATACCCCATATTGGTTCTTATATTGGTAATTTATACGTTGAACAAAAAAACATTGGTAATTTATAATAGATTTCATACAATTGTTTTTTATAATTTTTATAATAAAACTATTATACTAAATTACCATGTAAACTTCAGAATAAGTCCACTATGTAGTCTTCTTAGGAAGTCTACACCTTGTAGACTTTTTTTTTTGTTAAATGTAAACTTTCGAATGATATAATGATAAAATAACTTCATTTTTTATCATAAGGAATAAATAGTAATTTTCTCATTCATTTAGAGTAGTTTTGCATTTGATTGAATATGGAATGTACTTTTGCATTTCAAAACAATTTTGAAGTTATATTTGATAAATCCCCCTTAAAATAACTAAAATTATAAAAAACATAAAAAGTTATTAATATAATATAGTATATTAAATTTGAAAAGAAAAAAAATTACCATTCAACTTTTAAAAATTAAAATAGTTTATAATAAGAAAATTGTACAAATTATTTCAAAATTATTTATATAAATTTATTATTTATATTTTAGTATAATATACTTGTAAAAATATAATAAATACATATATTAATTTATTTATTTTTAAAATGATTATAATATTTTGATAAATTGCAATGTTAACTTCTAAATATTTTATTGTTATTTTGTTGTATTATTTTAAAATATTTATTAGTTATATTTTCAAATACTAACAACTACAGAAAACCCAAATATCAAAAATATAAATCTAAAAACTAAAACCAAAATATAAAAATTAAAAAACAAAAAGCTGAAAATTAAAAACTTAAAATCAAAAAATCTAAAAACCAAAACTAATAAAACAATCAGTTGCATGAGCTACAAAATGTTATGCGTGATAATTCATATGGAACATTTTAAGATAGGATTACTCCAAATAAAATTGAAAAAGGCAATGTACTTTTTGTTATTATCCTTTGTATTTGATAATAACTTATTATATGTTAAAAGCAGTAAATGAAGTAGAGCGCTTACCTACAAACAAATTTATAATATAAAAACAATATTATCAATAAAAATTATAAGATATCAAAATACCAATTTTATATACATTTTTTCAAAATTACAACCAAATAAATTAATTTCAGAAAAAACTTTTAATAATTTTGTAGATTTTGTACCTAGAATTATTGACATGTCTGAAGATAGCAAGAGCGAATCCATGAGTATCACATCTATTTTTTTAGCAGATAATAGTTTTTTGAAAAAAAAAAAATAGAGAAGTGTAAAGTTATTCTAACAATTTTCAGAACTCTTAGATATTGACATCATAGGTGGAATGAGACTAAATTTGGAAATTCTTGAGAGCTTAAGAACTAAAAACATAATTTTTTGGTTTCTAATGGACAATTGGATAAATAGATGGTTACCGAAATATTTATCAAAGGTGAAAAGTAATTCATAATAAAATTGGTGGCAATGACAATGCCAAACCATGTAATGTATTTGTCGGTTGCCTAAGACATGTACAAGGAAACTCACAGATGTGATTTCTCAATTTTGATGGAGCTCGGGATTAAAAAAAAGGGGATGCATTAGATGTCATGGGACAAACTATGTTGTAGTAAAAATATGGAAGTACATGATTTAGGGATATAACAAAATTTAAACAGCCATCTTGGACAAACCACTTTGACGGCTAATCACAAAACTAAATCTCTCTTTGCTAAAGTTTACAAAGGTAGATAAACCCAAACATATGATATTCCTCATTTTATAGATGCTAGTACATTGTATCAGTTAGTTCTTTAATTAATACATGACTAGTGAAAAGAGTTGGAACAAGATCATCTATCTCAATTTGAGATGACCTTGAGATCTCAACCCCCTATATGAAACCAGCTTTAGGAAAACAAACCAATTATCAATTTACACTAGATCAACTAATAGATCTGTTGGGAAAAATATGAGATATGCACTTGATCCTAATTTGAAAATATGAATGAGAATGGAGACGTATATGAGCTTTATGTAGAGAATGAAAGGAGAGGGTTGTTTTAGTCATTTTGACTTGGAAAACCATGATAAATTCAAAGAGCTTTCATATACTTTGTTATTGCTAGAAAAAGAGAAATAGTAAACACCTTGGTAATGTGGAGTTTACATGTGGAGACTATCCAATCAGCTGACACACCTTAAAATATAAAAATATGATTTCGTTAGCTCTAGTGGTGTATTCACTACAGCAGACACTTCTTAACCCAAATTCAAATACCTAACCCACTCTTTTTTTCTATATTTTTATCTAAGAATTAAAGTCCATAGCTTTAACCCATGTTAAAAATAGTTATGGGTCTGCAATTGCATCCAATAATACAACTCAAGAAGAGTTGTCTTTCTGACATATGTACAAAGTTTTTCATAGCCTGAGTTTCATCAAAAAAAAAAAATCTAGCGCGTCGCGCCTTACCTGAATTTTACAAGTTATACAAATAGATGACACACTTGACGATCAGAAGAGAAGAACAAAACAAAACCAAAGGCTGATTTCAACTATAGTTTAATACAAATTAGTTATGAGCTAAGAGGATTCAACAACCGACCTTAGCTCAGTTGGTAGAGCGGAAGACTGTAGTCTGTGACAGCAAATCTTTAGGTCGCTGGTTCGATTCCGGCAGGTCGGATATTTTTTATATTTTTTCCCGAAACGGTAAATAAAGATTGAGTCGTGACATGTCATATAATCTGTATTATGTTTCTATTTTATAAGATGATAACCCATGGTCTGGCCCATTCCACACTTCTTATCTTATTCTATTATATTAGTTATTTTCAAATCCCACTTGGCACTAGTTTTGATGAATACCTTCATCATTGAATGATTGATCGTGAGCTGGATTGATATTATCTATTTCTTAGCGATTCCTTTCGTGTCTTAGTTGTTGAAGTTGAGCGTTTGTTTCATTCAAAAGTAGTTTAGATAAGTTTTGAAAAAGAAAATGCAAAATACTAGTTTCTGGTCTAACCATCATTGAGAGTGTTCATACGTTATTTTCTCATATACACAAACTTATTTGAATAGTGTACACACCAGAGTAGATTGGAGTTTAACATCGTGCTGCTGCATCTGGAAGGTTAGGAGCAATAGTATATCTGAGCTCTGTCCCAAGAAGCTCCAAAAAGTTTAAACCGCAGTCTCCTATGAGATGTCTTTCACCCTGTTCTGCTGATGATTCCAACACCTTTACGCCGCATTTAGTGCGCTGAAAGTGGTAGAGCAACAGATGAAGAAGATGAGTAAGAAATTCACACCCCAAAATGGAACTGAAGTAAACTTTCTTTGTTACAAAATGGAATGGAACTGTCTATTGAGTTTTCAAATAGCTTACCTCGATAACACAGCCACAACGTTCAAGCTTAACACCCGTTTGTAGACATGCCTGTTCCAATCACAAAGATAGATCCGCTTTCTAATACCAATGACCAGTTGAGTGTAACATCATGAGATACTAAATGCGTTAGCAATAATAACATGATGTGGCATCTCTCCGAGACTTGAGGCGACATGTTGGTCAAACTTCTGTCTGATTCAAAACATTTTGTCTAAATCCACGGAGTCCAACCTTCATACATGTTGCAGAGGTTATCAACACTTGTGGCTTGCTTGATTAGATAATCCACCTGCTCTGGAATACTAACCTCCCTATACAAATGGTTAACAACACTTGCTGATGTAAGTTTTTTTTTTTGAGTTTACAGTTCTAATAATAAGAGTTTAATGGCAGCAAGTTGGATACTTGAAACGTACCTGTTATCAGCAATATTTCGACCATCTATCTTCATCTCCATGGACTTGAGAACTGACAGTGCATAAGCATTTTTACCTGCATTATCATTGCAAGAAGCCGCCTTAGGTTCTCAATTTGCTTGGGGCATTTCGGACACAGAATCATTGTAAGCATTTGGACTGATAGACTTACCTCTTGTGGTTCGAGTATGTGACCGTGTTGGAGAAGTGACATCACTTTGAACCTCAGATTGTTCACTTGCAATTTGTGCCAGCCTACTTAACATTGGATATAGACCCTTCACCGAAGATGCGATAGACGGTACCAAAGGTCTAAGGTTCTGATATATGTCTCCAATTTTTTCACCATAAGATTGATATATAGCCTGACCATGAATGGACGAAACTTCAATGTCTGTCTCGCTTTCCTTGGCCAGTGCTTCAGCAATAAGAGCATTATCCTTTGACAAAGTTGAGTTTAGCGGAACAAGGATTGCATTTGCCTGTTTATATATTCAAGAATTTAAGGCATTGACTAGCAAGAAAAATCAAAACAACAAAACATGTCTAAAACCATAAGCACAGACGTAAACACCTTTGAAAGATCATCCACAAGAGAATGGTGTAAAGTGGCTGCCTCCTTTCCCAAGCTATGAACATCATGCAGATCCCCTGTCGTTGCGAGAACCTACAATTCATCACACAATATATCACAGACCTAGCATATATGTCAGCGTATTCTTGAGATCTAAAGTTGTTAGACCATCATAGATTTTTGAAACCAAATCAGATTCGCAGGTCCATGAACTTGCTAGCACTCGAAAAACGATAGAATCCCTAAAGTTTAGGTCGTGAACTCGCTGCTGTTCTTCTTGCATTCTTGAAACGAAAATAATCGTTGTTTCAAAATCAAGACCTAACCAGTAACCACTAAATCCTCTAGTTCTAGACGATCACATATAGCATTAAAGATCTGATACCACATTTGGCTCAAAACCAAAAGAATTGCAGACTATTTATAATCAGTGATATTCTGAGCTTTCCAGAGATGGAATGTAAAAGTTCACTTCATAACTAAGAGAACTTGGACAGATTGGTTCTAATCTCCGACAAGTAGAGTTAAGATTAGAATTTTCAAGTAAAAACTATAGTATCCTAGCAACAACATAGTATGATAGTCAGAAAAGCTAACGCTAACAAAAATACCTCTTTGAGCAGTGCACCAGTTTCAGCGGTCAAAGCAGTGTGGCCTCTTGATGCCCGGAGAAAAGAAGCTAATGCAACACTAACTTCATGTGTGCAATCCCTCACTGATAGAATAGTACTTTGCAGATCACCTGTAACATTAAATATATATAGATATGGAATCATATTTGTTATATGCAGCAATATTGCCTAACAACAATCAACAAAACAGCGAATATGGTATGAAATTTTAGTAAACGAAATACAATTTCTAGAATTGTAGGCTAAGAAGAGGGAAAAAGATCTAACCTGACGCAGACTTAGCTTTCACAGAAGCAATAGAAAGCTCATTTGTGGCAGAATATAGACCAGTAGAAGCAGCTTCCAAGGTGCTTTGTGCAAGTTTCCATTCTTGTTCAACATCTAAAATAGTACAACCAAACAATACAATTATCAATTTAAAAACAATTTTACATCGGCAATATGTACGAACATATATTTTTTCCTATCAAAATGCTTCAATTACTTACGTGTGAAGGATTGATAAGTAACCTCCAGTCGCGCAACTAAGTTCATATAAGTTTTCTGCCATGCCCTGGAGTCTCCCCTGATTCTTGGATCACCCTCAAGAGCCTCACACGGATTTCGAAAAATTCCATCTCTTGATGCCTCAAACTCCAGAAGAGACATGCAGATTTTGGCAATGTTTGATGCTTTCTCTCTAGCATCCCAAAGCAACTGCCGGCGTCTCGACAAATGGTCATGAAACTCAGTAGGAATACCAGACATCTTGGCCGACGAATTTCCACCTGCAACAGAACTAGATCCACCGCAAGCCCACCCAATCGCTCTCTCTAGTTGTCCTTCAGCTGCGATTGAGTTTTTCTCGCAAGCTTGTAGTCTTTCTATCGACCTAGTGATTTGGGGAATAGCGGAACGTATAGTTTCCAGTAACTTAGCTCTGTTGAGATCTAAGAAACTAGAATACAATTTATCATCACTGACGAATACTTGTTGCAATGAAGTCCTAATGTTCTGTGAAGGGGACAATGTAGTGTCGTTCATCCATTCCATTTGGACAATATCAAGGCTTGTCCGACGAAGAGCATCAGTTATGTCCTTAACTTGTCTTTTCATACGAGACGCGGCTGATTTTGCTGCGATAGTAGTTTCATGAGCATTGCAATATTCCTCGAGCATTATATGGACTTGTTTCAGATGACTATATTCTGGCTTCACTTGATCCCCTCTAACACTTTTTTCCTCTGAGAAGTGTTTCAAACGCTCGTGTTCTTTATCCATCTGAGATAGAAACGCAGGAGCAACGCTTCCTGCTAGGTAACAATCTACTCGTTCTTGAAGTTGGAACTCAAACTTCTTCTTTATAAAGAAAATTAGCTGCTCAAATCCTAACGTCTGATCCACTGACAGGGTAGCATCATGTATGCATGAATCAAGGAATGAATATATGATGCCTACTTTCCAGATGAAGAAGGAATGATCATTAAGTACACTTCTGAACCGCCATATGCTCTCAGATAGTGAGTGCTCACAGCTCAGGAGACCCCCAAAAGCAGGGAGCAAATCTGCCATAGAAACAGATGAGCTGCTTAAGGAGGATAACGTTTTATCTAGCTGTTCCAATTCACTGAAAGGCTTAACCAATTCAACCAATATCCCTGAACTTCTGAGATTATTAAGCTTCTTGCATTCATCTGCATTAGTGAGCAGCCGAAACTGTTTCTCAGCTGAGACAAGAGCATTTTTAACTTGTGCTTCTTTCTTTACGAGCAATGATAGTCTCTCGCCCCATGATTGATTAAGTTGGTCAAGCTGTGTCCGGCAAGCCTCTCCTTGAGAAGCAAATTCCTCAACCTCTTCCCACGATAGATGTTCCCTGCTTTTCAAAGCTGCTTTTTCAAGAGCTAGCTGCCCCTCAGTAATATGGCCAATCTTTTTCAAGTAGTCTTGCTCAAGTTCAACCAAGGAATCTCTTTCCACCTTTATCTCTACGAGTTGCTCCAGGGCAGTATCTATGGATCCACGGACCTGAGAGATCAATCCAAAGGCATCCATGAGATCTGAATTACTTAACAAGTACGTTTTAAGAACATCAGGTACAACAACGTCTGTCATTTGTGCAATTAAAGTCTTCGATGAAAGCAAGGTTCTGTGGAAGATCAAAGCCCAGTTGTCTTCAACACGGTGAGCAGACCCAGTCAAACTTTCTCCCACATTAGAAGTCTGCTGACCAGCGTAATGTTTTACCTCGTTAAGAAAGTCCACTACTATCATGCACATCTCTATCTGCGCCTCTAAATTAGTGCTCAGACTCCTAGATTCGAATACAAGGCTTTCGTTTAAATCATTTCTTTCCGTCGAAGCATTCAAAATAAAGTGTACTCTTTCCTTTGACCGATCATAGAGTGAACTGATGGATGTGTGCAACAAATCTAATGCCTTCGACGTTCTTTCTCCAGAATCTTCAAACGTTCTCTTTCCAGAATCCTGAAGATTCGCTCTTTTAGTTGCCTCATATTTATCAGATAAACCAGCATTGGTGCTTTCCACAAGTCCTGGAGACTGCATATAATTAATCAAACCATAGAAAAGACGATCCTTAGCCTTCGATTCAGGTCCCATTCCAATTGAGGCTGCAAGTTCTGCATACTCTTCCTCCACCTTCTTTACATCATCTGCATACTTTTCAACTTTACGACACAGATCATCGTAGCAGTTCCTGACAGATTGAGAGTCATCCCCATGTAGTTTTGCAAACTGTTCACCAGCCTGTCTTTTGGCAAGGGAGAAGATATCCGTAGACAGAGCATGCGCAGCTAACTGCAAGATTTGAGCCCAATCATATAGCTGACTTGTTGTATGGTAGTTCAAAGGTAAAATTCTTTGCAAAGCCAAAGAATATGTTTGAAGTGCAGCCAAAGCAGAGGAGAGGCCGTCATTGAGATCGTTAACTAGAAGAGAAATTTCTTTGTCAATACTGTTGCATTGTGCTTGTGTTGGTTCCGGAACTATAGTCAGTCGAACTCCAGCAACAAGAACAGCAGATGTCAAGGACAAAGAACCCAATATGTCCGTCAACACTGTGGGGGCAGTTATTTCAGGAATCATATCTCTTCGTAAGGCACCAAGGATCTTTCCACGCTGCTCCATCCAAACCGCTGTTTCTTGAGCTTTTTCAGAGGCCAAGGCTTTTGCTCGAGAAAATTCCTGAGCTTGAATCTCAAAAGAAGCACGAACGTTTTCTGAATTGCAAGCTGCTTCTGCAACTGTAGTCTTTGCAGACGTCTCGCGAAGAATAAGTTTTGACCTTTCTTGATCAGCTTGAAGAAAAACAGATGACGCGATCTCATATTGGCTCAGCACCTTGGAAAACCGCTGAAACACAAAATTTTACCATCATTAAGCTATCAAACGGGTCCAATATCAATTCATACACACAGAAAGAAACCATCTTACCTCCAGAGACAATTCAACAGCTGGTAGCGCAGCCAGTAAGAGATCATGATGCTCCTGAAAGGAACAACGAAAAACCAGTATAGTTAAGAGTATGCAAGTACATCAAGCTTACTATGTCATAGTGTGTAGCACGTAATGCTAATTCTACCAGAATTTAAATTTCCAAGAGAAGGCATGTACTGTGAAATAAGTGACAAATGAACATAAACGAGAACGGAACAATTATAATGTATTATGTCTACTTTGGTGCAGTGAATGCTTACCTGCAACCGAACACGGATTTCATGCACTCTTGATGAAAACAAACTCAAGCAAACGGCGACCTCCATATCTTTTCTTTCATCACCACCAATGGCAGCATCATCATGGGAATTTCCTCGGGTCCATTCAACAAGTGGGTCCCAAACAAAAACCTCCATCAACATCAAGAGTGTGTCCTTGTTTTGCCTCAGAACACCAAGAACAGCTTCACAATTTGCTCTAAATGTGCCTTCAACACCTGTCAACCCTAACGCAGCTTCCATTGTCTGGGTTAGCCGAAATGGTACTATCTCAGGAACTTCAAGCCGTTGCCCTTTATCAAAACAGACATTGTAATCTATATGTACCACATCCCCGCTACAAAAGTCCATGAGGATGTTATCCAAATGTCTGTCCCCAAGGCCCAGCATGTGACCAACTATACTCATAGCTGCGACACTACCAGAGTACCTGTAAATCAGGAATTTGTCAACTTAATTTTCAAGTTAACAAAATAACCGAAGTAAATGTGTGATGATGTCTAATATCACAGCAGCATAAGAAATCATGGGACTAAAACAGCAGGTCTGATCTATATAGCCACTTTTAAGGCAATGAGATAACGTTCCCAAATCCAGTTAACAATCTCCCAACGTTTCTCAAATCGATAATGCCTTATAGAAAATAGTGATCACTTCGTACTCTTCTAAATGAAGAGAAACTTTTGTTATTTCTTATTCAATTTGTCAGGTAAGGGTATGCTGTTTTGTTCGCTAGAGCTTCCTAGGTGTATTGTTAAAACAGTTGAGTGTTATATATTATATTTTCTAAGTACCTTTTAAACTTTGTTGCGAAGGCTTTGAACCCTTCACTAGCACACCAAAGTTCCCGGTGCAATAGTTGTTTTGGCACCTCCTTCATGAGATCCAATTGTACTTGACGCTTAACATCATGAGGCCAGTCTCTTCGTGAAATCACTCTTCTTATACCTTTTTCCTTGAGGGCCGGGATCATTTTCCCATAAAACATATCACTTGGTCGAGGAACAGGTGGTAGATCTGGACTTTTTGCACTACCAGGAGCTGATGGCGGCATTTGGGAAAGCTTGGCACGTGTCTGCCAAGACCTGAAAATGCTATATATGCTTATAACATTGTCTACCCACTGGATTAGACCAGCTCTACCACTAATAGGAGTGACAGAATAATAACGAATGCCAATAGTACCACCATCTGTTGCTCGAGAGGAGCAGAAGAAAGTGTTAATTGCCTGAAGCAATTGCATAATTCTAGCGTCAAGGCGCAAGTCTTCCCTGCCTTTTAAGAGATAAATATATTTCTTTCCATCTGAGCCAATCATAATAAGCTTTTTAGGTCGCGTCTTGGTTGGAAGGATCGTCACATGATCTGAAAGAGAAGAAACAGTGACTATTCCCTGGAGTGAAGTGTCAGATTCAGACAAGGTGGGCTGCTTCTCCAGACCAGGCATTGGAATGTTACAGGATGATAACAAAGACAAACTAGGAGCAACTTCCTTTAAAGATATTGATGACTTCTTTTGATGAGAAGCCAGAGACGTGGCAATACTATCAAAAGGACGCCAAACTTCCCCCAGAGCAGCAGGCGAGGGAGGAGTTTTAAATGTCAATATTGCTGAATTTAGACGTTCTATGTACTCCTCATAGAACCAAACCTCATGAGGTGTTACAGGCTTCCTAGAGGTTGAAGCCAAGCGACGTTCCAATGCAACAACAATAGGGGCCATCATTGCAGAATATCTTGCAGCATTTATATCATTCTTCTCACTCTGGCTTAGAGTAACATTTTCTGAAACACGAGCAGCCTCTTCTTTCAGCAGGTTTATCCGCCTTATTACATCTGGAAAAAGAAGTGAAAAATAAATCTACTTCCTCCGCTGTCCGAAAAAGTGATTTCGAAACAACATAGGAAACTGAATGAAACACAACATCGGACGTTCAAATAATTCAAGAGAAAATCTCAAGCAATAACACCTTCAGAATTATGTTCACCAAAAAATCTACACATTATGTTGCTTCCCTATTGCACCCCTGAAACTCTAACCGACTTATAGCAAGTTTGATAAGCTGGCACTACAGTTATGATCAAGTATATTCGGCCTATTCTATAGATATAATTGGCATATTTTGCACGTGAAGAAGTCAACTATTTGGTTGGATATCGAAGGTCACTTAAATACGAGCTGGGGTCCATATCAACTGATATAGAAATGTACAGTAATTAACAGTGAGTTAACTTCCATTGTTCTAGTTAAGAATCATAAGCTAGAAATTTAAGGTTACCCATGTGGAGATCCTGCAGTGTGCTGAGCCACAGTTCCTCCCAAAGGACAGTCACATTCCCAAGCTCATTAAGCATAAGCTGCACATCTTGGATTAATCTTGGATATAGTTCAGCCTGCACAGGAACATCACAAAGCACATATCAGTTGGTGCAGCCCTACGAAACAAGTCTCAGAAAGAACGAAAAGTTAGACAGTCAGCTTAGAGGAAAATACAAACAAACATGTAGGTATTAACAAATTTCCATGACATCAGCAAAGTGCTAAGGATTTGGGAGGTTGAGATTCCTTTTTAGGGGAAGACATTCACCAGGTTTGATATGTAGGTGATCATGAAATTTGACGAATATTTGGTCGCTTTAGCTTGCAATATATATGCAGCGTTCTGACAGAAAAGTAAGACCAATTTACAATCAGATTGAAGTGTAAGGTATAAATAATACCAGACAGGCCTTAACGTGCAACAGCTCTTCAGATGGCTTCTCGTCACAAGCATTCACGTCTACAAGTGTTGGATACACTATGGACCAAGGACACAACTTCGCCAGCATTATCAGTAAGCCTTCTATTTCTTTTCGCACCACCTCCTCGGGGTGAGAGCTCAACCGAGCAAAAAGCTGAGGTGTTACTTCCTGTGAATATTGTTATCGGAGAGATTAGAAATTCTTAGAAATTCGATTTTATTATCCCAGAGACATAGAAACAAGAGAGAGAGCTTCTCACCTGCCAAGGCTCCAAGGGAACCATCGAAAGAGCATGTCTCAGTGTATCTTTTAACTCCACTCCGTAGTTCAGAAGGATGTGCAAAATATACAGTGTTGATCTTAATGTATGGCTACCAGCTTTTTTGTTCAGTGGATCATAGTCTACGCCTGTAAACTCACTAGTGCGTAGATTTTTTGATGAATAACGAAGGTACTGTGTGAAACCAAGTGCTGAATGCCCAAAGAGAGATACCCGTCTTTTTCTCAGCGACCACCAAACTTCAATCAGCCTTTTAACAATAGGTGCTATCTCAGTATCTTCCCCATTTTCCTTTGCGCAGAGCAGAATATCAGTTAACTGGGAAGTAAGATGAACAGAGAGACTATCCCAGTCACTATCTTCTCCACCAGGAGCTGCAGCGGCATTTTCTATCATTTCAATGACTTGCATCTGCAATGCTTTCATTCTTTCTTCGGAATGGTCTGCAGTAGTTGTATGATGGTTTCCATCTTGCCCAATGTTTGTGAGATCCTTGGTATCCTCGTTCTGAAGAAACTGCATAACAATAGACTCCACCGATTGAGTCTCATCTTCAGTCAAGCGAAACTTTCCAGGTTGGATCTCTTGAGCAAGAATTCTTGAAGAGAAGGATGTGTGGATGGTGGACTCATTAGATTTGCTAAAAGACTCTGTCGCCTGGCGAAAACACCAAGAAGCATATGAAATCCAAGATTTTCCCATCGCAGAACAAAGTTGGGTGGACACTTTTGTAACCGTGCCAATCATCTCCTCACTGATAGCCTTTATGCTTGGTTTTGAGCTCTCGTATAACAAAGGCTCGCTACTTACAGATGAAGGAATCTCAGTTCTGTTAAACTCTGCTGATATCTTAAAGACGACCTTTTCCAAATCCAGAGAACTAGCATCCCCTTTGAGCCAAGTTGCAAGTTTCAAGCATGCTTTTGCCTTTAAGAAGGCCACACCAGTATCCAAACATACTGGATGTAACGCAGTTACCTCTGGCTTTACAAACGACCAAAGATCCACAACAGCATCTTGAACTTTGTTTTCCTCATACATCAGCAAGGCTCCCTGGTACTGCAAATCTGATATAAGAAAGTCCCGCAACTTAACCTCATCACAACTGGATACATGATCATTCAAATAGATTTTAAGATGATTTGCAAGTAAGAAATTTCCTTGTTTGCGAGCAAATCCAAACAAGTCCATGCAAAGCTTTAGAGTAACCCATGCTGTCGGCGATATTGTCCTATAAGTTCGTAGAACTTTTAACCAAGGGCTGCAGTCACGATGAATTCTATTGATCATAGACTGCATTGACCAGACGCAGGAGCTTAACATCAAATTATTGTGTTTCTGCTTAGGTTCGCTGTCTCTCATCTGATGACTCTCTTCAAAAGCATAGAGGCAATGCAACTGTGTGGCATATGGCGCTGTCTCAGATAATCCATCAAACGAAAGAGCCAGTGAGGTTTCATCTAGCATTGATCGGGCCTTCTGTAAGGTATGTGAAACCTTTTGAGTATTTCCTTCAGCTTGGAAAAGCATTGCCTGCAGAAGCATCTGTTCACTTCTTTGCAAGGCCAGCTTTGGGTTAAGTGACGGCTCAGCACTAGTTTTAGGCGTTAAATCAAGACACGCCCATGCCCCCTGAATATCGCCTTCATCGAAGCGTGCCAAGGCCCGTATTGCATTCATTTCATTTCCAGCAGCAGTCAAAGAACCTGAAAAGCTTTTGCCCGCATGCCTTGCACGAAGAGCCTGCAACTCTGAAAGCCAGGAATCTAGAGATTTCCAATCAGATAAAGCAGCATAACTCTCAATTATCCGCTCAATTACAAAATGAATGTCATCAGAACCCATAGAGCTGAGACAGTCCTCTTCCTCTAATAAGTGAGCAAAATATGCAGCCGCTTTCTCATATCGTCCATCTGACTGATAAATCAACCCTGTGATCCATGGAAACAAAGCTAATTCACCACTGAGCTTCTGACTGTCATTTTCTTCTGCGACCAAAGGAGCTAAATTCATTGATACCCATTTGTTAACACCAAGCAGAGCATGTGTATCACGATTCTGACTCAAAGCCAATGACATTTTCCGCAAAATTCCTGAAATGTCTGAAGTTATCTGAGCTCCAATATTGTGAAGATTGTCAAAAGCCTGTACTTTATACTTTTCTTTCTTCACTAGTGTTGCACGACTTTTTAGCTCTTCAAGCCGCAATGTGCAATACTCAACCGTGGCATTGTGAGACTGGAGTGATATACCAGCATTCATCATTGGTTCGGATATACGAGAAAACCATTCTTCGCAAACTTTCCGGTTGGCTCGGAAAAACAGGACACTTTGTTGAGGCGCTGAGGATAAAACAGCAGTCCCTTCATACGCATTGTACACGTTTTTTTTCAACGCCTCTACAAAATCCAACAGTAACCTCATTGGTAAGAGATGGGCACCAGAAGAGCTAACAACATTTTGCTCGCTATCAACCTGCAGCACAGTTGTGATGTCTAAAAGCATTCGCTCTAGGACTGCAAAAGTTTGAGTAGGGCCACCAAAGTTAGTACGGAGACGTGTGCTAACACAAAACCTAGCAGCTTCATGCACAGCCCACCAAGCGCCTGCCAGGTTATTTGCCAAGCAGATTCTCTCAACCGAGCCTTTCTCAGCTTTTATCGCCAACCACCCATTCTTGATAATGTTTTCATCAGGATGCCCATCATCCGTATCCTTTGTTCCCTGAAAAGCATTAATAAGCCCTTGGATCCAAGAAGAAAAAGGAACTTTCCATCTCTGGGAAACATAATTCAAGACAGAGACAAGTTGCTGCGACTGAAAATGATGGCCAGGTTGCTTAAGTGCAAAGACTTGCTTCCAATGCAAGTAACCGTTTCCTAGCATAAGAACTTCGGGCCTCAGAGCCATGTGTTCGACCTCACTGTGCATGCCACAAACATACTGGGTAGCTGGCAAGAGATGAGATAACAACTTAATGAATGCATTCTTTATACTCGTATCTGGATCTCCAAGCTTTTCAAGGAGGATCTCAGCAAGGGAGTAAAATAAAATTGGGTGTATCAGCTTTACCACTAGAAGCAGCTCTAAAACCTTTGCAGATAGACTCCTCACTTTCGGTTCACTATCAAATGCAGCATCTAAAACCGCCATTATTATATCTCTAACTGCACCAGCATACGGAAATGTTTCACAGAGGTAAGCATCCATATTCAGATTCTTCGATATTGCAATTAGGTTCTCACAGAATTTCTGAATCCATTCAAGCGACACTAGCTTTACATCAAGAGGGGATGAAAAACGAAGAGCTTTAACCATCGTTAAGCTGTATTT
Source organism: Sinapis alba (assembly GCA_012274485.2). Classification (NCBI taxonomy): domain Eukaryota; kingdom Viridiplantae; phylum Streptophyta; class Magnoliopsida; order Brassicales; family Brassicaceae; genus Sinapis; species Sinapis alba. Next base: position 508,430 of record MU105648.1, on the reverse strand, counting down.
CCTTAGATGCTCAACTACCATGGTAAAAAATGTATACTTTACTGGTGTCTTCCCATGATTTGTTTCTTTATGAAGCCTGCTGCCCGGCTGAATTAGCACGGAACAGTTGCTAAGGAGCTCAACTGCAGCCAAACACTCTAACATCCTCATAATGCTGACTTGCAACTCTGAACAAGCATCAATATATGACTCAAATGGATTCAGCTTTTCAAAAACAAAGGAAATTAACTTCTCTGACCTCTTAAGATACAAGACAGCAAGTTTCGGTACGTCACTCAAACTTTTTCTCCCTCCAAGAGAAACACAGGAAAGAAGAACCTTCATATCAAAGTTAATCATCGCCAAAAGTTCGTTTTTCGAAAAGGATTCATATGATGTAACATCGAAAGTCTTGTTTCCGCTTCCAGATGAGTCCACAAGTACAGTCTTCAACAACTCAAGTTCATTCATCAATAAATCCATCGCCTGTTGAATAATTTCTTCACTCTCATGTTGAAGCAAGAATATGTATGTGTCCGAAGAGCCTGCGGTAAGTAAACGATTTGGGTGCAATCGCAACCGAGATATTGGAGATTCAAAGCAGAGCAACTTCGGCACACATGAAGAGAGGAGGCCTTGCTTCTGTAGAGACAGTAACTGAAGATTAGTTTTCAAGGTCCCATGGATCTGAGAAGTTGTCATCTTGCCATGAACTGCAGCATTCATATTATCATTCTGTTCTAAGCTCTTGAATAACATTTCAAGAGAAGCAAAATAGTATCTCGAAAACTTCTCGCGCAATATTTCTGCCAGAAGAGTCAAACACTTCCATAGATCTTCAATCCATTTTGCCCATCCAAACCTCTGTCCCATAGTAGATAAGAAACCCAATAGCCGAGGAATCATTTCGCTCAGAGGTTTGTCCATCTTATCAAGCAGATTGTTCTCTAGTAACCCAGAAGCAGTGGACCGCAAGATCGCTAAGAAACAAGAAAGCAAAGCAAGCAGCCTGTAAAACTGTTCCGGGGTTCCTTCACTACCATCACTAAGCAATACATCCATGTCACCAAGAAACTTTGATAACAATCCAAGCGAGAAGTCTAAATTATCTACCCAATGTTTCTGAAACTGCAAGAAGCTATCCAGAACAATCTGCCTATCAGAGTCGGCTTGGTCTTGTAATAATGCCCAACCAAGCAACATATCAACAATATCAAGAAAGTGAGGATGGAATAAAATATAAAACTTGGAAGAGATCAAAAAAAGAACACCCAGAGCCTGACTCAACAAAGGTATAGACGTTCTCTCATCTTCAAGAAGAGATTTGCATGCGTCAAGGATTGGCAAAGCATACCTATCTATCACATTAACATCCCCAACGGAAAGAAACTCCCTGACACTTTCAAGTGCAAGAACAGTGCCCCCATCTTGAACACTAACATCCCTAATCAACGGCAGTGCCCAATCAATGAAGCTATCAACGAGCATCAAAAGGTTCTGTCTTCCAATGAATTCTAGAGGAATAGAGCAGACAATAGCACAAAGAGCTCCATATGCAGAAACACTAGCTTGCCTCACATCATAAGACCTGCAGAGATTCAAAAGATTCAGACTTTAAGAGTGGGTAGACAGTCTAATCAGACATGAAAGATAGGGTTGAGAAGCTAATGATTACTTGTCAGAGAGAAGTTGCCAGAGACCAGAGCAAAGATAGGAAGCTGAATTTGCGATGAGGATAGAGTTGGGAGGGTAAGTAATAGCTCTGTGGAGAGACTTCAAGGCAGCGAGACGACCCGAATCGATGTTCCTCTCCGATTTGCTATCTCTTTGCCCCAAAGGAGCTGAAGCAATCTTCTTTTTGGTCTTTTTTGGTTTCTTGGTTTTGAACGGAGATGAAGCATTGCTACTAGCAGCAGAGGTTGATGGAGGAGGAGCGACGGGTTCCGAGGAGGAAGAAGAAGAAGAAGAGGGGTTATTAGTTGGTAAAGCTGCGGAGAGAAGAGAAATCAGCTGCTGTTGCTGCTGATGGTGGAAGCCTTGCATCATCTCAAGTCAATTGAGGCTTCGAAGACGGTGGCGATTGCAACGGCGAAGACGATGGCGGTGCTCGATTTTGCATCTCTTTTTTTTTTCTTTTCTTTTCTTCTCCTCGGAAAATTATTGGGTTTGTTTTTATTTCTCAAGTCTTAAGGAAGAAAAACACAAAACTATACGGACAAAGTTATGAATATGTAAAGATTAGGGTTAATTTGGAAATCAAATATACGTAAATTAGATTAGATTTAATAGTTCATTAATGTTTTAAAGTTAATTAATGTTTTTAAGTTAATTAATGTTTTTAAGTTGTCTAACGAAATTGAAAAACCTTAACTATTACTCCCTCCGTTTCAGATTAAGTGTCATTGTAGAGTAAAATTTTCGTTTCAAAATAAGTGTCGTTTTATAGTTTCAATGCAAAATTTATTAATTTTTTATTTTTATCTATTTTTCTATTGGTTGAAATGTGGTTAGGTGTATTGGTAGTTGTGTTTTTATTTTGAAAATATGCAAAACTAAATGTTTTCTTAATCTGTGTGTCCAAATCTAAAACGACAACTAAAATGAAACGGAGGGAGTATTGGTCATTGTTCTATTGAGAAAAGGATCTTTACAAGGCTTTTGCTTATTGTAGTAAATATTGTAAATTAAAGAGTCATCACCTCTTTTTGAAACACCAAAGTTCTAACCGGTGACCATTAAAATAATTATTATTTTTGTTCTATATCAATTTTGATAAGAAATATTTTTGTTTTATAATTCCTTAAAATTTAAGGAATGACAAGAAACCATAGATAGCGAATATTCTTTTTAAATAGTATAATTTTTAAGGAATAATAGGAATTGACTATTCTCCTTAATTCATTATATCACCATTTAGATCCTAAATATTCTATGGACTCCTTCAATTTTTTATACCCGAGTTAGTTAAATGCGAAAAACTGATTTTGTCCTTAAGTAGATGACGGAAAAAAATCTATTATGGAAATATTCTATGGTTAAATCGGGTTAGGTGAGTGTCGGTTTGAGATAATTTCTAGTATGATTTTGGTTCACTCGGTTTATTCTTTTCGGTTTGTGCTCTAATCTAAATTAAATAAAAAACTGAATTTAAAGAAAAGAAAGCTCGCAGCTCAGCTCAATATCTTCTCATGTGATGTTGTCGGGCCACTATTTTTCCACCGTCAAGCATTTGTTCAGGGCAGGTCGGAATCAAGGTTAGTTCTTCTCTCTTCTTCAAGCTGCATTGGATAGAAATTGGAATTATGGTTTGTAATTGGATATGATGAATTTGGTATGCACATTGGTGTTTCATACAAGTCATTGTTATTGGGTCACTTTGTATATGAAATAGTTATACAATGCATTAATGTTGTCGAATAAATGGTAGTGAATTATGAGTATATTGGAATGAGATCTCAATTCACACCTGAAATCTGAAATGAGTGCTCACCTGAAATTGAGTTGAGTTATTGATGATGAAGAACTAGGTATATTAGTAGAATTGACAATTGTAGTATAATTGGTATAACCTTAGATAACTAGGTATAACCTTAAATAACTAGGTAAAACTCAGAACTATTGGTATAACTATAAGTTTTTTGATAGGATTTAATGACGAAACACGTGAGCGTACATTTTAAATTTGAAGATCGCATGTATAGTGTAACCTTGAAAACAATTATGGAAAATATAAAATGTCAATGATAGAAAATAAGATGTATAAAAAGCTTGTGTTGGATGAAATTATGGTGAAATTGGAATTAAGGTAAATACTGATGGTGGTTGGATGTGAGGAAAAGTTAACTATTTGTGATGATGATATGTTTGTTTACCTAAAGTCCATTGATAAAGAGAACCGTAGATGTCTTTTATTAGTGGAGACGACTTGTAGATAGAATTAGTTAGAAAAACGGTCGAGAGTTGGCATAAGTTCGTTTGGTATGAACTACGAAGTGTTGCAGCCAAATGATGATGAAATCAGACTTAATGCCATTCCTTTATACGTAGAAGACGAGCAAGCAAATCAACATAGTGAGGTGATGGAGGCGGATAATGATGATGATACAACATAAGATGAAGGTATGGATACATATTCCGCCGTGGAAATGGATACCACTGTGGAAACGAATACTGCTGTGGATACGGATACCGATTTGGATATGGATACCTCTATGGATACATGTGTGAATACAAATGTGGATATGACATATACCTATGTTGAGCAGCCACATGTAGAAGAACCTAGTCAGTTTATAGAGAAATGGAAAGACGGTTTGGGTATGAGTAAGCTTCAGTAATTTGCAAGTAAGAAGGAAATTCAAGAGGTGGTGGATAGAGCCGCATTTCATGAAAGCTTTCGTTAAGTTACTAAAAAGTCAGATCGTAAATGATTGGTGGTAAAATATTGTCAACAAGCTGTAAATGGGGTTTACGAGCTGCAAGGATCCCACATACCAAAAAAAAATTCTGTTAGAAGGTACACGGGTGTACATACATGCTCCCGGACTAGTTAAAGTAAAATCAACAATAAGAGGACATGTTCATCATAGTTAATTGCATCTTTTTAAAATGAGAAATATCATGGACAACTGAGAACTCCTGTTCTGAGAGATATCATGAGTCTTCTAAAATTAAAACTTGGTGTAAAAATATCCTATGCCACAGCGTTGAGAGGGAAAATCAAGTTGTTAGTGATTTGTGTGGTAGTTCGGAAGATATCTACAAGAAGTTGTATAACTACTTGTACATGTTAGAGTTGGTCAATCTGAGAACAAAAACCAGTGTGAAGTTGGATGAGGCAAGTAAATTCAAGTATCTCTTCATAGCTTTGGGAGCTTGCATTAAAGGGTTTGTGGTCACGAGGAAAGTGATAGTTGTGGATGTCACATTTTTGAAGAACGGATATGGTGGTGTACTAGTTTTTGCCAAAGCTCAAGATCCTAATCATCACCATTATCCCTTTGCGATAGGTGTACTCGATGGTGAGAATAATGTGAGTTGAACTTGGTTTTTTGATATGCTCAAGTGTTATACCAGACTCTTATGAATTAGTTTTTATGAGCGACATAAACCAGAGTCTCATCGCCGCTGTAGCAATGTGTTTCCACAAGCTCACCATAGGCACTGTATTTGGCATTTGGCCTAAAATGTGAGAGAGCATGCTTGTAACACCAACAAAGTCATAGTCGTATGGAGATTCATAGAGTTGATTAGGTATTACACGGTGACTGAGTTCACCTCTGCTTACGCATCTTTTAAGGCGATATATCTTTCAACGTACAATTATGTGGAGGAACATACTGAGAAAGACACATGGGCAAAGTTTTTCCCACGTGACATATATAATTTGGACACTAGTAACAATGTGAAATCAATAAACAATGTTTAAGGATGTAAGGAGGTATGCTTTAATACTAATGTTAGATACAATCATCTAAAAAAATTTCAAACTAAAAAGATATTAATTTCCTATACGAGTTTGCTATTCAATAACTATCAACAAGAGTTAAAGTTAAAATTTAAAAGTTAGTCTATATTTTTCAAGTCCAGTCTTACAATTATACGCTGCATTATCAAAAATCATTACAACTATAGAGCTTCAAATTATTAAAACATAACGATAATAGTGTTCTACAACGTATATCAAGAAGTTTTCAATAATATATGATCTCAATATATAAAAGGGATTGACATAGAACTCTAAGACTGTCCACATCACTCTGGAAAATCAACCAATCAGAACACTATGTTTTTGACACGTCACTTTCTTATGGGCTATACTCACAGTTTTATATGGACTCTATTACAATTGATTTTGGGCTCTATTGATTATCATCTGGCCTATCTTATTTATGCAGAAAATTCTGCGTCTTCCAATCTTTGAAAAATCTATTAATATTAATTGATGTATAGAAAGAAATTAATGAAAAAAAAATCTGCAAGAGAAAAAAGTCAGATCTTTACTGGTTTAACAAAAGAAAAAGAATATTTGTGCAGAAAATTGTGATTAATTGCTTCCGTTTTAGGAAATACATTTTATGAAAAGAATTGGGTTTGTTTTAAATAGAGTAATTTTTGGCTGTTAATTACGTTCATACTAAAACATCTCTTTTAGTATGTACTAAATTTAAATGTGTTAACTGATTACATCCAAGACATGACTTCTTAGTATAGCACATTGAGCCCCCTTTGATATATCATGCATATTATAATATTTTTTAACAAATAGTAAAGAATATATTCTAACATCGTATTCACATATAATCCAAATCACCCAAGAAACCACAATAATTCTATTAAGGAAATATACCCAAATTACATTCATACATATTATGGCCAAACTTACAATTAAATGTTATGGCTAGCCACTTAAAAAACATTCCTATTAGATAATTTTATAAATAATTCTGTATTTACTCAATTCAATTTCAAATTTGAACTTTTATTTTATTTTAAAGGTTCATCCATCCAATGTTATTGGGACAATGCCCATCATAAAAAAAATTTACCACAAAAAAAAAACTAAATACAGAAACATAATTCGTTATAGGCTCACATGTAACTTTTGTACAAAAAATTACAAAAAATGTTTTAATCTTGAAGTATCTCACATATAACTTTTGTACATTTCTTCATATGAAATGGCCAAAGAATAAATTTTAGATATTCAAAACATATAAGAGTAAAAATAAATTATCTTGATAACAATCAGTAATCCAAATTTATATATAGGTGAATAAAAAATAAATTTCATTATCATGTTTGAGTTTTGCTAATTGATTTTTTAAACAATACAGAATATTATTATTCACCTCAACGTTCAGAATGAAATATTATTCTTATTTTACCTAAGATGAGTCACATTAATCCACTAAGAAGGTAATAAAAACATACATTATATAAAAGACTAATGTCACATTCAAAAAGCAACAATATGTACCTTAAAAACTCAACATATATATATATATATATATAATATATATTTGTTTTACTGTTTTAGCCATTTTTATTTATTTATTCTAAATTCATTAAGTTGTTTAAAAATACACAAATTTTATAAATATTATAGAGCAACTATTTTCTATTAATTGACCAAAAATAATATGTAAAAGCATTTTCTGCGCGTAGCGCAGACAGAGACTCTAGTATATTAGTATATAGAAAAAGAGGTTAAAGTCACACCACAAATGCTAAAGTAATCAATGACATTTTATCTATAAATATATTTGATATTTAGCTGAGTATCAATAATATGTATTGATTGGTGTTGTGAAACATTAATATTTTGAAATATATTGTTTTTAATTAGTCTTAGACAATATACATAATAAAGAGAGTCACAGTTCTATATGTTTCATTTAACTACAACTAATATTATTTTGAAAAATAATTAAAAGTGAAGTATTGATTAAAAAACTTATATATTATTTAAAACTATGTGATTATTAAAATAGAAATACTAATCAAAATTTATGAGAAAAAACTACTATTGTTATTAAAATAACTCACCAATATATTTTGAAAAATCCAATAACTAATATGAAAATAATTTTATTCTTTTTATGTGTTCGTAAAATTAAAATATTAAATAAAACTTGTACAATGCACGGGTCCTATATATATATAACTCTCGGTCTTCACAATTTTGAATTTATTGCATTGTGGCGGAGCTCACATCCACAGTGTGCCCTGAATTTCTGCCGGAGAAGAATATTTTTTTTATTTTAAACTTCCGGCGAAGGTAAAGCAATGTCGTACAACGATGTAGAGATAAAGGATATAGAGTGGAACGAAGAGATTCAAGCATACACGTATCCCTGCCCTTGTGGTGATTTGTTCCAGATCACGAAGGAGGATCTACGTCTCGGCGAGGAGATCGCCAATTGCCCAAGCTGCTCCCTCTATATCACCGTCATCTACAACATGGAGGATTTTCAGAATGATACGAAGACGAATAACGAACCTAAAACTCGTCAAGCCATCGGCGTCGCCTGAGGTGAATCTCCCTATCTGATTTCAAATTCAATACTTTATGCCTAGACGAAACTGGGTTTTTGATTTTGTGTGTTAAAGTACGAAACTTTGATTGAATGGTTGAGAAGTAGATTGCTTAAGCAGTTAAGCTTACTACTTGTTTTGTTTGAGTTGGAAAGAAGATAATACACAAATGACAAATCTGTGTCTATCTGAATCCTTCTCTAAGTGGAAACTTCTGAAATCTGAATGTTTGTTTCCTTTTCTGGAATACTTGTTGCTTTGGATTTGATGAAGATCGAAACTGTTGTTAAGAGACTACAACTTTTGCAGTTAGGTGGTATAAAATGAGGAGACTTGTTTGATGTTAGCAAGTTCTGAGTCTTACCCAAAGTTTGGTGGAAAAGCAATATTGATGTCTCCTTTGGAGTTAGGATCCAAAATAGTGTTTGTGCGCTTTTAGTTTTGTTTGCGAGATTAGAGAATTAAGTATTTTCACGTTACGAAACCAAACACCTTAAAACCAAATGTACAAGCTGCTCTTTTTCGGATTACTTACATGAGAATATCTTTGCTTCTGTGTAGAATGTTATGTATTATTGGTTGGGAGATTAGTGGAGAACGGCAGGAGAGAGTGTTCTCTTGTGCAAAAGTTTTGGAGACCATATTGGACGTGTGTCACCATCCTTAGATTATGGATATTTTTTATTACATTAACCGCATGTATAAACAAGTAAACAGAGTGGGTTGTGTTGCTGGTCATTGATGATTATTAAAAAAAAAAAAGACGAATGATTTGTGCTTTTTTGCATACGTTCTCTATTAGGCATAGATAAGGTTTGTAAGGCAACATTGCCTATTTGATTTGGGTGTTTGGAGTTTGAAATTTTGATGAAACAAAATGCAACTTAAGGCATGTTTATTGGAGAAGTTTTAGGGTGGGATTATTATCATAATTTAGGAACTAATTCTTAATTTTAACTAAGAAAAAATTAATAACCAGTTTTTAAATATCTTATTTAAAAATCGGTTCTTAAATATCTTATTTAAAAACAAGTAATTAATTTTTTTCTTAGTTAAAGTTAAGAGTCTCACCCTACTAAGAACCTCTAATAAACATGGTGTTAGAGCATCTCATATAAATTGACTATATATATTTTACAATTCAAATGAATATAACTTTATAGTTATATTTTAATCATAGTTTTTGATCTGTATATATTTTTATATTTGTAAGAGCGTAAAAAAGTGAAATGGTTATTTTGATCATTGTTTTTGATCCGTATATTTTAATCATATTAAATTTTTGAATATGTGTAATTTATCTCTAGTTAAATAGGAGTGTAAAATGCAAGATTATAAGAACAAATATTGTATATAATAAATCAATGGTACATAAAATCAATTATAAAATTTTATTTATGAATAAGCTAAATTATATTAAGTATTTATATTTTCTTAAAAAAAAAAAGAAATAAGCATGATTTTTAACTACTAATTCAATTTTTAATAATAGAGAATATTCTGAAAGGTTATGTATGTTCAAAAAAATAAGAGTTTGTTAATAACAGAAATGGTGTTTATCGGAAATATGCAACTTAACAATAACTCCAAAGAAAATACACATAAATAGATTTTTTTGCGTTAAATTTGATACAATTATAGTGGTGCATGTAATATATTTATATTGATGATAAAGAAGAGTTTGTTCAAGAAAAAAGAAGAAGAAAAAAGAGCAACTTGGGAGTAGTCAGCAAAGAAATAAATGTAATTTATATTGTTACATAAATATTTCATATATATTATTCATGTGCATTAATATTTATAGTATTGATATGCAATAAGGTAAGTTAAAATTTTATACTGGATTTGTTATGAATTCAGCGGAAGCTATCCGTTGCTTGCCGGCTGTAGTTGTGATGTGATCTCTGTGTAATATTTGGTATCTCAACAATGGAATTTGATCAAGGAAAAAAAGAAGTAGGTTGGTGATGGTTTTATGACTTTTTTCTCAGTTAGATCAAGATGTCTAGGAGCCTACAATACTTTTTGTAAATGATGTTTAAAGCACATCAAGTAAATCCCTTTCACCGTCATTATATAATCTTTTTTTGCTGTTTTGCAATTTTTTTATCTAATTAGTTTATTTTAAAATTGTATTCTAAGATTTGTAAATATCTGTAAAATTTAATGATTTCAAATTTAACATGCAATTTAGTAGATTTCTTCAGTTTTTGTATTATAACACAGAATTTTGTAAAATATACTAAAATTAAACCAAATTCATATTTTTGAATCTTTATTTTGAAAAAGCGATTTTTCTTTGAAAAAAAATAGAATTTTTTTTTTGAAAGTGTATGACCTCTTTCTGAATTTGTAATGTTTTATATTGTAAATTGATTTTTGAATGTATATTTATTTGCAAGTTTGTTATTACGGATAGTTCCTACAAATGATCAGACTAATGTTGTTCCTATATGTGTACACCATTTTAGAAAATTTGATTTAAATACATACTTAAGAAAACATTACTTAATATATAATATATTTCAAAATTTTACGAAAAAACTTTTAAATGTGTATAATAAATTTATAAAATTTGATATCAAATTTATGAAAGTCTTTCAAGAACTTTAAATTTTTATATATCTTTAAAAATATCTTACTAAATATAAATCTAATTCAAGTTTAGTAAGGTATTCATTAAATATATATTCATGAAGATTAGAAACTTTATTAATCTTTATTAATAAACTATATAAGGAGATCTTTATTAATCTTTATTAATGAACTATATAAAATTTATTAATCTTTATTAATAAACTATTATAATATTTATTAATAGACAGCTTCAATTTAACTTAACATCCGACTATGAATAACCTATATAAGGGAATCCAAACCCTAGAACAAGAAATCGATTATTCAGGACAATCTTTAAACAACTAGAATTAAAATTTCTAATCGCTCTAAAAATTGATAAAGTTTAATGAATATCTTACTAAACTTTACTATAGAGTTAACTATAGATTAATAAAGTAAACTATAGAGTTAGGCAACTAGACTTAAAGTTTCTAATCCAGATTCTAAAGATTAATAAAACATTACTTTTGATCATTGTTCATGCTTATTATTTGCTTACTTCACGATTTCGTAGTGCTAACAAAGAACCTCCTACAAATTTATCCTAATAAATTTCACAAATTATTTTTTTTTTGAAAAAGAATTTTTATTTATTATATTATTTAATTATTTATTTATGGACTGGTTTGAGAACACAATTATGTTTGTGGTTATTTGAGGTCATTTATCTGATAATAATTATAAAAATGTATTTAGTATAATATGAGAAACACTAATTACATTTTTTGTTAAGGAGAATTCTCTTAAATGACCATAAAATATATTTTTTCATTAAAAAAGTTTTTTAAGTGAAAAATGACCAAAAAAGTTTTATAAAAGAGGTAAAATATCTTTTTACTCTTACTTTATATATATTTAAATATATATGATTAGTTAAATAAATAATAATACAATAAAATAAAAATATTTTTTTTAAAATTACTTTTGTATAATAAGTTTTTAAATTTGAACTTTTCTTTTACTTTTTTATTTTTTCGATTTTAACAAAAAAATCAAAAAATTGTTTTGAAAACCGAAAATTCTTGTGAAACTTTTTTTTTTTTTTTTTTTTGTATTTATTTACTTATTTTTTAAAATCCTAAACCCTACTTCGTAAAATCATACCGTTTAAGTCTAAACTTTAAATTTAGATTATTTAACCATATAATATAAATGTCTAATTATTTCTTTAATGAAATATTTTGGTTATTTTGAAATTTGAATGTACATTTGTGATAAAAACTTTAAAATGGTCATCTAGATAATTTATCTTTTGTTACTGAAAAAATAACTATTCTAGGAGACAAAAGATCCATTTTTACAGCCTAGATAACCGTTTGTAACGTTTCAACTCCCATCATTTCATTGAAGGATCCTACACCCAGAAAAATACACCCTGGAAACATATTCATTTTCATACTTAATCTAATCCATTCTTCATAACATCGATATCAAAATTTTTTTTTTTTAATTATGGAATTGAAAGGTACATCTTCAGTCAAAGCTAATCAAAGTGTAATTCCTTTTATATGCATTCCTTTACTGGTTCTTGATATGTTCATAGTGTTTCCTTAGTGAAGAAGAAACCAAAGGATTAGAGGATCTCTAAGAATGGTGAAATTAACAATCTTAAGAAAGATCACTGCAGCCATCATGATGATGGTGAATGTTTTATCTGAAGCATCGCACAATAACGTGCTGTACAGTCTATGTTCAGACACACAAATAAGCAAAGGAGATGGTTTCCCCGTTGGTGTTGCCATCTCAAGCAAAGAAGCTTTCTTTCTTGACCAAGTCCAGCTTTCCCCTTGCGATTCTCGTCTTGGTTTAGCTGCCAAGATGGATCAGCTCGTGCCTTATAGACCTGAGGTGGATGAGATCTCTCTTCTCTCTATGAACACAAGTACATTTAAGCCGGTAAGTGTCTCTCTCTCTGGCTATATGATGTAATCTCAACGAGACACAAAGATTAAAGAAGTATAAAGCTATTAGGCATGTTGTTGCCTTGTGAAAAGAGTGAAGCAGGAGGATACATGGTTGGATTCGCAGGCTCGAAATACGCAGCAAGATCTTATCCTGTAAAGGTTGCAGATGGAAGCAACACAATCACAGATTTCACACTTGTATTGAATAACCCTTAAACCCTGTTGGAAACAATCAACATACAAATAGAGAACTGAGTCGTTAAATGTATGGTAGGTAATGGAGTTTCAGAAGGGATTGCTGCAGAAGCTGTTCTGGAAGAGCTTTGGATGCGATTCATGCAAAGGACGTCTTCTTCTGTGTGTCTGAACGGGACGGATTGTGCGGTTACAATAGCAAAGTGCAGAGCTAGGGGAGGTGAAGCTAATTGCAACATCCGAATTCAGGTGGCGTTTTCAGGGACAGACAAGAACCTTGAGTCACTGAACTCTTGGTATGAGGTTAACAATCTGAGGCAGTACTCGCTTACTGAGCTCTATGCAAATGCTGTAAATTCTCTAAGTGGAGGACTTCTGTAAGAGGGACACATTGTAATGCAGCAGCTGCTATGTAACTGAGGTTCCTAAATAGGTTTTTAACTTTCATTTATTAGAGCATCTCCAACCCCACTCTATCTTTTATTCTAACAATGATGAAACAAATAACTTACACCTCCAAGTTTGCAACAAAGACTACATTCCTATAAGATCAATGCAAAAGAAAGAAAGAAATGAATATTTTGCACACACAAAAGGTTTATATACAGAACCCTTCTATCATTGTTGTATGCACAACCCTCGCAAATTGATGTTTTATACACAAGGAAGAATATTTAAAAGAACATCAAAAAATCCCCAAACTAAAGAAAAAGAGAATCAAAGTGTAACAAAGAGAAAGATAGCAACTGGTTCAAGTCAATCTTAGGCTACCTTCCCCATTATCAACACGGTGCTATTACTCTGACCGACCGTTAGAGTTCTCCCTTATGTCTCTCAGAAGATCTTGCAGCTCGGGAAATACCGTTCGGAGTAGCAGCTCCAGTATTGCAAATGTTAGTTGCTTTATGCATACGTTTGACTGCGGTTAACGATTCACGTGTCATGTATTGGTCAGACCAAGATGATGGATGAGTCATCCTAATTCAACCCTTACTCTGAAAAAGAAGACTAACCTGAGTGAAATAGAAGATGTCTCTTGCGCATCTCCTGTACTGATTATGACCTACCAAGCTCACCAAGGCTGTTGGCGCCCCATCTGATCATACATCAAATACTGAGGCTACTTCCAATGAGACTAAAAACTAACTATGAGGAGAGCCTAAGATACTCACCGAAAAGGAATTTCTTGATTTCACTAGCCCTACGTGAAGCTTCGAATTGCTGCTCAAAGGAACTGGGTTTAACCTCCTTCATGCCACCAAGTTGGCCTGCGATTTGGAAAGCATTATCACTAGGGTCAGTCCCATCCGATGCCTCTTGACCGTCACCCACTCTGGTAAAGAACACGCCATTTGGCCAAAGAAGCTGCAGAGAAAATTCAAATAAGATTATAAGCAACACAAATTGGATACTATCCTACTAGAGTTGTAATAGAATTCATGATAAAACATGATATCGGATCTCATAGAGGACAAAAGCAGGTGAAGATTCAGTTTAATTCTGAAAGAGATCATGTAAAACATAATTCTTACATCTTGAGCCCAACGTATTCCATGAGCTACTGTATCTTCATTCCGCAGCCAACACACTTCCCTCAGGAGCCAGTCATCCACAGCATCTTCCATAACTAGCTGTAATATTTGCTTTGATATCCAGAAAACTTGCCTCCTATAGTAATACCATTTTAAGATTATTCAAAAAAAACGCCATGTGACACAGAGGCCTAGTCAAATAGACCAACATGATCAACAAACAGATAACATCAGAAAGAATAACTACTTTGTCTCACCTTAACCAGCCTCTTCTATTTAACTGAAACACTTTATCGACTAGGTTCAAAATCGGCACACTGACATTGGGAGGATTCCACTGTAAATAAAAAAGCAGAGGATAAGTATTCTGAAGATTCAAAACCAGAAGATACCAAAAGAACTAGCACTTTGTTAAACTCTAGGTGCACCGATCAGTTTGGGTCATCTGGCTTATGTATGTGTGTCATCAAGAAAAATTGTAGAGTGTGCAAGAGCGACACTAAAGGACCATTTATGATGTACCTCAGGTACGCCAGTAGGACTATGAGCCACACTTGTGGATGGATCGGCATGCTGCGAATCGCTGAACCCTCTTACTTCAGACTTTGCTTTATAATCATTTTCCTTATCCAAGGGCATATTCTCAGGCTCTCCAAGACGTCTAACCACTCTTGGTGGGAAATACTTAGAGTCCAATTCATTATCTGAGTGCCAACCATTAGCTTCTGAAACAAGTCTACCTTCCCCTTGGGTGTTCTCTCCAAGTTTGTCAACGTCTTCATTATCGGAAATGCTGCTGTGCATCGATTCGGTTGCAGTTTCCTTAGAGAGGTGAGTGTTCATGTCATGTACACTCCAGGAGAGGTGGCGCGCGGGAGCTTGATCAGCTTCTTCAAGTGGAGATCCTACAACTTTGCGCATAAGGCCACCCGAGACCCCTTTAAACTGACGTACAATATCGTCCATGGCATCATCAACGTTAACTGCTCAATTCCAATAAAGAAGACTTAGTATATTGGCATAAAGCAACACACGTAAACAGTGATCACTTCTCTCTTCATTCTGATCATTTTTTTGAAGCTACATGTTGACAAAATACCTGCAAGAGTTTTCATCACCGATGAAGACTTTCCAAATGAATAGTTCTACAAAACGAAAACGGCAATGGTCAGATCATCATCCAAATGGAAACTGAAAGCACTAAAGGGGATTTGCACTTAGGTCTTCACTTTTGAGGACTCCCTTAGAAAATCCCAAACTTCATATTGCTCAGCAACATTAGCTATAGACAAGAGATCCTGCAGACAAGAGAAAAATGGCCTTATAAGAGAATGTTGGTGGTAATTATGTTTTTTTTTTAAAAATTGCTAAGAGAATGTTGGTGGTAAACCATACTTGTAGATACTTGTCCAGCTGAATACAGCGGCGATGAACAAAAGCATCTTCGGTGCTTGATGAGAATATACGCTTGGGGGGCAACTGTAAATTGTAATTCGGGATTTCTTTGAGTTGGCGATGCAACCGCTCGAAATTACTGTATCTGAAGGGAAGAAAACAAATATTTCATGATCAAGCAATGAGAAAGTCAATATCAAAAGCTAGTAAGATGAGTAACTAATCCAATGATGTGCACAAGAAATGAGAAAATAACCTTCTCTTAACAAACCAAGTTTTGTTTTCCGTATCTGTCACCGCAATAGAATATACTGCAAATGATTTTGATGACAGCTTCTCAAAATAAGCTCCAAGAACCTGCAGCAACACAGACATAAGATATAATCTTCCGAGAGCTCTTCAAGACGAAAGAAATAGTGATCTTAAGTGAACATCATTATAAATTGCAAAACACATACACAAAACGGAAATGGTTGTTTAACTGCATGTATGTCGCACACAAACAAAGAAAACAAGAAAGTAATACAGAGCCAAGAGCTTACCCGACATTTGAGTTTTGAGCAGTGCTGACTCTCTTTATTAAGAACGATGTTTGGAGATTTACTATCACATGTATGATTCTCATTGTGCTTGATGTAAGCACTGGTGTAGAAATCTGTGATAAGAGGCCCCTCACCGACTCCTAATAGTGCCAGCCTCGTTTCAGGTTGTAAAAGATCCGAAGTACTATTAGATCTTTTCAGTCTATTCTTATTTCCATCAGAAGGAGATTCCTTTCTAACACCAACCTCATACATATGGCGCCCTCCTTCACATGAAGCTGTTCTACTAATGTCCTCTGAGATTTTCGCTAGTGAGTGCTTATCAACCGTAACTCTAGGGGGCAAATGTACCATTGCTTTTTCGTCTGCACCAGTAGTAGTACCCGATATGGAACTATGGGCTTTCTGTTTGGCTTCTATTAGATTACTAACCGAAGAATCCTTTTTCAGAGCTTTTTTGTACTCTTTCTTTTTGTAGTTTCTTCCTTTGGTCCACATGTTTTCGAGGTTTTCGGGAGTAAGAACTTCGGTTCTTCTTTGCGTTGCGACCTCTAGCATCCGAGCCCAATCACCAGAGTTCTGTTGAATGTGCAGTTCAGGATGTCTCTCGTCGTCTATGGATGGTGTTTCCTGCTCATTAACTTTTGTCAAATTCATACTTTTTGCTTGGCTATCGGAGGCTGACAATGAAGCAGGGTTAACACTCTGTTCTTCCCCAGAAAACTGCTCAAAGTTTCCCTCTTTAATAATATTGATAATGATCTCAAGCACTTCGTTGATACGTCTGGGGAAAAATGGAAACTTAATTAGCATCTTTACTTTAGACAAACTGAAAGCAGCGTCTGAAGTATAGTTTCCGTTGGATATATTCATCTGAAACTCTGAAAGCATAAGTTGTTCTTCGCTAGTTTGTATTATAACTTTCTGGAAGACAGATAGGTAGAGAACTTACTCGGGGGCTGCTAAATTCAAAAGAGGTTGAACTACCAAGCAAGTAACAATCTCCCTAGCTATAGTTCGAACAAGAGGGCACTGAGCTTCTCGTGGTCTGAGAACCACAGATAATATGCCAGCGACTATTTTCTGAAGAACCTGTGAGAAAAACAAAGGGCAAGTTGGTGTAAAGGTAATCAATTTAGGAAGGAAACTGAAATTGCCGCTCCGTTAATTTTCTTCTGAAAATATCCCTCATACCTTGTACTCACTCTCAGGTGATATGAGTGCAGGATAAAGTTCCCCAGAAGCCATAAGATGGTATTTCAATCTTTCATCTCTCTCTTCAGAAGACAATGTCTTCATAACATCAGTACCTATAGCAGCGTGGTTTCTTCTAAAAATCTCCAAATGATCACCTATCAGATCAACTATATCCCTGCACAACAAGACATTGATTTCATCATCATCATCCAAATCAAAACTTGAGAACTTTGACGAGGGAACAGGAATAAAGAAGGGTACCTAGTTAGCAAGTCGACAATATTGATCTCTTTTACCCTTACTGAAATTTCACCAAGAGCATCCATAATAACTCCACGGATCAGTTCAGGGGCCTCTTTATCTGGCGTGATCAAAGAGTACCACAAATTTATAACAAAATCATTAAGGATCTTGTCGATAAAATCATTGATCGCAGCTTCCACAACAGGAGAGTCGATTTTCTTCTTCCACCTAGGAGGTGGTGGGGTAGTGGACAGACGAGGATCATTCAAGGACAGCTGCTTCTTGTCGGGATAAGACAACCTGCTCTGTCTCGGATCTGGCGTAACTTTCCATCTGAACTCAATCTGATTAAGAAGAATTCGAAAACCGCCAAGAATGAGGATTGCCATCGGCAAATTCATCCACATAGACTTACTTGTATCTGCACGAGAGCACCAAAAAAAAAAAAAGAGAATGGCAATGAGCAAAAGCATCTTATAATGATTAAAACTTGACTCCAGAAAATGAAAACAAGAACATAATAAACACCATTTCATCTATCAGACCAGGTTTCTTCCAAGTGAAGTGGTTCTGTGTTCCAATCACCACAAAACAAGACAGATACATAATCTCTTGCCTACAACTAGACACTATGAGAACGAAGAGGAAAGGTCCAAAATTGACAATAATTCATCTATTAAACAAGAACAGAGTAAACAATACTTCATCTATCAAATCAGGTTTCTCCCAAGTGAAGTGATTTTTTTCTGTTTTGTGTTCCAAACTGACTTTAAAAGTCATCCAAATCCAAGAGGGTAAACGCAATTTTGCAGCTTCAGGACATATCAAACTGATGCTGACCACAGAACGAGACAAATACCGAATCTCTTGTCTGAAACTAGAAAGAGGGGAAAGGTACGAAATTGACATACGGGTCAAGAAGTATGTGACGGAGAAGATGCATAAGGCCCACCATACGGTTCGTATTTTGGCTTCCTCGATCAGATCTTGTATAGTCTCCATCGCCTTCATCGTCGCACAACAAAATTTACCAATCCAATCTTCAGGAAATTCGATCCAACTTTAGCTTTTACGAAAAGAGAAAACCCTAGCTGCTTACTGTAACCCGAAAAGGGAGAAGGTCGTCGAGATTTGAATCAATTAGTGGAGATCGAACATGGTGGATTCTTCATTCTTGTACCTATCTATCTGCCTTTCTTTTATTTTTGCTGGTCTTTGTTTTTTGTTCGTCTTTTTTATTAAGACTGCGGAGAGGAGACAATTTCTCCGGACATATCAACAAAGGTGACGCGGTGTCGTTTGCTCGCGGATGC
Organism: Sinapis alba; assembly: GCA_012274485.2. Taxonomy (NCBI): domain Eukaryota; kingdom Viridiplantae; phylum Streptophyta; class Magnoliopsida; order Brassicales; family Brassicaceae; genus Sinapis; species Sinapis alba. The sequence goes on along the minus strand of MU105648.1, from coordinate 489,474 downwards.
AAGTGGTATAGTTTTTTTTTTTGTTCACCAAGTGCTATAGTTTACAATACACATTTAACCCTTTGCAAAATGTTCTTTTTTCTCTTCCAAAGTTTTGATTTTTTTTTGAGTGGATGTTAAATCAATTCAAAACAAAAAAGATTGTTTTTACAACTTTGAATTTGAATGTTTAATAGTTGTGAATCTGAAACACACACTAAATATTTAGTAGTGTTTGTTTGTAACCGATTAAAAAAACAAATAACTAGGACACAAACTTTTTAGAACATCAACTCGATAATCATGTATGAATTGAAGAAAATACATTATATTCATATGTCAAATAAAATAAAAATATCGGAAGAGAAAGATCGTGACTGAACTCAAAGTCGAGCTAGGATTAGGTCCAGAACATAGTTCAGTTATGATCATCTCGAAGAGACTATGGATTTGCCTCTTACGGTGAACCGTAAGGCCAACACCTCGGTTCGACAGACATTCGCCGAGCTGCTTATTCTCAGGAACCATTATAATAAATTAGTTGAGATCGGTTTTGTCTCTCACAACTAACTGAAGAATGACTTATTGTTAGAGATAGATTGCATCCCTCAATAGGTCCATCAAATAAGCAGACCTCAGCCCATTGTTTCGAAGTTGGCTAGGGGTTTATGCCGACTTAAAGGCGTAATGGGAAGACTTGTTGAGTATAAAAGGAGAAGAGCTGAGTCGAGGAAGGGAATTCACAATCACTTAGGAGACACGACACAAGATCCAAAGTTTACACAATTCTTATTGTTCTTGTCGAGTTGTCCTTTACACCAAAAATTTGCTCTATTTTTTTGTAATCACTTTGTGATCATTCAATAAACACTTTCAAACAAACTCACCTCGAATTCGTGTATTGCACTGAATTCAGATTAAACATTCCTTTTGAGACCTCAGCCCATTGTCTCGAAGTCGGCTAGGGTTTTATGCCGACTTAAGGGCATAGTGGAAAGACTTGTTGAGTATAAAATTAGAATATCTGAGTCGAGGAAGGGTATTCACAATCACTGAGGAGACACGGAAAATAGTTATGGTTTACATAGTTCTTATTGTTCTTGTCAATTCGTCCTTTACACTGAAAATTTGCTCTAATCTCTTTGTAATCACTTTTTGATCATTCAATAGATGTCTTTCAAACAAACTCACCTCGAATTCGTGTATTGCCCCGAATTCAGATTAAACATCTACTACTCACTTCTAATTAAGTTCCAGAAACCCCAAAATATTCAAAGTACCAATTCTTATATCGTAACCAAAGAACTCTGAGTAATACCTTGAGTTAACCAAGATGAACCTTTCTATAACCAGCTAATCCTCTTCTTTTTCTTTGAACTTCCTCTTTGTCGAAACCAAAAAATTTGATCACTTATGTCTCTGTCACTGTATTAGCCTCATGTGATCTCCTGATGGCAACAAGAGTCACACCAAACCAATCACAAGTCAAATCTCTTCTTCATGACTACACCTTTGCATCTTTTAGTGTCTCCTCTGGTAAATGAAACCTCCACCACCTCTGTAATTTTGGGGCTTATGACTCTCTCTCTTGCTTGATGTGATGTCCTCTCCTCCTTGAGAAGACTCTGTCACTGAGCATACACCCTCCAATGTCTTCAATGAGACCTCCAGCTTCCTACGATTTTCAATCATAACTCCGCCAAGTTCTTGACTTCACCACTAGAAATGTTACATGAAGAGTCTACGCTCTGATACCACTTATCAGGAATCATGAATCCTCTTGTTGCGGAAGATGATTGCCTTGGACTCCTTCTTGATCTCTCTTTTGTTAACAATATTAAGTAAACCACGAGTTTCACCTGGCTCATGACATTAATGATTTAATGAGCCACTACATCTGGTTAGGATCTCTTGATCTACAACTTGATTGATGAAATCAGAAATCACCTATGGCGGCTTTCTACACAAGATCACTCACCACCGATTAAAACCCATCCAATATTATAAGGAGAATCAAAAGAATGACCAAAATTAAGCCTAGAATCTCTCTCTCTCTCTCTCTCTCTCTTTCTCTCTCTCTCTCTCTCTCTCTCTCTCTCTCTCTCTCTCTCTCTTTCTCTCTCTTTCTCTCTCTCCTCTTCAGCAAAATTAGAGGCCAATGAACTCTGCCACTAGGCAGTTGAATAAAACAAAGAATAAAGTCTCCCTTTTTATACCATGAGACTCTCAAACCCTAAGGATTTTTTTAGGTTGTGCAATTGTGACCCAAGAAAAGATGTCTGAACTCACAAAATAGAGAAGAAGAAAATGAAGTGATACCGTACAAGAAGAACGAAAAGTATGTGGTGTATCTACCATTTTAGGTTAGATTTGACTGAGCAATGTTCAAGAGAAGAGAGTGTTTTGTGATGAAATAGACTAAAATATGACCTGAAAAAATGTGAGATTAAATTATGATGTCAAAGGATGTCAAAGGGAGTAATGATGTCAAAAAGAAAAAAATATGATGTCAAGGGAAAGATGAGTGTCGAGAAAGTTGGTTGAAAGATACTAAAGTTCTCGGGAGAGTTATGTATATATCTAAATAGAGAATCATGTATCAAATGGTGAAATCATGTATCAAAAATTGGATCCTGACCCCAGCCCCTTTCCTTCTCTGGATGAAGCGGGGTATTTATGAAATTTCTTGGCTCGGATTACTTCGTTCAGGCCAGAATATCAGATCAAGCGTTCAATATAAGGGTCAGGTTTGGATCCATCTGTTACAAAATACCAGCTTTTCTTGTTTTATTTTGACATATGGCAGACAAACTAGCTCCAAAACTAATATAATGCTGAACAAAAAACTTAGATAAATTGTTTAAAATAGGTTTAGAAACTATAAAAGAGTGAATAGTGATGAAAGAGGGATTAAAAAAAACAATACAAGTCTATTTTCTTAAAATGATGAGCTATTATTAAACATAAACTAGGTGTTGGTGAGAGAAAATCTCATTTTAATCTTTAATGACATTTATAAGCATTTTAAGCTTTAATTTTTTCACTACTATTTTTAATTTTTTTTTAAAGTAAAATGATGAGCCAATATTAAACATAAACTAGGTGTTGGTTAGAGAAAATCTCATTTTAATCTTTAATGACATTTATAAGCATTTTAAGCTTTAATTTTTTCACTAGTAATTTTAACCTTAAAACTAAAATATTTAGCATATTAAATTTTGAATTGCATTTACTGCTCAAAAATGATGAAGTACTGAAAATTATGATATGTGCAAATGTCAAGGTAAAATAGTAAGAAATAAAAAAATTAAGTAGTTTTATAAAGTTTTAAAAATATTTTTTATAAATTTTTAATTTCTTAAAAGATAACTATATAGTTAGCAAAATCATTTGAATTCTTTTTATAATTTCATGAAAACCTTACAATGTTATTATATAATAAGTTGTGTTTACCATATGTATAATTTATTGATATACTGAGATCGATATGATTCTGGATTTTTATTTTGTTATATTTTGTAATCATTTGAATACATCTTAAATTTGTACATATTTAAACAATTCATCATGATATGACATCTTTCCATTTTTGATATTTAAAATTTTAAAGTTTATGTATTTTTCAACTTTGTAATTTCGAAATTTTTGTTTATTTCTTTAACTTTGTAGTTTAGAAAAAATGAAATTTATAAAATATAATACTGTAACTCCATAAAAGTTTCTTAATTTTCTTACTAAATATTTTTATTACAAAATATCATGATATATTTTTATTACAAAATATCATGATATATTTTTATTAAGAAAAAAAAATTAGCTTAAATTTTAAAAATTCTGGTGGAAAAGTTGAATGTTAAAACTGAATGTAGGTGTTACTCTGAATGGTTAAATTGTAAATGTGTTTAGATGTAATCTCATAAAGTAATATCAATATTTTTTGAAGTGTTAAAATTAGAGATTGACTCCAGTATGAAGAATGAAATATTTTATTTAAATTATATAAACTTTATATATATTAATTATTATTTTATAACTTAATGCGATTATAGATTTACATTATTATTTATCAAAATTTAAATAGATCGATGAAATTTATTAATTTATCAAGTATCAATTTATAAATATCTACTGTATATCATCACCAAACCCCAATCATCACCAAATCCTAGAATATATATAGTAACGAGATTAAAGTGACGATGAAAAAATACTCGTCATGTTTATGCCTGGTCGGCTATGAGATTCGTGAAGCTTGAAATAATCACTGTTTTTTTAATATCAAATGGCTATTCCATTATTTAAACTTGAGATGGTTTGGATAACTGAACAACCAATAAAACAAAAAATTCTATGAAAATATGTAGCCATTTTTTCTAAAGAATCTACTGCTAAATTACTCGTTCCAAGGAATGTAGATGATAGAGAAATTCTGGAAATACCCTCTTAATCTCGATATTTTCTTTAGTTCCGTTGATAAATTTTACCATTCACATAAATCTTGTCATTGATATCAACTCCTTGAAATATGTTCTCTAAACTTCTGACATGTAAAATGTTGTAGCATAATCTGCATCACCCATATCAGTGCTTCAACTTCTACATGTAGAGGTGATAATCGCCTACACTGGTTCTTAATTCGTAGAAGTTATGTTCATCAGTATAATCTTTCCATATCCATCCATATCCACTGAAGATGTATCATGATGCCAAACCATCTACCATACAAATATTTCGAGAACTTACAATTTGGATATGGTGTGTTTCCTGCTGTGCATCAGATACCTCAGATGGTTTGTTAGCCTCAAACCAAGAACGAAATTCTCGTTCAGCATATTGAACAAGTTCATGCTGATTTTTATCAATTCCGCTTAAGAACCCATCATTATGCGCCTTCTAGAAACACCATATTAACCAAGAATGTGGTTCTTGGTCATCTTCAAATTTTTCTACATCATTTTTCCTCCAAAACAAATAGTGCATATTTACATAACACCTGCTGAAATGTTGTCTCTTTCCTGAGGTCGGTCATTTTCTTACGCTAAGCCTACCCTCATATATCATTTATAAGGCACATATATTATCGTTTACCTCGCGCCAAATAAGTTACTTTTCTTAAATATGCTTGGAAAAAAACTTTTAAATCGATTTTGTTTAATTTCATGCTACAAAATAACTTTATAAATTGATATTAATAAAAATCATATGTATATATTGTCACAATAAAAAATAAAATTAATAATTAATATATATATATATATATATATATATATATATATATATATATATATATATATAATTTATCTAAATAAAATAATTATTTTGAGTAGTTTGTTTTATGAGAAATACTCTAGAATAGCCACAAAAAGTTTTATCACAAAAATAGTTTCCAAAGAAGAAAATGACTAAAATATTTCATTGAAGAGGTAAATATACACTTATATCCCTAGGGTTAACTAATTTATACTTAGAATTTAGAGTTAAGGGGTGGAGTTTTGGGGTTAGGGTTTCAATTTTTTTTTTTTTTTAAATATTAAAATTTTCAAAATAAAAGAGGCTATTTTGGTCATTTTTTCCGAAAACTATTATGTGACAAAAACTTAAAAGAGGCTATTTGAGAAAATTGCCCTTGTTTTATTTACAATGAAGTCTATTTTAAAAATTTCTAAAGACCTCAAAATATTTTGATGTTATTTTATTGTTTTACAACTAAAAATGCATCTACATATACAATACATATTTTCTGTACACCAAATAATTGAATAAAATAACATAAAATTTGTAACTATAAAATTTAGTCAATATATATTATATTATTTTTAAAGCCGAGAGCTTATACTCAAAACAATCAATCAATGAAGAGTAAGGATTAAAAATTAATAATTATATAAATTATAGTCTAATATTTTTAGTTTATAGTGTTCTTGCATGCATTTGCGGACTGAACTAGGTCATGTCGTCACAACTCGGATTTCACTATTATCTTTTAGTTTTTGCTCGATTATAAGAAATTTAGTTAGATTATTTCTTTTTGATCAAAGTTAGATTAAAATATTTAAAATACAACCAGTGTTTAATTTTTCTAGATTCTCTCTCAAAATAGCACAAACTTTTTTCTAAAGCTTGTCTGACTAAAGTTCACATTTCGGGGACTTGCAGGCTCTCTCTGCCATTGGTCGCCACCCTTTTTTATCTTCAATAGAGTTCGGTTTTAGGAAGCAGTTTTTGGTCCCAATCTTATTCGGATTTCATCTCCCCGTTTTGGTTGTTTGTCTGACTGTTTATAATCTTAGAGTTTGTTTGGATCCCTTTCTTCAGTTATGTTTGTCTTTTTTTCTCTAGAGATTTTTAAACCTTACTCTTCACTGATGAATTGTTTTGAGTATAAGCTCTCGGCTTAAAGATTAAAGGTTTTTCAGCTTGACGAAAGAAGACTTTCCAGATTTAGTGCTCTGCTGATTTTTTGACAGCGTTTGAAGGAGTACTTCGGTTTTAATCATCTAAGTTCTAATGAATCCGGAAAATAAGGAAGAAGCTCTGATCCATTTTCTTGGGATTTGAGAAGTAGAGAAATAGAGACATGAGTCTTTGGGAAATCAGTATGGGTAAGGCCAGTTGTTTTTGATGATAGCTGTTATCGAATGTTGTAATTCTTCTATTACTATCATCAATATTAGTAGTACTCAGTAAGTTGAGATAGAATTTTTGAGACTATACGAGATAAGATCAACAAACTTTATCAAATTCATATCTCGTTGTGGAGTTAGAACTCAAATGAAGCCTAAAATGCTCGTATGAACCATAAGGTACTGGTTTAGTGGTAGGCGAACTTTAGGAAGCTAAGCAAGTCGGGTTCAAAGGTACCCTACTATGCTTCACTTGGTAACCACATGGATATGAGGCCATGCTTTACGCCTCATTTCAGTATCTGTAGAGAGGGTCCACTATGGATTGCACCTCCATCTGAGGATCAGTCTAGTCTTTTCCATAGGTATATGAAACCCCTCGATTAACCAAACAAAAAAACTCTTATAAACTATTCATTTATTTTCACACAGAAACAACAACAATCAATCAGAAACATGAATCAGAGGCTAATACATGAAGAGAACACACTTAGAAGCAACATAGAGAAAAGGTAAATAAAACTGTTTTAAGAAAAGGCAAAGGCAGGGGTGGTTTTGACGTCGAGTTCCCAGAGTTCAAATGTTCCATTCACGAAATCGTAGTGAGCTCCTCTTAAGGCAAGCTTACCCTTCTCCACTCTTTCTCTCACGAATGGGTAAGACAACAGATTCCCCAAGGTAACGTTCACCGCCTCCTGGAAACCCAAGTCAATCTCAGTTACAAACCCAACCCAAGACAGAAAACAGAGCAACCTATTTTGTATTCTACGTACCTTCTCACAATGAGTGCACTGCTCTTCAAAGCTCAGGTCTCCAAACTCCTGCTTGATCCTGTTCTTGGCCGGTGTACCTATCTTGACCCAGTTTTCTATGAAGACACTGCCATTTCAAAAAAATGAGTGAAGTTAGTGAACCAGTCGCCAAGACATTGTATCATTCTTTATCATGTACTTAAAAGATATTTGATTAAATTAGTGTTTTGAGATTGGTTACCTCTTATTGGGAGCTGCATCATCTTCAATTGACATTAGTGCCTCTATTCCACCACAACGGCTATGACCAATCACCAGAATGTTCTCAACCTGATAATGACAAAACATTGCATTATATATCTTTAGGAGTAACACTAGGTCACATGAGGTTTTCACTAAGCATTTTATGACCGGCCATGTACGATCAAAAAGAGCAAGACAAGAGAATTATTTCTAAGAAGCAATTCTATCGAACAGGACCATTATTTAATTATTACTTACGTTGAGTTCTGTAATTGGATATTCCATAGCCGCACCGGTACCAGAGTGTTGTGTCTGCAAATTTCCAAAGACATAGCTTATTGTTATTCAACCACTAAAAACAACTTGTGATGTTGGTGTGAAGATAAATAGAAATAAATGAAAATATTGGACGAACCTTATCAAAAACTGGAACCATGTTTGCAATGTTTCTAATTTCAAAGGCTTCCCCAGGTTGGAAGTTCAAGATGTGAGAAGGGCTAACTCGAGAATCCGAACAAGCAAACACCAGAAACTGCAAAACAGTACTCTTACTCTTGAAAAAGAATATATATCAAGCAGTCTTAACCCTCCTTTCTATTTGTTTTTTTAATAAAAACTCTAGTGTTAGGGTTTCTATTTCTTGTTGGCGTTAGTAGCTTTTGCTCATGAAGTTATCATTATCTTCACTGGACTAATCTTTTTCTTCTAGTTTATCTTTTTCTTCTCTTTTGGGTGTAAATGTTAAGCATTTTCTTCTAATTCATAACCTCTTTGGCTAATTAGAGGAAAGTGAAGCGAGAAAGGGAAAACACAAAACCAAGAAAACAAAAGAATAAAAGGGATATGATATGGCAAAATGAAAACCTTGGGGCTCTGGCTCTTCGCCAGTGCATTGTACAACGAAGGCTTCTTCCTGGAAATTGATGAAACCAACCATATAATGAGCAAGCTTTATTTAACAAATAATATACATTTAAAAGTATCTATAAACTTAGAGAAAATATTTTCCCGTTTTAAATGTACTCGTTGGATTAGGTAATAGATAAAAATAATGTCTATTATTATATGTGGGGAAAATGTAGATAGTTTGCCAACATCATATTTTAGCCAAACCGGCCGGGTACTAAATCATATAAACAATCGTTGTAGGAAGACTTAAGGCATCTCCGGTCTTTTAACCGAAGTTCTGAATTCATGATTTAACATTTTTTTGTTTGTTTTTACATTTTTCTACTAAGAGACGACTCTTATATCTCTTATTTAAGAGATAGTTCTTAGTTTTTCTTAGTTAAAAACTAAAAAAAAATTAAGAACCGTCTCTTATCCGAAGCTAAAAACTTTAATTAAGAAACGTGGGATAATGATAGTCTTAGATACTGTGTGCTAAATTGTTTGCCTTTGCATTTTTTTGAATGTGCATTGTGTTTGAAATGGACGGATCATACAGAATTAGGAATAAACCGTACAAATATTTGCGAGTCTTGAAATGGATAAATCCGGATTGAATTCGTTCTACAGCATCTGATGACTTGTTGGATTTATGTCCCTCTAGCTCATCAAATAACTTCTTCATCTTCGCCGCCTCACTTTTTCCGAGATTCGATTTACAACTGCAAATTAATTCACCTTTTCATATTAGAGGCTTTTAGTTTATGGGGGCAGTGATCTATGGTTGTGATCTTTCTACAACCCGCAAAATCCAAGATGTCTCCTCTAGTTTGCGAAAGAAAGTGTGACGTACCTGAGAAGCTCTCCTAGTCTTTCAAGGGCATCGTCATACGACTCCCTCGACATTTCTTTTCGTTCCTAGAACAGAAAAAAACAAATAAAGAATTTAGAGAAGAAATTACAAGAAGAAGTTAAAATTTACCAAAAACATGCGTGAATGCATTCTAAATTGAAATAGTCATATGTTATAATATATTATTTGCGAAAATAAAGATATTAGAATGATTAGTTTCTAGATGGACCTTGAAAGGTGCTTTCTAAACCAAAGGATGTAGATAGTAATATAAATACAAAATTTACTTGCTATGTTTGAGATGGTCTCTACTCCGGTATTTATATCCATGTACCAGTCACTTTTCATTACGCGGAATTTATTTTATATGCTTAACTTGTCTTTTTAAACGGGGTTGTTATTTAAATACTTTTCGTTAAAGCAACTTTGAAAATAAAAAAATTATACAAAAAAGTTTTGCATGCAGGAAACGAAACACACTCCAAGTTGGAATATTTTGGTATTTGAACGAAACGAAGAAAGTAGACACCAATGGTGAATTTATCAAATTTCTTATTGTAAACTCAAGAATTGGAGCTTGGCTAGTTGATAATCAGAATGAATTACACATGATGTTCGATATATCATATGCCGTTGCGAATAAGTTATGGAATGATGATGTGTCAAATACTCATTGGTTTCATGGTATAACTTTAGTATCAAGAAAAGAAGATTTGAGTTTATCGGGATATCAGGAAATAGAGTATTCAATAAGGACTATTTAACTAGATTACTATTTGTAAGTCTAGGTTAACGTTTTTAGGTAGAAAAGCTTGAGCAAGTGGCGTGTTCTTGTCAAGCAATAAAATGATTGAGTGACTTGTTAAGTGCAGCTTGATCGAGTGTTATCGAAGTTAGAATTTGGTCCGTCACTAGTCGCATGTGACTGAGTGTAATCCGGATTAAACAAATCTAGGAAGATTGTTTAACAGATTTCTAATATACAAGGAAAGAGTTCTTGTGATTCGTGTGTGTTCCTTTAACCGGTAGTCTCTGAACTTTCATTTGGTATCAGAGCGGGAAACCTCTGTGGTATCACTTACTACTAACATGTTGAGATTCTACGGATTTTATGGACACCATAAAGGAACTAGTCACGTTGCAGAAACCTATCATGCTCGATGGTGAAAACTTTGGTCATTGGAAAGCAAGGATGCGACACATTATCAGAGAAATTGATGAGGATGCTTGGATTGCAGTCGAAGAAGGTTGGTCTGTTCCCACCATGTTAATAGATGACAAGACACAAGGACCCAAACCAAAAGAGAAGTGGACAAATTCTGAGAAGGCTGCATCGAAATACAATTTTAAAGCTCTCACAACCATATTCTCTGTTGTTGATCTGGATCAATTTAAAATAATACAGGGTTGTGAGTCTTCTAAAGAGGCGTGGGACACATTGATCAATCATTTCGAAGGGAATACTAGTGTAAGAAGAGCAAGGATTGATCATTTAGCTTCTAAGTTCGAGAATCTTCGAATGGGTGATGATGAGCCGATCGATGGCTTCATATCCAAGATCAGTGAACTGGCCAGTGAATCCTCAGTCTTGGGAAAGAAATATGAAGAGAAGGATCTAGTCAAAAAGTTGTTGAGATGTTTGTCACCCCGATTTGAAGCTTACAAGGCATTGTTGAACATTGCAGTTGACACGGACGAGATGAAATTTGATCAACTCTCTGGCATTTTGAAAGTTCATGACCTTGAAAAATTTGATCGACAAGCTAGTACTCAGAAGAGTATTGCATTTGCTGCTGAAACTAAGGAATAAGACAGAATGACAAAGATTGAAGAGAGTCTAGGACTGATGGCTCGAAATTTCAACAAGTTTGTTAAGAGAATGGAAAAAGGAGGGGGCCGATCCAGTGGTCGTTTTCAAAGAAGTGAGTCAGATCGCAATAACTCTCAGTACTCAAGACAAGATGCATAAAAAAACTCCTAGAAGAAGGAAATGCAATGTCATGAATGTGAGGGGTATGGGCACTTTAGAAATGAAAGCCCTCTAGCTAAAAGAAAAGAACTGAATTGCATAGAGTGCAAGGGGTATGGTCACACTCAGAGTGAGTGTCCTAACAACCTAAAGAAGGACAAATCCATGGTGGGCTTTAGTGACACAGAATCAGAAAATAACAGTGATGGAAAAGATATGCATCTGAATTTCATGGCCTTGATTGGACAGGAAGAAGAATCAAAACCTGACACGAAAACTGAGACAATAGATGAGAAAAATGAAGATGATCTCAATCATGATCTAGAAACAGAATATAAAACTATGTTTAACAAGTTTGCTGAGCTCAGTCATGAAAATCTGCAACTCCTTAAGGACAAAGCTATGCTGAAAGCGCAAGTAAACATTCTAGAACTAGATAAGCCTGCAAGTAAGGAGGCAATGTCTTCCCTACTGAAGGAGTCTGATCAGGAAGTTTTGTCGATTAAAAGAACCATGATTGAACAAGAAAGAGTCCAGAAACTGCTTGAGTCAAAAGTAACCCATTTGAGTGACTTACTAGAGAAGGAGATAGACAAAAACAAACTTCTTGAAAGTCAACTCACTGAAAATCATAAGAAAGTGAGAATGCTTACTTCTGGAACGTCGACCTTAGATCATCTCCTAACCATTGGACAGTGTCCTAGCACAAATCGCGGTCTAGGATTTCAGGGCTCTACTTCCAAGTCTGGCAATCATGTTGGAAAATCAGTTTTTGTCAAAGAAGTATCAAACGGAGTTGAAAGTACAAAAGTGGAGAAAACTAAAACTATCAACATCGACACTGAGGTTGAGAGAAAACCTGTGATCACACATCGAGGTAATGTGTGCCATTTTTGTGGAAAGCGAGGTCATCATGTCAAATTCTGCTATTTACGTCAACATCAATATCAACGTGCCTGGAGGATGAACATGTGCTTTGTGGAACCATCATCATATGGACATGTATGGATAGCCAAGCGTGATTTGTATCCAAACTACAATGAGCAAACTCAGGATGTCTCTCAGGGCAAAACGCATGTGCCACACATTAGTGTAGAATAAAATCTTGTGTGTAACTTCACTTGCTTACAACACAATGATAATGTAGTGAGTCATGTAGCCTATACAAGTGCTGAGACTAAGTACCAAGTTGAGTTTCCCTGGTATTTTGATAGTGGATGTTCGAAACATATGACTGGGAATCAAGACTACATAGTAAATGTTGAGCACATCAAGGGAGGAAAAGTTACCTTTGAGATGGGGGACAAAGAAAAATTTGTGGTGTTGGTGTAACGGAGGGAACTGATCTACCACGACTTATCAACGTTTACTATGTAGAAGGGCTCAAGGCAAACCTCATAAGTGTTAGTCAACTATGCGATGAAGGACTGGAGGTTATCTTTAATTGAAAGGAATGTCGAGCTGTTGATGCTGATGAAAATGTGGTGCTATGCGGAGTGAGACCAAGAAATAATTGTTACATGTGGAAACCATCATCCATGTGTCTCACAGCTAGTGAATCAAAACTTGATCTTTGGCACAGGAAACTCGGACACATGAACACAAACGGGCATACCAGACTGGTAAAAGCTGAGGTAGTAAGAGGCGTTCCTGAATTGGAAAAACAGACATATACAGTATGCGGAGGATGCTGTAAAGGCAAGCAAGTTAAGGTCCAACACAAATAGATTTCTGAGATCAGATCATAACACATAGTTGAGCTTGTTCACATGGACTTGATGGGACCAATCACTCCTAACAGCATTGCTGGTAAGAAATATATATTTGTTCTCGTGGATGATTTTTCCAGGTATGCTTGGGTCGATTTCTTGAAGAACAAGTCAGATGCTCTTGACAGCTTTCGTATACTCACACTACAACTTAAACAAGAAAAAGGTGGGATCATTCAAATTAAGAGTGATCATGGATGAGAGTTTCATAACGAGAAGTTTGATCAGTTCTGTCAGAGTCAAGGTATTCGACATCAATATGCAGCTCCTAGAACTCCCCAACAAAATGGAGTTGTGGAAAGAAAGAACAGAACACTTTAAGAGATGGCAAGAGCAATGCTGTGTGGAAACAGTGTACCTTCTGGATTCTGAGCAGAAGTAGTGAACACTGCATACTATGTCATAAACAGAGTGTATGTCAAGCCAAATACCAAGACAACACCATACGAAATCTTCAAGGGGAAAACTCCAAGTCTAAGTCACTTACATGTCTTCGGTTACATATGTTATATCTTGAACGACAAAGAACATTTGGGGAAGTTTGATGCTAAGAGTGATATTGGAATGTTTTTGGGATACTCAACAAACAGCTCAGCCTATCGAGTATACAATCAACGCATAAAGTTCATTGGAGATAATGTGAATGTTGTGTTTGATGACAACACTGGATTCTATCAAGCAAGAGTGACCCAAACTATTGAGTATTCTAATCAGCATGCTACGACTCAAACATAAGTGAGAATAAAAGATGAATCTGAAGGAGAAGAGGATGATCAAGATATACAACCAGTGAATCTAGATCAAAGAAAATTGCATAGGAATCACTCATCAGACGATGTGATTGGTGGAGTGTTTAATGAGAGAGTCACGCGGAAGAAACAAACCGATTTCAAGGAAATGGTTAAGCTGGCTTGCTTCATAGTGGAGATGAACAGACTTGAATGCTTCGTCTCTCTAATTGAACCCAAGACACTGCAGGAAGCATTGGATGATGAATTTTAGACTGAATCAATGCATCTTGAGTTGAAACAATTTGATCGACTAGAAGTCTGGGAGCTTGTTCCACGACCAGATGGAGTAAACATTATTGGCACCAAGTGGATTCACAAGAACGAGACTAACGAGGAAGGAAACGTCATTAGAAATAAGTCAAGACTCGTTGAACAAGGGTACACACAAATTGAAGGTGTTGATTTTGATGAGACTTTTGCTCATGTGGCTCGTCTGGAATCGATCAGATTACTATTTGGAATGGCGTGCAATCTGAGAATCAAACTGTATCAAATGGATGTGAAAAGTGCATTTCTGAATGGTGTTCTGCAAGAGGAAGTCTATGTTACACAACCCAAGGGATTTGAAGACCCTCACTTTCCAGACCATGTATACAAACTCAAGAAAGCCCTGTATGGACTCAAGCAAGATCCGAGGGCATGGTATGAAAGGCTGACTGAGTTTCTCATTAAAGCAGGTTTTCAGAGATGAGGAGTTGATAAAACTCTATTCATAGGAAAAAATGGTCGAGACATTTTGATTATTCAAGTTTACGTGGACAACATCATATTTGGTGGAACCTCTCAGTCCATGGTTGATAACTTCGTCAAGACTATGAAAAAAAGAGTTTGATATGAGTATGGTTAGTGAGCTAAGTTACTTTCTTGGACTACATATCAAGCAACTGGATGATGGGATTACAGTCTTGCAAAGCACGTATGCTAAGAATCTCATCAAAAGGTTTGAGTTGCAGACAAGCAAGATTGCCAAAACGCTCATGAGCACGACAACAAAACTGTCAAGGGATGATGATAGCAAACCGGTGGATGAAAAACTGTATCGAGCAATGATCAGAAGTCTCCTATATCTCACTGCAAGTCGTCCAGACTTGTGTCTAAGTGTGGGCATATGCGCTCGTTATCAAGCATGTCCAAAGGAGTTCCATATGAATGCAATTAAACGCATTATCAAATATGTGAAAGGTACTTTGGATTTTGGTTTGCACTACACCTTTGAAACTAACGTAAATCTTGCAGGATTTTGTGATGCTGACTGGGCAGGGTGCTTGGATGATCGACATAGTACATCTGGTGGATGTTTCTTCCTTGGCAACAACATGGTGGCATGGCACAACAAAAAACATAATTGTGTCTCTCTTTCAACGGCTGAGGCAGAATACATAGCTCTAGGAAGCTGTTGTACACAGCTGCTCTGGATGAAACAAATGCTTGTCGATTACAATATCATCTCTGACCCTATGCTCGTTCATTGTGACAATATGAGTGCTATAAATCTCTCGAAGAATCCTGTTCAGCACTCACGCATCAAGCATGTGGATATACGACATCACTTTGTGAGAGAGTTGGTTGAGATGAAAGTCGTGATCCTTGAGCATGTTTCAACTGAAAAGCAACTCGCCGATTTGTTCACTAAACCATTGGACTTCAACACCTTTCTGGGACTCAAGAAGGCGTTGGGAATTGTCAATCTCTGAGTAAGTCCTAATGTGAGAGGAGAGTCACTTCATAAAACTTGGACCACACGTAGAAATGTCGCTGCAACACCTTGAACCAACAAGTCCTTCCATGAAAAATATCTCAACTCCGACTCCTGAAATTACATTCGTCTGCTTCAATGATGAAAGACACTCATCTTGGATCAGGATGCTGCAACATTTTTCGGTTTGAGCATTGATCACTGTCTGGATAGAAGAAGGAAACATAACAGAGGGTGAGTGAAAGTAAGAATGAGCAAAAGTGTGCTACACAGAAGCCTTAATGCATAATATTTTTTTTTTAAAAGGGCCTAGAATGATTGATACTCGTCTTGGATCTGGGTGTCACCCCACTTTGTATCTAAGTACGATCACTATCTTGACTAGGCAGAGAAGATGACGGTCTCTAGAGATAACTCATGTCGGAGCAGGGTGTCACCCCACTTTGTCTCTGATCTTGTTGCTTATCTCATCATAGTGATTGATATTCTCTTGGTGAACGAATTATCTAATCTGTTGAGTTGAAGAGGCAAACACACAAGATACTTATACTATGTTTCCAGACCATACAGATGAATGGCATAAAGGAGTTGGGGATGAGAAAAAATCTAGGTATGATCTCGTTTGTGACAACTACTCAGCTGAGAAATAGCTACAGACTTGGGTTATGGTTCGTAATTTTTACTAAGTTTTTGGTGACAAAACCACGTGTGGGAAAGCAACATCAGTGAGTCTTCTCTTGCAAAAGGCATCACGTTGTGCCTTTATCTTGTGTATATATGTAGGTGCTAGCTCTGCCACTCTTCTATTGCTCGACAAGTCTCTACTTCTCTCAATCATCCAACATCTCTTACGATCATAAGTGATGCTCTCCACTCTTGGTTACATTCTTGTGCTGATTTCTCTTTGGGGCCTCCATCACATTTTGTTTACATTGTATGTGTTTGGACCATATCTGGGCCGGTCTCTTGTATTACTAATAGCTTACTTGAGTGTTTTGCTAGGGTAAGTTGACGACTGGGGTTCTTCTTTGTGCTACTTTTGATTTCTCTTGGCCGACACACTCCCTATCTCTCTTCGAGCAACATGCGACCATCAAGGCGAAGCACGCGACTCCTGAATCTCGTGGAAACCGCATCTGTGTTCTCTCAACTCAATGAGACAACTCCGATGGATGTTCACGCGACCGCCATCGGCTCCAGCCGACAATCAAGAAAGCGTTCTCATGCTCGTGCTCCACCTCCGTCGGTTTCAACTGAACAAGACATTGAATCTCTCTCTAAAGAAAACTCCTCAGGTGCCGATGATGCTAATCTCCTTGATGAAGCTGCAACTCCGGCGAATCTGTCCAAAGAACAACGATATGAAGAAAGCCGAAGCATGTATCACACTAAGGCCCAGTTCTACCCGGAGCTTTTGCGACCAAAGAACATGCCGTTGACTCCAAAGTTCATCAATTTGCCGGCGACTGAAAGGTATCAAGGACTGAGGGGCATAAAGTTCATCAATCAACAACGCATCTCTCTCACGGATGAGAATTTAGCTGATTTCAGGAAGGTTGTAACTGAAGCGGGATTGATACACACTCTCATTGACTTTGATGCTTACCAACCGAATGTGGTAAGAGAATTCATTGCAAACCTCCTTGATGCTGAGGAACGAGATGATGGTGTGGATGTGTATGTTAGGGGTTCTCTAGTTGATTTCTCTCCTAGTTTGATTAACTCTCTGTATTGTATCCCTGGATTTGAGGAAGATCCCAACTGGATGGAAGTGAATATTGATGAAGTCTGCGGATTTCTCACGGATGGTCAGATCAATCGTTGGGAGAACATGAGTTCTAAGTTTCTTATAGCTACAAATCAGGTGTTATATAAGCTGGTCTGCTCAAACTGGATCTCTTCCATGAACTACACATCCATGAATCAAGAGCGGCTCAAGTTTATCTACATGCTTCACTATAATGAAGGCGGCTTCGACTTCGGCAAGCTAGTGTATGATCAGATCATTGTGATGGGAGAGAACACCAAGTCAAAGAAGTCTCGTCGCATCATGTTTCCCACACTGATTCAGCAAGTTCTCCACTTTCAATGGATTGTTCCTCCTGATACTCGTGATGAAGAATTCACCGGACTCCCGAAGATGGTTGTCAAAGACGTCAAGGCAGGGCGAGGTACCGGGGCTGATTCAAGCATTGCTAATCTTGAGGAAGACATTGATCGAGCAATTGACAGCCTTAAGGCAATTCATATTTGTTTAAGGAGTAAGGATGTCCTGTTCTATTGGGTGTATCTTTTGTGTCTATTGCTAACATATATTTTTATCTAAATGTGCACCTAAGCAGGGGGAGAGTATGCTCAGTACACACAAACTCAGCATGCAGATGAAGAGGAGGACGAGAATGAAGAGGAGAACGATGACGATGACGCTGAAGATGCTAGTGATTAACCTGTCTTTTGATTTTTCTTTGTGATTTTTCTTTGTGTGGCAGTAGTTTAATGTTTCTATCTAGACATGACTTCTGAATGTAGTGATAAGGATCTAGGATAACTCGGCTTCTATCATAACATTTTCAATTCAATCTGCTAAGTTTATCTTATGATGTCTATTGCCTCGTGCGTATGACATTAACCTTTGTATGCCCTCTGGTCTTTGGATGCTTTGTGTCTTACGTGTTGATGCAGGAAGCTTAGGGTGTCACATTCAGATAAAAAGGGGGAGAATGTAAGCTCAAGAATTGGAGCTTGGCTAGTTGAGAATCAGAATGAATTACACATGTTGTTCGATGTGTCAAATGCCGCTGCGAATAAGTTATGAAATGATGATGTGTCAAATACTCATTGGTTTCATGATATAACTTTAGTATCAAAAAAAGGAGATCTGAGCTTATCGGGATATTAGGAAATAGAATATTCGATAAGGGCTATTTAACTAGATTACTATGTGTCACTCTAGGTTAACGTTTTTAGGTAGAAAAGCTTGAGCAAGTGGCGTGTACTTGTCAAGCAATAAAACGATCGTGTGACTTGTTAAGTGCAGCTTGATCGAGTGTTATCGAAGTTAGAAATTGGTCCGTCACTAGTCGCTTGTGACTGAGTTAATCCGGATTAAACAGATCTAGGAAGATTGTTTAACAGATTGCTAATATACAAGGAAAGAGTTCTTGTGATTCGTGTGTGTGTTCCTTTAACTGGTAGTCTCTGAACTTTCACTTATGTCCCTATGTTCTGTATCACTGTATCAGTCTTGATTTTGCTTTCAATTATTTTTGCTTTGTTCATCGAATTCTAAATAAACCTAGGCTTACGTAGGAATATACATGATATAATGTTAGGAGACCAATTAAGATAGAAAACAGATCAAACAGTGGGGAAGACTCAAATTATGAAAATCTGTTAATAGATTAGTCAAAAAAATATATAAAATTGTGTATTTCCAGTATTTTTATTTATAATAGATATAAATTTAGTCTAAAAATTAGCATTGCTAAGGATCTTTTTCGTATGTAGATCCAAACTCTAGGTTAAAAATCTCATATGCAAATATCAAACATGTAGAAGTCTAGATAGGCATGGATGTTTTATTTAGATCTGAAAAGCCGCACTGGAACCAATCAAAAAAATTTGAACCACAAACGAATGAAATTGTTATGGGTATATGTATGGATCTAGAATTTTTCTGTTGTCTTTGACTTCCATCTCTTTATGTTGTCTATGTCTTGCATGTTTTTCTGTTGTTTACAGCTTCAGTATGTCTCTGTTTTGTCTGAATGTTTAGGGTTTCTAACATATGCTTCTTTTACTTCTTTGGTTAGCAGGAGATAAATTCAAGAAGAAGACCAATAACAACTTCTACGTCTCCTCCAATGCCATCAGGTGCAATGCGACCGGCTACAAACCGTGCTGCTTCTTCAATACATTCCAACATCTACCCGAAAATGTACCTCAATGCCAAGCTCAATTCTTCTTCTAGGCTATCTCAGACACATCTCCATCCAGATAATTTCGATGGAGTTTATGGTAAGATTTCAATTATTATGTAGTAACATTTTTTGTTAGTTTAGGATTGTTTGTTCACTTCAAGAAAACATACCATCTTCTACAGATGATTTCATCAAAATTTTGCCGGGAATAGCCATTCCTAAAGAAAAATATTTGTATGTTCTATCTCATAGGAAAAAACTTTGTAGGAATTTTTGGGCTATTCGATGAAATTTTGACAGACACATTCCCGACGAGGTACCGATAAGAACAGCCATCAAAACACCGCCAATAATTCGTCAGCAATATCTTTTAATGAAGATATGTGT
Organism: Sinapis alba; assembly: GCA_012274485.2. Classification (NCBI taxonomy): domain Eukaryota; kingdom Viridiplantae; phylum Streptophyta; class Magnoliopsida; order Brassicales; family Brassicaceae; genus Sinapis; species Sinapis alba. The sequence continues at coordinate 469,604 of MU105648.1, read as the reverse complement.
AAGAAACTCTTATGATATGTATCAAACAGCTACTCGTTTATTTATTTAAAAATTAAAACAAAATATGATTACATAACAAAAGTATTATTTTACTATTTTTGAAAAATTGAAAGGGTACCTTACTATTGTGGATGCTTTTGTCTTTTAAGAATGATGCAATGATTTTTTTCTTTTTTGTAACTGATTTCTTCTTAATTTTGGAAGAGATAATTCAATGTATCTCTTAATTGACCTTCTCAAACTAAAGTATCTGACACTTTTAGTTGGTATGGACATTATTATTTGTTTAGCTTAGCTTAGCTTTGATAGATTTCCCCAATAATTGTAAAGTATTTATAAACTTATTTTCTGGTGAAATATTTTTTTTTATGTTCTTGATCCATATGCTTATGTCATGAAAGAGTATGGAGATCATTTTTTAGAAAAATAAAATATATACAAACATATAAATATATAGACTTAGAAATTATCTTTGAGCAATTCTCTCAAATAGTTTTTTTTTAAGTTTTTGTCACAAAAATAGTTCTCGAGAAAAAAATGATCAAAATAGTCTCTTTTTATTTTGAAAATTTTAGTATTTTATTTTAATTTTTTTAAATTTGAAACCCTAATCCCAAAACTCCATGCTTTAACTGTAAACCCTAAGTCTAGATTAATTTATCTTAGAGATATAAGTATATGTTTAGTTTTTTAATGAAACATTTTAGTCATTTTTTTCTTTGGAGACTATTTGTGACAAAACTTTTTAAAACTATTCTAGAGTATTTTTTTATTATCTTTTGGATGTTTATTAACTGGCTTTATCTTTTTGATGTTATACATTTAGTTATGTCAAATTTAAAGTTTATATACCAAGTGTTGCAAGAATAGATGATATTCATTACTAACAATAAAATAATTACGTATAAAATGACATTGCAAAGCACAAGAATAACAATGTTATACAGTTGCACAGTATATATAATACTAAATTGTAAAGAATATATAATCATTTTATCATATAAATCAAATACAGAAAACTATAAAAGTATATAAAATGGGTCAAACTTTAGTAATTCTTACTTTTCAAGCACGTCCATTACCTTCTTTAGATCCTTTAACCAAAAAGTGAAAAGAATAATAGTAGTCATGGCACGAGAGGTAGGTATCGGTAAAGGGGTAACGCGTAAAAGAAAGCATAATAAATAATTTTCAATAACCAATGGAGATAATTGGATGAGTCAACTAACACGATATGTAATAAACTATATTTTTAGTAATAGTAAATCTCTTTTTAAATTTTATCTCCTATACATTACTTTGAGAAGTGATTTTGATGTACCATCACCAGATTGATTTTTTTTAAAATAGTGTCATGACATATTAATATTGATAATATAGCTTAAGGTTAATTGAGACATGTATATTTACATTTAGTAACTCATAATGAGTAGAAGATGAAAACCATGTAATGAAAAACTTGCAAAAACAAAATAAATAAGTGAAAAAGACATGAGATAAAAATGAAAAATTGATATAAGTTTGGTGTTTTAAGTTCAAAAAGATTAGAGAGAGGTTTGAGAGTTTTACATTTTTGTTGCAGCCATTTGAGAAGAAGAGAGAGAACGTGAAAATTTTCTTTAGATAGAGAGTCAGAATATCCAATAAAGTTAAAAAAATTTGATTCAGAAAACTTCCTAAAAGACTTACTTAAAAATCTTCTAGACCCTAAATTTAGTATTCACTTGAGCGGAAGTCTTCGAGTATATTATTTGTTGGAAGACTTAAGTCACATAAACCCTAACTTAAAATAACTAACTAAGTAGAAAAAAACACTTCATAAAACTTAAAATCAACTTTTAAAGTGTTTAATATACACACAACTAAACACATATAAGTTCAAATTTATTTTTTCAGAAAAATAAGCTTCTAAAATCTAACCCTAAGAATACAAACAATACTATAATATATGTTAATAAACCCTAAACCAAAGAATACTATGACACATCACATTCACTCATCTATATTGAAAGCAATTCAATTTTATTATGTCTCAATTTATTTCATTTACAAATGTTTATAATTACACGATTTTAATTTTTTCTCAATCAATTGTTTTTAATAAAATTTATAAATTATTTTTAAATTCTAAGATATGAGAAGACTTCCTAGAAGTTATATTTGTAAAAATGAATTATAATTTTTTGTTTGGTCACAAGAAGATATTTGTAATTTCACTAGCCTTTTAGGTTACTTTTGCATTTGATTCAAGTTATGGTATACTTTTGTATTCAAAATTAAGTTTCATGTCATATTTGGCATAGATCTATAAATCATATTCTTTCATTTGGTAACCTCTTGTTACTTAAATCTTTTATCTTTTGAAAACTTTTTTTGTTGTTTTAAGTTCTTACCTTATTTTGAAGTTTTTTCCATGTTTTGAAGCCATTTGAATGCTTTTGAATATGTATGTTTTTCAGATTTGAGATAGACTAGAAAGTCTTCTTGGAAGTCTTCTAACATTTAATGGATTAGAAGACTTTCTAGAAATCTTCTAGTGGAGTCTTCTCCCATTTCTCCTCTTTCATAACAAATCTTAGCGTTTTGGTAAGTTTACAATATTATCTTTCCAAAAGTACTTGACATTATTGAAGTTATATACAACATCAATAGCAAAACACAATAACACAAAAAATTAGTCAAATTTACTAAAATTAAGAGAGAAGACTTCTAAAAAACATAGTTAAATTCACAAAATATCAAAATTATATAAGATAAGAATATATAACACTTCCACTAGAAGTCTTCTAGAAAGTCTTCTAGGAAGACTTCTAAGAAGTCTTCTCGGAAGTCTTCTAAGAAGTCTTCTCGGAAGTCTTCTCAAAAGACTTAAAATTTAAGTGGAAAACTCAAATTTATATGAAAAATGAAATTTTAAATTTCTTGAAAGTTAAAAAATACATCTTATGATCTAAAAAGACACATTAAACCATATGACTTGATATTTTAAAATTACTTAACATTTTTGAAAGTTAAAAAACATATTTTAAAGTTACTTAACAAATTTACAAAAACTAACGTAGAAGACTTACACATAAATCTTCTTAAATTAGCTAGAAACATTATTACACATGAATATTGATAACCTCATAATTAAAACCAATTAAGTTATGAATTTTATTCAAGAGCTCAAATATCGACTAATATACATGAATTAACAATAAAATGTTAAAAATCTTTATAGTTTTAGAGAAAATGAAATTTTATTAAACATTGATGTAGAAGATTTCCATCCAAGTAGTCCAGAAGACTTCTAGGAAGTCTTCCATTTAGATAATTTTTGCAATTGAAAATTTACAAAGAAAGACTTTCATAGAAATCTACTCTACAACAAACTCCTTTGAAAGTCTTCATTTGTAAATATTGGCTTACTTTTATTTTTTGAAAAAATCTCAAAAATACCAGAGAGCAAGTCTTCTAGGATAAACATGTTGGTTTTGTAATTGACTGAATTGTGTCAAAAATTTGACCTTTTCTAAAAGACTTACATGAAAGTTTTTAACCATAAAATAAACATAAATACTACATTTAACTAGACGACTTCCATGTAATTCATCTCAGATTATTTTTGCAATTGAATAATAAAAATTAAATATTTAATTTTAATTAGAAGATTTTTATGTAAGTATTCCAGCAGACGACTTACGCGGAAGTCTTCTGTGCTAACCAAAGTTTGACCAGAATTTCGAATTAAAATTCTAGAAAACTTTTGTGTAAGTCATCTGCCAGAGGACTTACAATGAAGTCGTCTAATTAAAATTATTTTTAAGTTATTTTTCGATTGCAAAAGTAACCTAAGACGACTTTCACCAACAATAATAAGACTTCCGCGACAGTGAAAAAACTTCCACCAACAATTCGGAGGACTTAAAGGGAAGACTTCCGTGTAAGTCATCTAGAGAAAGTCAAATTTCTGATACAATCCGGTCAATTGCAAAAACTAACATGTTTATCCTAGATGACTTACCGGAAAGTCTTCTTTAGTATTTTCAAGATTTTTTTGTTAACAAAAAAAAAGTTGGAAGACTTTCAGAGAAGTCCTCTCTAAAAAAAAGATATAAAATCAATTTCAAAAGTAACTTCTGCATTGATCAGAAGACTTTTGTATACGTCTTCTACGAATATAAGACTTACACTTACACGAAAGTCTTCTAACGAACATATCTGGAAAAAAATTCAAAAATCATTGTTAGATCCAATGAGGTTCATGTTAAGCTTCTCCAAGCACACATAACTTCTTAATGAAAGTTACTCATTTGTTCTTGATCAAGTATCATTAACTTGAGTAACTCTAGTAAGCTTATAAATATTGAAATAAAACGTTCAGATTTTGGGTATAAATAAAAGAAGAAGTGAAGGAGAAATGGTTTGTGTGTATAAGAAATAAGATTATGAAGATGTAAATGTTGATTTTAGGTGCATTTAGAGCTTGAAATTGTTTATTCATGGTGGTTGATGTATCAATGACAATGATAATGTTGTAAATAAAAGAGGAAAATACGAATGATTGAATAAAATAATAATTTTCAAAAACATTTTTTTAAGAAAAATGGTATTTTTGTCAATAATTTAAATTTTTGAGACTAATAGGGCAAATAAAAATTCTAAAAAAAAATTATGGGTTAATTTTGTGTTTGACTTTGAGTTTTGAGTCATTTTTGCAAAAAACTCTTAATATAATAGAAGAAATAGAATATAATAATATTTTACAATTTTAAAAATATTGTTTAAATTTTTATAATTTTATAATTTTTATTACTAAAACAAATATTCAAAAATTTAAGCAGTTTTTTTAAAAAAAAATATTATTATTTACATAACAAAAGTTTCTGTTAATTGTATAGAATTTGATTTAATATATTTTAACCAAAATAAATATATTTTCTAGATTATAATTTTAAATATTTACATATATATATATTACTAAATATAAATTTAAGCAAAAAAATATTTATTTTTATCTTAATTTTACATATAATTAAATTAAAATTTAAAACTAAAATATCGTAAGAAAATAATAAAATTAGGCATGTTCAATATGGTAAAATTGAACCATACCAAACCGAACCAAACCGAAATAGACAATTTGGTTCGGTTTTGGTGTATACCATATAAATTGAATGAATATGGTTTATAAAAACCATAGGATTTGAATATGGTTTGGCTTATAACCGATTAAACCAAATAAACCAATTAAAACCGATCAAAAGTGGAAAAATGTAAGTATGTATATATTTTATAACTACACAGGAAAGTGTATATGTTATATAAGTTAATATTTTGTTAATAACTATTACCATATTTTTATAGTAACAAAGAATCCCTAATTTGAAAACACTTGAATTATAATTAAATAACAATTCATCGCAACTAAAGCTTTTTATTTTTTTAGTCCTCTTCTTTTAATCTTTTTGCTTTCATTTAGCATTGACTAAATTGAATAAAGGTTATAAATTTGATGGACAAGAACTAGTGGAAATTCTTTACAATTTTTTTCTTATCTATAAATGAACAGAGTTACATGTTCAATCAAAGAAGCATGACTTTGATGAACACTAAATATGAAAAAATGAAAAACTTTCTTTCATGTTTTTGTTTTTTGTTTTATTTTCAGAACTTTGATTTTAATTTTGGATGTTAAAAGTAATTTTATTCTTTTTGTTCTTTTATTTGAATATATAATATTATTTTAATAAATGACTGTGTTGATATCATAACTCTAAAATTCATATAATATGATCTCAAACTAGATAATTATGTTTTTTTGGTATAAAACCGAATAAACCAAAAATCGACGGTGTATAAACCGAACTGAACCAAAGTGAATATGGATTTAGAAAGGTAGTTGTATTTTACTAAGCAAAATACCGAAAAAACCCAAACCAAAACCAAACCAATACTCGATCTGCTATTATCAATTTAAAATAGCATTAGTATTATATAATTGTTTTAAAAATCACTACTCTGACTAAACTATGGATCCTAATCTAATATGCTTTACAAATCTACAGTGTAAAATAGATAACTATGTAGTATATGTGTACGTCCGTATACATACATATTAGAAAGTAAGGCAAAAAAATTGTCAAACAATGATATTACTAGATGTTTTCCTACACCATACATAAATATAGTAACATTAAAAATATTTTTTAATATTTTTAAATATTTTTCTTAATTTATTATATTTTATTTTTAAAAATATAAAATAATCATTTATAATTGAGATTTTCTTTATTTTATGAAATTTTTAATCTGCACCTTCCATTTACTTTAAATAAATAAAATTTATTTGGTTTTCCTAAAATATTAATCTTATACATCATTTTATTGTTGTATTATAATGAATTATAATTATGTCATATTTTTAATAATTAATGTTATAATTTTTTCTAATAGTGATTATAGACGTACAATCAATTCGTAGATAATATATATGATATTTCGTAAAATGAATGATCAAATTATTTAAAAGCAATAGTATATATCTTAAAATATTTTCTAAAGTAGATAAAAATTTGGAGATATTAAACATATGTATTTTGCATAGAAATTTTATTTTTAGTATAAAAATATTATTAAATATATGTAATATGAATTATAAACTATTGATTCAAAAGAAAACTATATTTATTATATTTTAAAAGAATCATAAACATGAACAGTATAAATCATTTAATCTTAAAACTTAAATATAATGAATAAATACATTAGTGCAATTTATGTTTCTCATTTAAAACATTCAAAATATATAAAACTCTACTAAAAATGAATATTTTAAGGCTTTTTGTTATTAATTTGTTTATTTTGGAAATTTATAATAAATCACATCTAATACTTAATATCTTGTACGGTTTCAAACAAAAAGGGTATCAATAATAAAATGATTATAATATTCAAATAAATATATCTAAAATTAGTTATGCATTTTCTCATGGAAAATGTGATTTTCGTTTTGACAGAAAATTGCAATTTCCTGGTTTTGGGCGGGAGGACGTGATTTCCTTATTCGACGAAAAACCATAAATTTTGATTCTAACAAGAAAACACAATTTCCGGTTTTACAAAAATGGGATTTTCCAGTTAATTGGTAGAAAATGCAATTTTTGGTTTTGGCGGAAAACACAATTTTCCATTTTGGGCGGGAAAAAAATAAATTTCCATTTTTGGTCGAAAACATAATTTTTTTGTTTTGACAAAAAAAAACAAAATTTCCTTTTTTGTCAGGAAAATATGATTTTTGATTTTGGCAGGAAACATGATTTTCTAGTTTTGGTGAGAAAATACAAAATTTTAATTTTCGCGGGAAAACAAGATTTTTTTTTATTATGACGGAAAAATGAGATTTTTCGGTCTTGGTGGAAAAACAAAATCTTCTAGTTTTGCTGGATAACACAATTTTTTTTGGTTTTGGCGTTAAAACAGAAAAAATGTTTTCAGAGGAAAATGAGATTTTTGGTTTTGACAGGAAATAAATTTTTTCGGTTTTGGCGGGAAAACAATATTTTTGGTTTTAGTGGAAAAATGAGAATTTTTGGTTTTGACAGAAAATAAAATTTTGGTTTTAGCTAGAGAACGAGATTTTTTTTTTGGCGGGAAAATGAGATTTTCGGATTGAAGGAAATCATAATTTTGGGGGTTTGGTGGAAAAAAAAAAGATTTTCTAGTTTTGGCGGGAAAACTAGATTTTTTTTTTTTGACGAAAAACATGATTTTTTTTGTTTTCGCGAGAAAATGAGATTTTTGTATTTGGCATGCATTCACGACTTTTTGGTTTTAGCAGCAAAAACACAAATTTTCGGTTTTGACATAAAAATAAGATTTTTCAGTTTTGATAGGAAAACGAGATTTTTTGGTTTTTGTAGAAAAATAAGATTTTCTGTTTTGGCGGAAAATGAGAGTTTTCCAATTTGGTGAGAAAACATGATTTTCGATTTTAGCGTGAAAATGCGATTTTCTTGTTTTGGCATGAAAACGTGATTTTTCTTTTTGATTTTAGCGGGAAAACAATATTTTTTATTTTAGCGGGAAAACTTGTTTTTAAGTTTTGGTTGAAATGTGAATTCGGTTTTGGCGAGAAAATGGTAGTTTTCGATTTTCTGGTTTTAGCAGGAAATCAATATTTTATGGTTTTGTTGGAAAACGCTATATTTTGGTTTTTGCTGGAAAATGAGTTTTTTTCAGTTTTGGTGGGAAAACATGATATTTTGGTTTTTCGAGAAAACAAGTTTTTTTTTTTTTTGGTTTTAGAGGGAAAAAATGATTTTTCACTTTTGTCCGCAAAAATGATATTTCAGTTTTGGTGAGATAACATTTTTTTTTGGTTTTAACGGAAAACACGATTTTCTAGTTTTGGCAGGAATAAGAGATTTTATTGTTTTGGCGGAAAATGTAAGTTTTTGGGTTTGGCAAGAAAACAATATTTTTGGTTTTGGCAGAAAATGATATTTTTTGTGTTTGTGAGAAAACAAAATTTTCGGTTTTGGAGATTTTTTTTTTGTTTTTTTTCGCGAAAAATGTGATTTTATTATTTTGGTGAAAAAGTGATATTTGGTTTTACATCATCATGTAAGTTGTGAATGTTAGGAGTATAATTGACATTTTATAGTTTAGACTAAATTATCTCTATCTAGATGGTTCAATTTGAATCAGTTAGTCGATTTCAAAAATTTTGCATAAATTTATAAAAGTCATCTAGATTAACCATTCAGATGATTTGTAATTTTAAGTCTAAACGAACAACAATCTCATCTCCATCTAGATAGATCATCCGGATGGCAAACATCCCTTTGTAAGTATTAGTAGATCTTTAAGACATGTTTGTTTGATTTAAGGGCTGTTCGTTTCACCATCTTTCATCTCCATCTAACTGATCCATTTATATGATTCATCCAGATTTTATGGAATTGTTTGTTTATCTATTCAGATGGTTCATCTAGATGAATCATCTAAATGTATCTTATGTTTGTTTCTTTATTGTCATATTCCTCTAGATGAGTTTAGTAAACAAATGACTAATATATCACTGTTTTGATTTAATCATATTTTATTTTTGTTTTAACGTAACCATCTCCATCTAGATGGTCCAATTTGGATCATATAGTTGATTTTCAAAATTAAGCATAAATTTTTAAAACTTATTTAGATGAGTCATCAAGATGACTTGTACTTTTAATGCCTAAACGAACAAAACTCTCATCTTCATCGAGATGGCTCATTTGGATGGAGAAACGAACAACCCCTTGGATTACTGTTAAACACTCGAAGGTGATGACTCTTACAGTTGCTGGAGAGCTTACTTTAAACTCAAAGACCTTGAGGCAATATCCATCGTTACGAATCTCTATTTACGTTTTGTTGTTGGTGAGAGTTTTATCATTTATACATCATTTTGGTTTATGTGATGCAGAAAGAGAAGCCAAAGGTGGAAGTTGAGAATATAATCTTGCATGGACTTGCTTCAGTAGTGAAGGAGAACAAAACCAAGAACGGTGTAGAAGTTACAGAGCAATCAGATTCAGAGAAAGGCATGAAATCAAGAATGCCAGATTCTGCTTTCACAAGATTGCTAAGAACAAAAGGAATGGAGGAAGAAGAGAAATCAAGAATGCCAGATTCTGCTTTCACAAGATTGCTAAGAACAAAAGGAATTATCCCTGCTTGGTTCTCTCACGCTCCTGACCATGAAACAGACTGAAAAATCCCTCTCACACCCTATGGTACTTTAGAAAGTTGTTTCTCTACATAGTTTACTTTTATGTATATATAGCAATAAGTGGTTTCTTGATTTTGTTTAGAACATATAAATCACTGTGATATTTCATTCTTAGCCCAATAAAATATTGTTGTCATTGTGTGATGTTCTTGAATGGTCGATAACAAGGTTGTTTCGAAGCCGTGTGCTTATTATAGTACCTAATTTTGGTTACAAAGAGATTACTATTCTTGTTAATGTTTTGCCTCCGGATGTGAAGCAAAATCCTTCAAAAGCAAAACAAAAGTCTTCTAAATGTAGGGAAAGAATGTTTGGTGACTAGAAATGAAAATCATTTGGTGTTATTAATAATAACCTTTTGGTGTCGTCATACTTCCATGCCCATATCTATAAGCAGCCTTGGTTCTTTTCCAAGGTTTTGATCAAAGCCATGACTAAACCTCCTCCATTTTCTCTCCCGGCCTTTGGCTGCTTCATCTTATTTTTCTTCTTCTTCTTCTCCTTCTCCTCTGATGTTTTAGCACTCACGGACGCAGAAGCCTCATTCATTGCACAACGACAGCTCTTGACCTTACCCGAGGATGGCGATCTTCCAGAAGATATTGAGTATGAGGTCGATCTCAAGTTGACATTTGCGAATCAGAGGCTCAAGAGTGCTTATATCGCTCTACAAGCATGGAAAAAAGCGGTCTATTCAGACCCATTTAACACAACGGGAAACTGGCATGGCCAGCATGTGTGTGACTATAACGGCGTGTTCTGCGCACCAGCACTTGATGATCCTAACATTGCAGTTCTGGCAGGGGTAGATCTTAACGGTGCAGATATTGCTGGACATTTACCAGCTGAGCTTGGTTTGTTGACAGATGCGGCCATGTTCCATTTGAATTCGAACCGATTCTGTGGTATCATACCCAAGAGTGTCAATAGGTTGAAGCTTATGCATGAGTTCGATGTCAGCAACAATCGGTTTGTTGGACCTTTCCCTTCTGTCGTCCTCTCGTGGCCGGCTGTTAAGTTCATCGACCTAAGATTCAACGATTTTGAAGGTCAACTTCCTCAAGAGCTCTTCAAGAAGGATCTTGATGCGATTTTCTTAAACAACAACAGATTCACTTCCACTATTCCTGAGTCACTCGGAGAATCCTCAGCCTCCGTTGTGACTTTCGCTCACAACAAATTCAACGGTTGTATCCCTAAAAGTATTGGAAACATGAAAAATCTTAATGAAATCATCTTTAAAGATAACAATCTTGGAGGTTGTTTTCCGTCAGAGATTGGAAAGCTAGCCAATATGAACATTTTTGATGCTAGCATGAACTCATTCACAGGTGTTTTACCACAGAGTTTTGTTGGGCTTACTGGAGTCGAAGAGATTGATGTCTCTGGAAATAAACTCACCGGGTTTGTGCCGGAGAATATATGCAAGTTGCCTAAGTTAAGTAACTTGACCTATGCATACAATTACTTCAATGGACAAGGTTATATGTGTGTACCAGGTAGTCAGAAGGATATTGCATTTGATGATACACGAAACTGCTTGCGAGATAGGCCTAAACAGAGGTCGGCAAAGGAATGTGCAGTTGTGATTAGTCGTCCTGTTGATTGTAGTAAAGACAAGTGCGCTGGTGTTGGTTCTAGTCCCACTACACCGTCGAAGTGGAAGCCACCATCACAGGTGCCAACTAGGCCGGTACACAAACCACAACCACCTAAAGAATCACCAAAACCAAATACTCCACATAATCAGTCTCCTGTGAGTTTTAGACGTAGCCCACCTCCACCACCGGTTCTTTCTCCTCCTCCCTCACCGCCGGTGCATTCCCCACCACCACCGGTCCATTCATCACCACCACCACCGGTCCCTTCACCACCACCACCAGTACAGTTTCCACCACCACCGGTCAATCCTCCTCCACCCCCACCGGTGCATTCACCACCACCACCAGTGCATTCACCTCCACCACCACCGGTCCATTCTCCTCCACCACCACCCGTGCATTCACCACCACCACCACCACCACCGGTCCATNCCACCCCCGGTGCATTCACCACCACCACCGGTGCAATCTCCACCACCCCCAGTACATTCTCCCCCACCACCGGTCCATTCTCCCCCACCACCGGTGCATTCTCCACCACCACCGTTCCATTCACCACCACCACCGGTCCAGTCTCCACCACCACCAGTCTATTCTCCACCCCCACCACATGTCCATTCACCACCACCACCGGTGTATTCTCCACCACCACCGCCGGTCCATTCACCTCCACCACTGGACCATAAACCACAACCACCAATAGAGTCACCACAACCAAATGACCCATTTGATCTATCTCCAGTGAAGTTCAGGCGTAGCCCGCCTCCACCAGAACAATCACAACTAGTGGTTTCTCCTCCGTCTCCTGTTAACTCTCCAGCACCGATATATTCTCCACCGCCAGCACCGGTTCAATTTCCACCAGAAACACCGGTCAACTCTCCTCCCCCACGAACACCGACACGGACGGTAGAAGCACCACCTCCAGGTGAAGAATTCATCATGCCAACAGTCTTTGGCCACCAATATGCATCGCCACCACCTCCAATATTTGCGGGCTACTAATATTAGAGAGATAATACAAGTTGATGTTATAAATCATGCCGTGAGAAGAAAAAAGATAACCGGGAAAAATTGAGGAAGACAGAAGAAGAACAAAGAAGGAGGGCAATGTATCGTAGTGGCATTATCTCCTTACAAGGAATTTTGTGTAGTAACAGTTAACAACTTTTTTTGGTCCGTGAAAGATTTTTACACTTTCAAAAGATAGAAGTTGTTTATGCCTCTTCTCTCGTATTGTTTAAGGCCCTTTACGATGATGGTATCTTAGAATCTATATATTTGCGATCTCTTAGGTGAACTGAAAATTAATGTATTCGATAAATAAGTTCTTCAACACGAGGAGGTTACCTATCAACAATCAGTGGATAAAATTTCAAGCTACATGTGAGACAAGAGTGGTTGCGTGTGTGTTTTAAGAGATTCTCCTAGATTACATGCAGATCCAGTTTTAAATTTTATAAGCTTGAACAGTTATAGATTAGATTCTTAATAAGCAACGTACATATATTTTCTTAATTACTTCATAGGCTCAATGATATATACATATTAGCCATCTAAATTTTGGGGTCCCCATGATCGGTTCTGACTACATTCTTTCAAAATTGTCCATGTATATATCATTAAGAAAGTTCAAAAACAAAGTGTCTCCTCTAATGTTTAGGATGCATAGATCGAGAACGGTTACGCGAATATGAAACGCTTCAAAACTTTGAAAAATTTCTAGACTTGAAAAGTGATTTATACACGTGTCTTTATCACATTTATTCTCACTAAAAATGACATGAGATCAAAAAAAGATGACATGACACTAAAAATGATATTGCTTGAAAGAATAATGATTTGTCATCAGACTAATTGTAACATGTAAAATTTTCTTATGAAGACTTATATTTTTTGGTAATTTCTTTTAAATATTATAATAACTAATAACTCATATATCATCATTAATGTAAATTTTCCAAATAACTTTTTTTTGGTAATATTATTAAAATATATTTATCTCATATATCACATTAAAGTAATATATATATATAACATTAATAAACGTATGTTAAATAACATTAAAAATATAATTTTTCACATCTACTTATATATATATATATTACCAAAATTAATTGTAAATGTGCATCACCAAATACAAAACTAAAATAACACTAATAAAAAAATTTAAATGATTAAAAGTTTATTTAAATTTACATGTTCATCATATTAATTAACAAATTGATTTCCCAATTTAACACATTTTAACTAAAAAACAAATCTCAAATTTATTAGAATATATATATATATATTTATATATATTTATTTATATATCTATATGTATATATATATTATGTATATATTTGAAACTAGATGATAAGATATATATTTAAAATAAATAATCATTAAATATAATATAATATGATTTATTTTTTAAAAGATAAAATTTAATTTTAACTTTATTAAAATTGAAATAGTTAAACCAAATCAAAAGAAATAAGACTACAAAATATGTTTATGATTTATTTTTTCAAACCGTTGAAGTTAAAATACACAATTAATAATGTTCAAATATAAATTTAATTTTTCTTTTAACATAAAAATATATTTAAATTTTTTATTTCTGTGTATGGCGCAGGAAAATTCGTAATGTAATTTAAAAAGGTAGAAATGAAAACATTTTAGAAATGTCTATATATATATATACATATATGATCATGCGCAAAAAAACTCCTAGTGTAATTTTTAAAAAGTAGAAATGAAAACATTTTAGAAACGTCTGTATATATACATATACACATATATGATTGATCAATCTGTAAATTCAATTGTTTTCATTTGTTTAATTTTTTTAGATCAAACATTTATCTATTACTTAAACAAGAGGTGGTCTGTAAAGCTAAACCGGAATAGAACAACCAACATAACTACACTTCCTATGGAAAGATCTTACAGTCCTAGCTACATAATCTGATCTTACACTCCGTATACAACCTTTGTGTCATTCTTAAGGACATTCCTTGCGACCCAGTATCTAGCAACGGTGTAGCAGTATCGTAGTTGTGTGTAGTGAGAAGGTGAAGGTCATGGTTCTTGAGATGAAGATGGTTTGAGGTTACCTCTTTTTCTACTGGTTACGAAGAGTTCTCTCTCTTGCACCTTAAATAAGTGTTCTTCCTTGTAAGTATTTAGCCTTTGTTTTTCCTCTGTGGCTTTGTATGTTGAAGCAATATAACAAGGTTGAGTTGTGGAGGCCTCCATATGAAGGTGTGGTTGAGTTGGAGCTTATCTTGGGTTGTCTCTTCACAGTTTGAAGCCTCGGTTTAGGCGTAGTTGTTTGGTGATTGTCATCATGAACAAGTGGTTCAGATGAGTTATTGATGGTTCATGTGTTGTCATTGTGAACATGTAGTTCGAATGAAGTCTCTTTTCTTCTTGTAGATGTCTAATGCGTTGCATTCCCTCTTGTTTAGCTCATAGCAAGAATTCCGGCTACTTATAGAATGTTTGATTCTTTACCTTTTCTATTTAGTGACAATTTGTTTATAGATTTGTTGAAGGAGTGTTAAGATTTTGTTTATGTTTTAATTGTTTATGTGTCATCCGTTTTTTTTTGGGTTTTGATCCCCTTTTTGGGTTTAGGTTTAGGGAGTTCTATATGTTATGTCGGCTTAAGTGTTTCAACTTTGTATCTTTCTTATATTATCAATGAAAACCAGATGAAAAAAAAATGGACCTCAAAAGAGTTTCCATGAAACACCTCATTTTAGGGTGGGTTAATACGACATTGTATACCCATAAAGAAAACAAAACATACAGTAAGGTATTTTAAAACAATAAAACTAGATCTTCACCCGCGCAACCGCGCGGCTGTTTGTTTTCATTTATATTTATATAAACATTTTGTTTTCACTTCTAAATTAGTATATACTATAATAATCACATATATGAGATGTGTATATTTAAGGTTTTCAAACATAATAATATTAGATATACTTGTTTTCCATCAAATAGATTGTTTCAAACTTTCACATGTATTTTTATTTTATTCTATATATTTTTGTTTGTTGGATTAGTATATCATTATTGAACTTGTAAATAGAAATAAAATTTGGTAAAATATTAAATTATTGTCATCTCCAAAGATAATGTAACATTTCACAAAATAAATAAGTTTAACAAAATTAAAGTTATAGCTTCATATATTAATATTATAAATAATTTAATTAAACATTTAGTTTTTTTTAATGAACTATAGAATTTTACAAGATAACATCGACAAATATTTAATAAATTACATATGAAGGTATAATATTAAAACATAAAAGTATATACATTTAATTTAAACATCTATCTTACAATAATATATATCTATAAATCCGATGGGTCAAATATTCTCTAAGTTCAATTATTGTTAGTCCAATATAAATTTCTAGTAAGCCCAAAATGATCAGGTAACTGATTTTTGTCCCAAAAATGTGTTCTTAACCTAACAAATTTTATAACTTTAGAAACGTGGGGAATTGTCAGTGATCATCTCTAACCTTCTGTCTTCTCTTTAACCTAACTCTGATCCTTCAACAATACGACTAATCCACCACTATTGAAGATGATTTCTTGACTCTCAACACATATTTCAAGTAATCCTGCCTTATAAAAGTTATAGTCTCAAGTAATCTTGTAAATTTCTTATTTTTTTTTTCATTTGATTTACTATATAAAATATGTGTAAATGGAATTGATAATGGTAGAAGAGATATATGAAATATTCAGCACAAGATTATATGGAGGTCTGCCTTAATATAACCTCAACATGCAACTCCGATCAATACCTGAAAATAGAGGTGATATATTTTCTTTTTGAAACTCACATTTGCTTTATAATATGAATACAAAAGACCAGTTTCTATTACCTGGGTTAATTCTCTTTGTAAAGATTGTATCTTTTGGATTTAGAAATCTCTGTAATATGCAAGATGCCTGTGATCCGATGAGTTGAGAAAAATGTTTCAAACTTTGATCCAATGATCAAAATCTAGATTCTTTGTTTTGGTCTTACTCTTGTCTCTGAAAATGTTTCAAATGGATCATACTCACATAAATATGCTAAAATCATACTCACAAATAAATATAAATCATCTTACGGTTTCATCTGCGAAGATCAACTCAAGAGTATCTCCTCCATAGTTGGTTTTATGTCTCCACGAATGAATCAACTTCACTTGGATGTACCATCCCTGTTTGTAGGGCTTGATGGCATTTAGCAAAGTAACACTCTTATTTGTAAACATGGCTAAAGAAAAGTTTAGGTGATGGTCGAACTATAGAGTCTTAACATTGATATTTAAAGATGGCTATGATGTTTAGGGTATTTTTGAGAGAATATTCTTCGTAATTCGTAACTAATATATATCAAATATAAGATATTATTAATCAGTTGATATGGTTATTATATCATGGATATTTAAATATTTTTATAAATATATGAAATATATGATATTATGTATTAGTTGTTATCGCAAAAATATAGTAGATATGGTGAGGAGTTAACGGCAACAATAATTAGCGATATCTAACTAATAGGTTTTATATATATCCTTAGAATATTTTAAGTTGTAACCCTCACGCAAAAAAAGGAAAAGAAAATAATCATATCCATTGTAAAATTTTGCGTGGATTAGTTTAAACAAATGAGAACTTCTTAAGAAATAAAAAGTGAATATTCAAAATTAAGATATTATTGTTGCAACAGGATGATAATTTGATTATACTTGCTTTGCAAGAAAACAGTGTGTTTTGAATTTGATCACAAATGTATTAGAAAGTTAAAAATTTACGATCAATTTGGTTTAAGATAGATGTATGATTTTATAACGTATGTATAATGTTGGTGACAACTGGTGAACTGGAAGTATAGTCACACTACAAATGTATTATATATATATATATGATATCACATATATATATATATAGTGTTGGTCATAGCCGGTTTATGATAAATATGGTTTAAGACAGATAAATAAATTTATAATATATGTGTAATATTGGTCAGAACCGGTAAAATGTGATTAGATTTTTTTTTAATTAAATGTTTAGACCAAACCGGCTGAATATTATTATAATATTATGTTTGATGGTTCTGTATTACAGGTTAAGCACATTTAATGAGATTGACATTGTAATTCAATAACGATGAAAAATGTATGTTGGTTAACCAAACCAAATTTGGCTTATCTATATTATTAAAATTGAAGTATCTTTTGGTACTGTTTGAAAATAGGGATATCAAGATAAATGAGAATTATTTAGAAACATGGATAGTAGTATCCTTTTAGTACTTCATTTTATTTATATATTTAGTCATTGCATTTACAATAAATTAAGTATTTTTTTAGTTACACATTTAGCAATTGCATTTACAATAAGTTAAGTAATTTCTTTTTGTATTGTTATTTATTTACAAATGATGCCAATACATTTCAAATCAATTCAAATTAATTAATTACAATTACAAAACTGATGGTGTTATTGATAATCTGGGAATATCAATTACAATATAATATATATTATATAAAACAATTTGTAAATATAATATTACCTTATTTAGTTTAGTCAAATATAATTTTTTGATAATTCAGTTTTCAAAAAAACAAAATATCATAAAATTAATAACAATTCATAGAAAACCAATGCAAAAAAATAAATTTTTTGATATGTTGTTTCATTTAAAATAAATTAATAAAAAGACAACATGTTAATATATGAATAGTATAATTACATCAAATTGCATTAAGTTATAAATTTTTAATATAATATTATGTACACATTAAAAAAATTATTATCAAACATCTATAATATAAGATAATATATTTTACTCTATATATAAATTACAAAACATAAAAAATATACATGAATTGTTTTTATAAAACTAACAGCTTATGAAATTATATTAAATATAAATTAAATCAAATATCCGCGCAGAAGCGCTAGTCAAGTTCTAGTGTGTCTTTACAGTTACAATTGTATGGAGTATTTTAGTAAGTTATAATAATTATATAATTAGAGAATAAATGAAACATGATTTTCTAGGATAGGTCCAACTTTTATTTTAGACATGAATTGAGAGTGACTTTTATTTTTAAAAAAATAGATACGAGAGAAACGACAACGTACAGAGAGGGATGGCTATGCTGCACGACCAAGCATAAGCATAAGCATGGTCTTCCAAGTCTGAAGTTTATTCATCTAACGGAAAAACAGTTTGTTACCATTTCATTCATTCCCCTCTCCACATTTTCAGAAAAACCCTAATTAGTAGATTCTGGGGAACCCT
Source organism: Sinapis alba (assembly GCA_012274485.2). Taxonomy (NCBI): domain Eukaryota; kingdom Viridiplantae; phylum Streptophyta; class Magnoliopsida; order Brassicales; family Brassicaceae; genus Sinapis; species Sinapis alba. The sequence continues at coordinate 450,934 of MU105648.1, read as the reverse complement.
AATTGGATCTCAATGGAGGAAGACAAACAAACGCACGATGGGAAGCAACCATCCTCCGTGGCAGAAGAAGAACCGATTCGGAGAGAGGATCCCGAAACAGAGAAACCGACACCGGAAAACGCGGAATCCTCGCCGAAGAACACAGGTGGATGGGGCTGGGGCTTCTCTGTGCTCTCAGATCTTCAAAAAGCTGCGGAAGATTTATCTCGTAATGTAATGTTCCGACTCCGATTTGACCTACTCTTTATGTATTCTGAAAATGCCTTAGAGATATCGGATCCGAGTTTACAGTATAAATAAGATGAAAATTTTAGTATAAATAAGATGAAAATTTTTAAATGATTTTGCACTCTGATGGGATTATAATTAGAAGTGATTATGTTTCCGTTTATATTATGTTGTTATTTAAACCAGACTTGTTTACTAATTCAGAGTTTTTTGGGAATGATGCTGATCTTCTCGTGTAGGCTGCAGCAGTGGCAGAGAAAGCAGCGAAAAGCATTGCGGATATGCAAGAAGCGGATGAAGACTCAGAATCTTCTGCCAAGGAAGAAGAGAGAACTGAAGGACCTGATACAGAGCAGGATAGTGATGATGAGAGTCACAAGTTAAAGAAGTTAGCTTTAGGCAAATTGGAGGATGCAAGTGAAGAGTCACTTCTTAGCCAGGCAAGTCCTTTTTTTCTTGCTTCTTATAGGGGAAGGTAGCCGTTGACCGTTGTGATAATATTGCTCTTTACTACATAGAGCTTTTGTTTCTGCCATAAGTTTTTCTGTTGGTTAAAGTCATTAATCATTATTCCTTATATGTTACCTTTTCCAGGGTTTGAAGGTTTTCGATGATTCAGTTGAGAGTTTCACTTCTGGAGCTTGGCTGGCGCTAGGAAATGCGTTAAAAGGAGGCACAAGTTTGGTGCAAAAGTATGTTAATTCTATCTTCTTTTTTTATTTCACTGAAAGCTTTCAATATTGAGGGTGTACAAACTTTGTTAATGGAAATGGTTAAGGCCATTAACTCTATACCCTGACAAAAACGGAAATAAGCTTTAGTTAGACTGCAGTCATTTAAAGGATTTATCAATGCTCCGTGAATATATTTAGCTAAGATTTAGACGGAAATTAATTACTTCAAAGGCCGGAGGCTCTAAGCATTTAATACTTGGCTGACTTAACAACACCAGGAACATGCTCAGTTTATATAATCTAATAGGTTCTTCTTCTGGTAAATTTGCATGCTCCTTTGGTTCTCCATTACCTATAAAACGTTGGGTAGGCTGTACGTGTCATTTGCTAAAGATAAGAATACATTTTTATTGGCAACTGGTTAGACTTTAGTAGCTTAATGAATACAGAGGTCTTGTGCTTTTAGTAGGGACTGCCTTTCCTATGAGAAGACATAGTTCAAGTTGCTGATGCTCCATTATCTCTCTTGTAGGCTTGAAAACAGTGTCCAGCAAGGTTCTTCGCCTAGGGAAGCTGGATCTGGTGCACCGTCTCTATTGGAGGTTTGTGCTGTTTGTGTCTTCTTCTGTCTTTCTTTAGCTTAGCATTTGGTTTAGCCCTTTCTTCTGATATGCAGACGGGAAAAGCATTAACTGCCAAAGGAATGCAAGTTCTTGAGTTTGTTGGCAAGGAGACTATGGATTTATTGGTTACGGAGACTGGTCTCGGAAATGAGAAGAATAGGGATCAAATGATTGAGGAAGTGACGTTTGATCGATGCTTTTACATTTATGGTGGTCCTGAGCAACTCGAGGTGAGATACTTTTCTATGAAAATCACCTGTCTGTCAAATTCCTATCAAAGTATAATTCTCTTAGACTAAATTTCTTGTTGTCTGATGATTCAGGAATTAGAAGCATTGTCAAGCCACTATACTCTGTTGTTCAACAGGAGAAAGGGGAAACTGTCACAAGATGAGAAACTGTTGTATGATGGGAAGCTCAAACAGATCCAGCAACTATTCAGCTTCGCTGATGAAATGAGTGGAAGTAAAGCAGAGTCTGACAAAGGGAAGAAAATAGATATTAACACCGAAGGCGATGATGATGACATGAAGAATCTGTACAACTCCAGCGTCAGCAAAGCTGCTGATATGGCTGCTGGGTAATCATGACTATTCTCCTTTCCTTCTTTCAAATTTTTCTCCCTTGCTCTTTTCATGTTTCTTTTCTCACCAAAATCACCATAATACGTTCCTTCAATACCCAGCAATGTCATAGGAATCTGCTGCTTGTCCCTCCGGATCAATTATCAAATACAGATTAGAAACTTGAAATCTACACAAAAGTTTATTTTATTTTATGGTTTGTCTTGCGTGAGGAAAGTTCCCGAGTGAAGTTGAAGTGATAAGTGTGTATGTAGTATAGTTCGTTGATCTATTTATATTTTGTTGTCACTTGTGATGATTTCAGGTTCACAAACGCTTTAGCGGGTCTAAACATAAACGATATGATGCAGCGGACCGGTGGCAGGCTTGAGTCTCTTCACTCAGAAGGAGTTCATGTGCGAAGAGTGTTCCCTTGTCTCTCTCTTAGAATATAAAGATAATTCTTTCTATAGAGACCAGTAACTTCTTCTTTTTTGAAGAGGCTGAATTGAAACCTATCAACTAATAAGAAATTTTGTTCTGCAGGGACTTTCCGAGATGTGCTGTTTTGCAGTCACTCATCTGCTTATTCTCGGTAAATCCATGATATCTCATGCCAACAAAGTTCAGGATGAAGACCCTGAGACATTAAAAATCGAGTGGCCAGAGGATCCCACTGAAAAAGCTAAGCTGATTAGAGGCAAGGCAGAATTGATGGCTGGATATGTTGAAGCAGTTTCCAACAGTTTTATAACAGGTTGGTCCACAATCACTCAACCTACTTCGGCTTATAACCGCTCTCACATGTCTTATTGAGTATACTGGGTTGCCAGAATCATCTAATGTAATGGTAGTATCTCATTTCGTAATAGTAGTATAAGGTAGAAGCAACATTTTTTCTACTATATGACCCAAAAGAAATAGTTCTTCCACTGTGATTGTGAAAGAGCATGCTTAGAAACTACCCGTTCTTCATCTTCAGCCAGAAAACAATGAGCGTGAGAACAATTAGAGTATGCTGGGGCACTTAGCAATAGCATCAATGTACTTTGGTAATGGGTCCTCGCGTAAATGTTGGCTTGATCCCATATCAATACCTTGACAAATCTCACCTTACATACTTACATTTCAATTTAGTTGGGGTTTTTATTTTGCCTCAGTTCATACTGGCTTTTAGTTTTGTATATATAGTTAGTGTCCGTCTGAAATTGGGTATGGTATGCTTGTGAAACTAGAGAAAAATTGGGTATTGACTTTTCGAATATACCTTTCCTAATTGCAGGTATATCAGATGTATCTGAAACATTCGCAGCTGCGATCAAAGGAGCTGCCGCTGATGATTCCAAAGATGAACTTCTGAAAACATCAACCATGGAGGAAAAGGCAAGCACTTTCAACAATAGTCTTCGCTCTGACCAAACCACAGCTATCACAAAGATCCAGGAAGGACTTCAATACCTGTCCTATGTCGTGATAACTACCTCAATGCCCTCTGCTTGATATAATAAGAGAGTCAGATTGGTCTTGTTTGTGGGTTTTCCTTCTTAATACATGACTCAGGATCCAATTTAGTTTCCTTTGTAGATATTATCTCTTTCGCCAGCTGCTCGTATGGCAAGTCATTTCCACTTTAGCTCTTCTTCTTCTTTGTTGTTTGAAAACTTTGATAACATCTGAAAACCAAATATTGAAAGAAGGGAAGAGGGATTAGTTTTCTTTTTCCAACAAATGAACTGATATATTAAGATTCACTATAACAGCTTAGCTAACGAAGCCAGGAGAGCATGACCCATATCACTCCGACCTTTCCATAATACATTTGTCCATCTTTGAATTTTTACCCGTTATTGAAAAATATCTTACGTATGTGAATATCATTAAGTGTGTGAAAGCTAGTTCTGGCATTTTACCCGGATCTGAGGATCCGGCCTAGAACCGACCCGAAATACAGGTTTGGGTATGGAACTACAACCGATAATTATACTTTATTGGGTCTAGCGATGGATGACCCGTGATTAGCAGATGGATCTAAAACTGACCCAGAGACTCGATGGGTATTTTTAGAACCGATAATTACTAGACTTAATGACTTATTCTCTAACCAATGCACCTTTTACACTTCTCCTTATAAACATTTACGTTTTTTCAATCCCAAAAAGCATAATTGAGAAAACAAATTTGGGTTTATTAACCCTAAATCCAAAAATCGGATTTGATATTCAGGTACAATTGCAGGTTCATGGGTAAAAATAGACCCAAAAATCATTATTTAGACCTGAAAATCATATGGAACCGACCCGAACTATCAGGAACCGATCCGAACTATTAGGAACCGATCCGAACTATCAGGAACCGACCCGAAAAATGTGTCATTTACTCGAACATGGACCCGAAATACTTAGAACTGATCCGACACAATAAAGATTCAATTTTTTTTGGTAGTAACGGGTACGAGACAAGTGGACCCGAACCGATCCGGACCCAACAAGACCAAACCCGGAATCGATCCAAAATTTTTTAAGTACATATCTGGATCCAAATGTCCAAGATTCGAAGGACTTGGACCTAGAAAGACTCCACCCGAATCCGATCTGAAGATCCGGATGCCTAGACCTAGTGAAAACACTAACTATTCTATTGATGTGACATCATCTTCATCAAATCTAAGAAGTCCATTGTGAATGCTATGTTCTTTGATGAAAAGTTTACATAGATTCCATAGTACAACATTATCTTTCATACAAAACCATTTATTACTTGAGAACCAATTCAATATTTTGTATATCTTATCAACACAACATCACCAGGTCTTATGAGCCAATTTATATGTTTCTTGATTTTTTTCTCTCTTTTGAGATTTGAGTTCTTTTTCATAGTATTTCTTCCATTTTCGCATGGGGTGGGCATTTTATCTGATATCCGAACCCGAACCCGATCCGAAAAACCCGAACCGAAATCTGAACCAAAGTAGCAAAATACCCGAACGGATATTAAATTAAGAGAGATTGGATATCCGAATCCAAATGGATAATACCCGAACCCGAATGGATATCCGAAGATATCTGAACATATGGACACTAAACCCTATATTTGTAGTTTACTTCTTTCATTTTATTCAAAATATTTTATATTGATGTTATACATGGTTCAAAATCATATAGTATACATATGGTTGTAGAGAATATGATTTGATATTCACTTAAGATACATGTTAAGCTTCTTGTTTCATGCATTAACAAATGTTATATTCAAATTGTCAAAACAACAACTAAATTAATATTTTTTATTTTCAAAATTTTGTTTCCAAACCTATTAATTGTTCAATCTATTAAATTTCGGTTAATGGAACCCGACCAGTTATTACCCGATACCGAACTTATCTTAATATAACCGAAACTAAATAACCCTAAGTTCCTAAATCCTAACATAGACCTTATCTTTTATGATTTTATTCACTTTTCCAAAATTTAATCTACTCCGTCGTTTGGAGTTTCCGAAATTTTTCATTTAATGTGTTCTTAGACTATTTATATTATCAGAAACGATTTGAAGACGAAACGGAACATGCATTTCAAAAAGAAAATTAATGTTTGGAGTTTAGATATATCTGAAACTATCCGAACCCGAAGTGAAAATACCCGAACCCGACCCGAAAAGAGAAAATACACCGAACGGGTTTTATATCCCAATACCAAAATACCCGAACATCCGAAATACCCGATCCAAACCTGAACGGGTATCCGAACTCCCATGCCTAATTTTCGCCATTGGAGGTTATATTGAAAATATTTATGTATTTAAAAACCTATTTTCCTTTTTTTTACCAAACTATCTATAGAATTAATCATTTTATATAGTTATAAATTTTCTAAAAATACTAATTCATGTTTTAAATAATAGCGCAATCTTAGATAGGATCCATGTTTGAAGCAATAGAAAGTTCAGTGATAACATGATTTATTAATTCTTCATATGCCTACATATAGTGCATTGTTTGTTGTAATTTATCCTATTCTTTTCACCGATTTATCCAAGATAATTTGGTAAAATCAATTTCTAATTTTGGAGGATGTTTATTTTTCATGCATAGTCATTAGTTTTTACATCATGTACAAGTAAATTTTCTTTCTTGAATTTTTTTTTTTGATGTCATTTTTGTGTCGTATACTGATATAATCGATAGTGCCAACCATTACTATCTACTTTTCAAACTTAACTAATGGGTAACTTCTGATTATGACCATATCTTCACGAATAGTAATCTCTGCTTATCATCATCAGATTTACTTATGTGTATGATAGCCAATTAAGAAATTGCAATAAGATAAGAGTCGCACATATTTACTTTGCAAGTTGTTGATCTCGGAAGAGAAGTTGTAATCCATTGATCATTTTATACTAAATAGATGAACTTGTTTCAACTCTTTTAATTTGTCCTTTTTAATTAAAAATCTAGCTGATATAATACTTCTTCATCCAAATAAAATGTCAAACTGTAGAGACTCATTAATTACATGTAATTTAGAACCAATAAAGCCCAATAAAAATATGTACAAATCCAATGTCAATTTCCATATTTTCAAACACAAATTATATACAAACCTAACACAGCTCTTTCAGAAACAATGGAAACCATTTTATCTGATGTATATGTACGTTTCTTACCTTATTAATCATCTATATTTTATTTTTTTCTAATTTCATTACCACATCTATATTACAAACTAATATATTTTTGTTATGTTTTCTTATTTTGAAGGGAACAAAAATCCATGCATCATGTAAAAAGACATTAGTGTTTGATTTCTAAATGGAGTTGCTGTCTCTAGCAATTAACAATACGCTTATCATGAGACTTAATAAGGTAATGAAAATTTAAGCCAAAAACAAAATGTGAACTCAAACCTAAACAAATGGGACAATCATGTGTAAACTTAGAGCATGTCCATTGGAGGTTCTTAGAGAGGGGTTCTTAGCGGAAGTTAAGAACCAGTTTTTAATTTTAACAAAAATGTTAAGAACCGGTTCTTAAATAAGGATTTAAGAACCGGTTCTTAACTTTTTCTTTGTTAAAGTTAAGAACCGGTTCTTAACTTCCGCTAAGAACCCTTCTCTAAGAACCCCCAATGGACATGCTCTTAGACCAAAGAAAACAAAAAAACACACTCAAACATTGAACTCACCATAATACTTTCTTTCACCTTCGCGAATGGAGAAGAGGAATGTTAGGTCTGATAAACCTGTCAAGAAATTGCATTAAATGTATACAGTTTTGATTTTAATCGAAAAGGAAACCAATGTTTTTCACTTACCAGATGGTATAGATTGTTGTGTTTTTTTCAGAATTAAAAAATAAAACTACATTCCAACTGAAGGAGGGGAAGTTCTTCTCCAACAAGCAGCTCATACGAACATCTCTTTGCAGAAGTTGTTTAACAATGTCGGGTAAGAATGGATTCTATCTATTAGAGCGGATTACTTTATGAACCTGAGATATTATATCATGGAAGTGAAGGATCTGTTATCAGATTCATTTCTGGGGAGACAAAATCATTATAGTTCAAAGAAATCAAAAGAAAAAATTACAAGTTATCGATCTACCATGGAAGAGGGATTATTTTGAATATTTCCAGGAGCTATATTAATTTATACTTCTCGATTTTGAATGAGCATCGACGATGGTAACTCGATACCTTCCACAATCTTCTACGAACTTCTTAAAATCCAAATATCTATATTTTTCAATCAACCTATACTTTTTTCATCTTGAACGGTCACATAACAAGATAAGATTTTGACTTTAGTTGGATTGGAAGGTCAAACTGCAAAGGCTCATTAGTTACATGTAATTTGGAATCAACAAAGCCCAATAAAAATATGTAGAAATCCAATTTCAATTTCCATATTTTCAAACACAAATTTTGTACATCTCCAACACAGCTTTCACATTTTTATTTAGGAATGAAAATTAGGTCGTTTAAACATAATATTTACACTATATTTTCATAAGTATTTATTTCATTATAAAAATTAATGTGTACATGGATAATTATATATCTTTTTGCTTGACACTGCAATGACATATATAAAATACTTTTTTCATCAGTGAAAATAAAAATTATATATAATACCAGTTTTAAAATTTTTGTTTATCCAAGTCTAAACTTAATCAAATTTATTTTTGTAGAAAAAATATGTTGTTCAAATAATTAATATTTAAAATTGATAATACATCGTTATTAATTTTTTGTACAAATTTTTATTTGTATGCACATTTTAATTACATATTATGACAATAACTTCTACTTTTTATGTTTATACAAAAATAATGGACAAGATATTTTGGTCCTATTTAACCTATCTATAAAACATAAAGTTTTGCACGTAAAAAAATTATCATTACCTACAATATTTAACATAGTTAGAAATAAAACATAAACAAATTTTAAAGTTTAAATCTCCTCATTTACAAAATATTATAATATTAATATTTCAAATAATGTTATATCCAATAAAAATAACTCATATTTTGTAAAAATAGTCAACCAAAAATATTTTCACGCTTTAAAAGTACGGGACAAAATCTAGTTTATCATCAAACCATGAAACATATAATGTACTATTAATATATTAGGTTATGATACATTGCATCTCTAAAAATAGCATTTATAAACTCTTTTTAATTTTAGACATAAAATCTTTAAAGTTATATTATTCCATATACACATACTTATGATCTCTTTTTCTTTTTTTCAACTTGATTTTATTGTTTTAGGAATCAGATAAATATTATCTACACAGTTTAAACTTTAACCGACATGACCATCAACAAGAGATTTGTTTGCGAAAATAGCATAAAAACTTTTAAAGTGACATTCACTTATACTTTAAATTTTAAAATTATTTAACTAGCATATTAAACCATTAACTTAACTTTTGTATCACATAATAACTTTCAACCTAACTTACTTATTCATCAAATAAAAATATGATTTGTTTAACTATAAAACAAGGTGAAGTGTCAGTTTCTTTTAATTAATATTTAATTAACAAAATTAATTAAGACAAATATAAATAGGGGAAATAAATAAATATTCTATACACTAATTAAAATTTTGAAAATTCATATTTAAAGAGTTCAATTTTCTTTGAATAAAAAATCAAAGAAAAAATGTAAATATTGAAAACTTTAAACAAAAAAACTAAAAATTATGTCACTGTCAACAACGATGTTGATTGTTTTTAAATTTTCTTATTTTTATTTCGAGGAATTTCAGAACTTTTATTTACATGCACTTGTAGCGGTTTTAGACATAACCATCAACAATAACATTTTTTGTTATATCGCCGATGTTATTTGCGGTTTCTTACATAGTGACAATAATAGTTTCTAACACCGTCATTGGTCATATGACAAAAATATTACTATTAATATATTAAAAAAATTATAATGTTGATTGCTATATATCTAAAACCGCCACTGTTATCATAAATATGCTGGAAACCGTCACCATCAATAATAATGTCACTTATTTAAAAATGTATTTTTAATATTTTTTAATTTTCAGAAATTTTAGAAGAATTAGATTTAGATGAAACTGTGAAAATGAAAATAAAGGTTTTAAAATTTCTGAAAAGAAAAAATGACATCATTGTTGACTGTGACATTGTTTTAGATTTTAATTTTAATTTTTAATTTTTAAATATTTAAAATTTTATTTAAATTTAGTGTCTTTTTGAAAAATTGTACTTTTTCTAAAAGATGAATTGTTAATTTTTATTTAGATTTTCGAATTTTTATTTATTTTTGCCTATTTTCATTTTTAATTTATTTTAATAATTGAATAACTAAAAAGAAAAAAGAAAAAAAAATTGACTGGCCACCTTGTTTTACATATAAATAAGTCACATTTTTTACTTTGTAAACAAGTAAATCAGATTAAAGATTTTTTGTGATACAAAAATCAACTTAACGGTTCAATATGCTAATTAAATAATTAAGATTTAAAATGTAAGTGAATGCTACTTTAAAAGTTTTCTATGCGATTTTCCTTTAGTTATTTTATTTGCTATTGAGTGTTGCTTCCAAAGTTTGTTGCTTGGACGTTCTTTAATTGTATTATTGATCTATAAACATTGCCTTCAATATTTTTGTTGGCTTGTGGTTTTGCGTACACGTTTGGATGTAATTCATCTTTCGTCGTCAGTGTCAAGGGGTAAATGGTTTACCTACACCTATATAATTTTCCAGGAAAGTAAGAAGTGGATTTAGTAAAACAAAATACCGATGCGTGTAATTATTTTTTGATGCGTGTAATTTCTCTTAACACATGTAATGCGCATTTGTACAGATCTTGGATCTCAGTTTAACCTGCAAGGAGGATATTTATGGCAAATAACATGTTCTTAATAAATCTGGACTGGTTTGGCTTGATAAAAAAGTGCAGAGAGTTTTGTCTTGCGCGAGAATATGCTCTTTAAAACGATTGTTTGGATATTGTCTTATATCACATTTTATTCTACCAATAAATCACATCATTGTGTTTTGAGGGATATAACAGAGTTTTCTGTTCCTTTTTAGATATTTGATTGTGTATATATTTTTTTGAGAAAAGTATAATAGTAGTGACTTGTACATTTACTTTAAGAGTTATTTTTGGGTTCACTCCTCGAGATGCACATCTAAGTTCACTATCCAATAAAAATTTCTATATTATATTATATTTTTAAAATTAAAAGGATAAAAGCAAATTAAAATAGTAGAAATTATCAAAAAAAAAAATTCGTTTTTAACACCGTCAGTAAAATTTAAACTATAAATACTAAATTCTAAACTTTAAACACTAAACCCTAAACCCTTGGGTAAACCTTAAACCTTTGGGTTAAATCCTAAATCATTGGGTAAACCTTAAACTTTTGGGTTTAAAATTTACTCAAAGGTTTATGATTTATCCAAGAGTTTAGGATTTACCCAAGAGTTTAGAGTTTATTCAATGGTTTAGGGTTTAATATTTAGTGTTTAGAGTCTAATATTTTGGATTTAAAGTTTTATTAACGGTCTTAATAACGTTAAAATAATTTTTTCTTTTTTTTTGGTAAGTACTATTTTTCTATTTTTTATATTTTCTATTTCAAAAACACAATATAATGTGACAAATTTTCATTGGATAATGAACCTCTTGGGGGTGAACCTAGGAAAAACTATTTACTTCTTAAAGAGTTTATTAATGGTTCTGAGATTTATGGATCTTATAACAACTCTGAATTAGATTAAATGATTTTAAAATATATTTTAATTTAATTTAAAATTATATATATATTCAAAAATTTAAGGACAGTAACGAATGTTTCGTCTTGTTATACTAATAACAGATCATGTGTAAAAACCATTTATTTAAAAGATATTTTATAATTAAAAAGTCTAAAAACGTAAGAAATGAGTTATCGAACAAGATCTAGAATCACATCTTGCTTGCACTTGGCCGAGCAAGGAAGAGCAGATCTTGGAACAACTCGACATTAAGCCCATTACGACATGCAACCAGTGGCGGAGGCAGTAATTTTATTTTAGAAGGACCAATTTGATAACATATGTATTTTGCAAGGGTTAGTAAACTAAATTCATCAAAATACAAGTAAAGAAATTTTCTTTCAGAAATTGAAATGGGTTAATTGATCCCCCTGATTGTACATTGGCTCCGCCACTGTATGCAGCTCAGTATAGTTATCCAAGTTGGGTAGGTAGGTTAAAAATAGTGATTGATTGAGCAAGAAAGGTAATATAGATCAGATTGTTCGAGAGTCTAAGCAAGAGAAAGGAAACCACAACAAATATAAAATAACTTAGACCAAAGTCTATCTTTATCTTTACTCATTGTTATATTTCTAAAGATTTTGCTTGATTCGTGTGTAACCAAAACTTTAGATATGGGGTGATTGGCAAGTGCTTTAGAAGTGCTGTAATATCTTTCTACAACCCAAATTATTTCTAAAGCATAAATCTTTAGAAATTATACTTTGTAAATCTAGCTGAATTTTCTTTCTTTTTGGTTTATATTTAGCTGTAAAACAATAAACCTAGAGAACCTATTTTTAGCTTTAGAAAATTTATATGTAAGACATTAAATCTTTTCAAAACTACAACTAAATCATACAACAAAATTATTTACAGCCACATCAATTTTTTTTTACAGTTTTATTTCTACAGAAAAAAATATAATGCTACAGTTCCTTCCATTCATCCTCATCATCACTAGTTTGTGTGGTGGTTGTAATCCATTTTTAATCTAGTGGAGTTTGGGAGCATAAGATTGTAAAATGTCCCACATTGAAATTACGAGGAAAAAATTCTTTTGTATATAAAGTGGAGAATTCATTATAAAGCTCAAAGTTTTGAATACATATTAGTGTATTTTTTTTTGTAACTGGCTTTCAAATTTAAAATGCAAAAAAAGTGTAAAATATTACAAGCTCAAAAGCCTTAATGGTAAACCTAACCCAGTAGAGACCCAATAGTAAAAAGCCCAGTAATAGAATCTTTTTCCAGAAAAGTCGAACCATTGTTTTACGGAGAAGACGATGGAAAGGCAGTAGGTGGGAATCGATAAAGGATAGGGAAGGGTTGATGGATGATTATCCAGAGAGGGAGTTAGCAGTGAGAAGCCACCAAGACATCATTTTCGAAGAAACACATGGGTTGACATCCCTGAAGCTAGAGATGCGATTGATGATTTGCCTCTCAATTCCTTTAATGATAGAATCAGTTGATCGGTAAGTGTCCCTGTGTAGTCTACCATTTCTTTCCGTCCATACTGCATATATCGACGATTGCCAACATAGAAGGACCAATCTTCTATAATACTTGTCTCCTGTCAGATTTTGCATGTGTTCTAAGTTTGCTTGCCAGTTTGAGATTGCAGGAGAGGAGCATCTTGCTGCGATGGATGACCAGATGGAGTAGGTGAATGGACAATTGAAGAGTAGGTGATCTCGAGATTCAAACCCATGTTGACATAAAAGGCACGCTGTAGTTGTACTCGATCCCCATTGTGACATCCTGTCTCTTGTCGGACATCTGTTCAAGACGAACAACCAAGTTAGAAAAGAGTGTCTCGGGATTCTTCCCGAAAACCATACCGCCTTGCTCCAAGTCACAGGTTGTTCAGTTCCTCTTAGATAGTCATAAACCTCTCCTGTCGCATATCTATCTGCCACCTTTCCATTCAATTCCCATTCGTAGCTATCTTCTTCTTCAGACAGTTGGATTGTTGTGAGAAATGTTTGCAGACTTAGTTGGTTGTCTGACCTTGCAGGAGGGAGACGCCAAGTTCCTTGGCACCAGAGAGAAGAAAGCGTTGCATTCTTCCGTATACCAAGGCGAGAACCAGGACCCATCTGCAAGAAAGTTTCCAAGCACCCAAAAGGAGACCAATTGTCTGACCAAAACCGACAAGTGAGTCCATTTCGCACTCGAACCTTAATCATATTATAGATCTCCGCCTTAGATTTAAGCAATTTGTTAGTAAGCCAAGAGTTGCTTCTAGAGGGATTTGTTGACCATAAATTGCTTAAACTGCCACGAAGCACTCCTTCTTTGAACCAAGCCACCCAAACCGATCCCGCCCTAAAGAACAATAACCAAATAAATCTTAGGATTGCCGCCTTATTCCAAGTGTGGAGGTCTTTTATTCCCAAGCCACCCTTCTCCTTAGAAAGAGTAACCGTCTCCCAAGATACTCTAGCCGAGTTGTGACTTTCGATGTTCCCCTTCCATAGAAAAGTGCTGCATAGGGAGTTGATACGTTTAATACACGCCTTAGGAAGAATGAAAGTAGAACACCAAAAATTAGTTATCCCCGCTATCACCGTTTTAATGAGGAGGAGCCTCCCAGCAAAAGACAAAGTCTTGATGCTCCATGAAGTCATCCTTCCTTTAACTTGTTGAATTAGATTTTCACAGTTTGAGACAGACAGTTTTTTGGTACAAAGGGGAACACCAAGGTATTTGATAGGGAGCATCCCATGAGTCAGACCAGTAGAAACTTGAATGGCTTCAATCTCTGAGTTTGTCAGACCCGAGGAGAAGAAGCAGGATTTCTGTAGACTCACTGCCAGGCCAGAACGTTGTTCAAAGTCATAAAGCACTTGAAGAACTTGTTGGAGAGACGTTAGTGTTCCCTCAATGAAAATGAGAAGGTCATCCGCGAAGCAAAGGTGAGTCATTCTAGTTGCTTCACACTTCATATGGAACCCAACTTTACCATCCTCTGCCGCTTTCCTTAGTAATAGAGACAAACAATTCATAGCAATGACGAACAAGTAAGGAGATAGTGGGTCACCTTGTCTTAGTCCTCTCTTTCCTTTGAAGAAACCATTGACTGTTCCATTGTAGCCCACCATGAAAGAAGTTGAGCAGATACAAGCCTTTAGCCATCTCAAGTATAAGTTAGGCACTCCTAAGCTTTCCAAGCAGTTGAAAATAAAATCCCAAGATAAAGTATCAAACGCCTTGGCAATATCAACCTTAATCGTTATTCTTTTTGGGGATTGGTTCTTGTGGTACCCATTAACAAGTTCTCCTGCCAACACTGTATTTTCCACCTGAAGTCTGCCCTTTACGAAAGCAGTTTGACTTGGAAAAATAAATGAAGGTAAGATAGGCTTTAGTCTTTGAACTAGAAGTCGAGAGATCACCTTGTAGATCGTGTTTAGACATGAGATAGGCCTATAATCCGTGATTTGAGAAGCTCCTGGGCGTTTGGGCACAAGTGATAGGATAGTTGAGTTTGCTGAAGAAGGGAGGAAAGCCGAGCTGAAGAAGTGAGAAATGGAGGAAGTTACTTCCGGACCGACGATGTCCCAAGAGCACTTAAAGAACCCTGAAGTAAGACCGTCGGGCCCAGGAGCCTTATTGGCATTTAGCTTGAATAGGACCCTCTTTATTTCTTCTGCCGTCGGAAGTGAGACCATTTTGCATTGCTCCAGGTTGGTAATTGAGTAGTTAGACAGGGAATGGAACCATGAAATAGGAGAGTGAACGTAGAGAGGCAGGTTATCAGGACCCAAAACCGATTTGAAGTGGTTCACAGCATGTAAACACATTTCAAGAGGGTCCAAGATTACAACACCAGCAGCTGTTAAGAATGATCTGATAGCATTGTAACTAGCTCTAGTTTGACAAATTCGATGAAAGAAGGTAGTATTTAAATCACCCTCTTTCAGCCAATTTATCCTAGATTTTTGCCTGAAGAAACATTCCTCTATCTCTCTTAGGAACAACCACTTTTGGTGCAACTCCTTCTCTTCTTGAAACAGCTGAGGAGTAGGTGAATTAAGCGCCAATACCTGCACACTTTTAAGCAAACCGTTAACTTCACTAACTCTCTCTTGAATTTTGGAAAAGTTCTCTTTATTTAGTTGTCTTAAGTCTCTCTTGATGCACTTAAGTTTCCAACACAAATTAGTAAGCGTTAAGCAGGAGCTCCCAGCTTGAAACCATGCTTCCTGAACCAGCTGATGAAATTTAGGGTGTTTTGTAAGGTAGTTTAGAAATTTGAAGGGTTTGGTACCGGCTACAGGTAACTGAAAAGCAAGGTCTAACAGGCAAGGGGAATGGTCCGAGAACAGGGGTGGGAGGAAGGATGAGGACAAGTTTGGGTAAGAGTCAATTGTTGCGCAGTTTACGAGAAGCCTGTCAAGTTTCTTAGCTACAGGAGAGTGAGGTTGCTTGTTGGTCCAAGTATAGAGGGGACCACTGAACCTTAAGTCGAACATTCCCATCTGAGCGAGACAATCACCAAACTGATGCATTAGAGAGTTGTTGGTATTAACGTGGTGAGAGGAGTGCTCTGAATGGTGAAGAATTTGGTTAAAATCCCCTCCCATAACCCAAGGCTTGGAACTGAGAGATAATGAGTTGTGTATGTTTATCAACTCAGCCCAAAGATCAGTTCGTTCTTCCGCGAGGTTGGAAGCGTACACAAAAATATACACAAAGGATCCACAAGTCGGAATGTGAATCTCACAGGTGAGAGACTGGCGACTCTGGCTAAGCAGACGCACTGTTGCCGGGGCCTTCCAGATCAAAATAATTCTTCCATCTTCATCCGACTGATGGTTCGAAGAGTCGTTCCAGGTAGGACAAAGCTTAGACATTAAGGTGGGTAGGTTAACTTCTTTAATATGAGATTCCAAAATTGCACCAACAATAGGCTTATTTAGTAATAGCCATTGACAAAAGGGGTGATGCTTATCCGAGTCATTTAGACCACGGACATTCCAAAAAAAGAGTTTTACACTCATAGAGAAGGGATAGTTGAATCCCCCAGAACAATGGGAGATTCATTAATTAAGGAAACAAAAGAGTTTTTTAGAGGGACAGAAATTTGGCTAATGACTGGGGAGGAGACACCTGATACTCCTTTGAACAGAATGGTAGCATCAGGGATTTTAGGAGGAGAATAAAGTGAAGGGTCTGAATATGAGCGTTTTAAAACCTTACACTTATTCTGAGTTTCAGGAGGGCTATAAGGAATTGGAGAGGAAGGAGGAGCCACAGTCGCAGGGAGAGCAACTATAAAAGGAGCAAAAGAAGTTTTTGGAGGAAGGCGGGTGAAAGATTTCTTATGGTGAGAGGAGGCAATAGGAGAGAAGGCAGTAGACGGTCCTGGAGCTGATAGAGGAAGAGTAACAGAAGGAGAAGCAACATCCACCATTACTTGATCACTTATTACTAATGAACTTGAAGGAGTGATCATAGTTTTCTCAGAGCCAGAATTAGGTATTGAAGTTGAAACCAAATCTTTAGCTCGTGATTCCTTAACAGGTTTTTTGCCACCTTTGGTTGTTGTATTTTCTTCTTGTGCAGGAGTCCACTTCAAACAGTTACGAACAATGTGCCCAAGCTCATGACAGTGAGAACAAGTAGGAGGTACCCAAGGATATGTTACTATCACTTCCACCACATCACCACTCTCCCTCTCAAACTCAACAATAGAGGGTAGAGGTTTAGTCAGATCCACCTCAACCTTGACATGAGCAAGAGTAAGACTGACCAAATTTTTTGTAAAGTCATCCGTCTCTTTTGGGTCTCCCACTAAGCCAGCAATTAAGCTGAGACCTTCTTCATGTCGCAGGTCAATTGGCACATCATGAAGATGAGCCCATATCTTAATGGAGCTTAAGGGAGGAGTGACAGAGGAATGAGCCGATGACCAGAGAGCAGTGTGAAACATAGTGTCTCCGACATACCAAATGCACTTGTCGAGGATTTTCTCCCGGAGGTAATCACTGGAAATACGAACAATAGTTGATCTGTTGAGAGGATTATTATGAATTTCTAGCTTCTTGCCTTTCCCCCACATATGATTAAACACACTCTGAATTTGATTGAAGGGTGGAGCTTTGCCATTATAGTAGCAGATGATGAAGTCCTTATGAAGTTCTTCACCTTTTTTAAACACTGCATCTGGAATGAGAACACGTGGTCTCCCGGATTCACCAATTGTAATAGGAGCTAACCTTCTGAGAGACTTGTCTTCAGAGACTCTAAGCTTCTCTGCAAGAGTAGGGCCAAGAGGGGTAGGCCTCTGAGCAAAGTGAGGTAAAGGGGTAGTTCTTACTTGGAGAGGAGAGATAGTTGCAGGTTTCTGAGAAATAGGGTTTTCGTGAACAGTAGAAGATTGGGGTTGGGAGGAGACAGGTAGAGAGGGTTTAATAATGGTGGGGAGGGAAGCAGAGGCTTTGTTGGTTTGGAGGGGTGAGGAAGAGCGAGGCTTAAGAATAGTGAAATTTCCAAGTGTTGCAGGTTCAGATCCAAGTATCTGAACAGTAGCAGCTCCAGTTTCTCTTACCTTTGAAGCAGAAGGCAAGAGAGGTACAGAAGTAGTTTGAGGTACAGAAGTAGTTTCTCTTACCTTAGTAGATAAGCTTGAAGCAATCTTCTGGGAAGATTTCACAGAAGTTGCAGCAGTTAGACGAGCTGGTTTAGGGAAGGAGGGGGACAGGGGAGGGTATTGGTTAAAGGGAAAGACCAAAGAATGGTCTGGTGGGTCAGGAGGGAGAGAAGGGGGAGGAGGAGCTTCACCAGAGGTAAAAAGCAGTGGTTTCAAGCCGGAGCCACCGTCGGAGGAACGCCATTTGTTCTGCATCGAAAACCGAGCCAGAGAGAGACTGACTTTTTAATAAAATGTATTTACATATTAGTGTATTGGAAAAAGAGATATGATAAAAAGATTATTTTTACCTAAAAGAATTTTTTAATATGTTGAATAAGTCAACATATTTATTATTTCTCTTTAATTCAAGGGATTCAATTTGTAACAACATATTAAAACAAGAATTGAATTGTGCAACCTACAAATTCAATATTGGTGTTAATGAGAATTATTTCTCATTAAATAAATTTCTCCTTTTATGACTAACTTGAAACGTTAGCTTTTTGTGTTTGTTATAAACAACAAACTCATCATTTCTCATAGATTTATGTGTGCAACAATAGAAAGCAACTCTTCCCATTAAGAATAATTGTGTTAGTAGTTTTCTTTTATTTTGCATTTGACAGTATAACACAAAATTTATTTTGTATTTGACAGTATAACACAAAAGTTAGGTTTGACAGTATAACACAAAAGTTAGGTTTGACAGATTATGTCAGTGATGAAAGAAAGAAATATATGCAGTTGTATCTTGGGAATCTGGGTGTTATGAAACCGTCATAATACAAAGTATTTAAATATTTAAGGAAATAGATTAACTATCTCGACTCTGCAACTCTTCTTGATTCGTTTATTGTAATTTTTAATTTATATTCTTATGATTTATATAAATATCAGTTGTTTCATTGTAGTAAAATAAGGTTTCTTCATTTTTTAAATTTTACGTGTTGTTTATACTTCGCACTAATATTTGTTAAAAGTTTTTTTTTCAAAAACAAGTTGATCTTATTTGAAACAGGTGTCAAAATCGATTTGGATTTGTTGTTACGTCAAGTTTTCTTATCTTTACGCTTACATATTTCTTTTGCAGGATCGATTGAATTATTAAAATCAATTCGTATGATTCTCTGCAATTTATTATAATTGTTTTCTTTTGGTTTTTGACTAATTGTTTAATATGCAGGCAATTAATTTTTTTCTTTAATTCTATAAATTTTCGCTTGTGTTATTACACTAACTAACGAAATCTCCGTTTGAAGAAAGGCATTATGAACATCCATCTGATGAACTTCATAATTCTGTTTCGCGGCAATATCAAGAAAAATTCGAACCGTAGTCATCTTTGCAACAGGTGCAAAGGTTTCGCCATAGTCGATACCTTCAACTTGGTTGTTACCAAGTACTACAAGCCTTGCTTTATATCTTTCCAAAGTCCCATCAGCTTTGAGTTTTATCCAAAACACCCACTTGCAGCCGAGTGCCGTTTTTCCTGGAGGTAGTGGAACCAAGTCCCAAGTTTTATTTAACTCTAAAGCATCGATCTCAAACCGCATTGCTTTCTTCCATACATCATGGAGCACTGCTTCTTTAAATGATCGTGGCTCCACGGTGAGCGAGAGAGCCGTTAAGTAACTGCAGTGGGATTCAGAGAACCGAGCAGTCGTATAGTAATCAGAGATAGGAAAGACCGTACCTGAGGACGATGATGAAGCATAGGCTGTTAGAGGAGTGAGAGAGACTGTATTTTTGACGAAGCCTGTAAGACGTGTCGAGGGTTTCTTTGTTCGTAGACCACGACCCAATTCTTGATCGGTCGTGGTAGGTGTTGCTGAAGTTTCAAGTGGTGTCGGTGAAGGTTGTAATGAGGTCGAAGTCGATGAGGTTGGAGATATATCAGGTGATGTCAAATGTATATCAGTCGTGTTCGAAGGTTGATCAGGGGCGTCGAGATGTTCTTCAGTAGTCATTGTTGTTTGTGGGTCAATCGATGGTGTTATGATAGGTGGATCCGTTTGTTTGTCGAGGTAGGGGAAGACGTTTTCTTGAAACAGAACGTCTCTAGAAGTGAAACATTCTTCCTTTTCAAGATCATATAGGCGATAACCTTTCTTGCCATAAGGATATCCGATGAATATGCATCGTCGGCTTCGAGGTGCAAATTTATCGCCATTGTGATTTTGATTATGTGTGTAGCTTAAACACCCAAATACACGGAGCTGATCGAAAGCTGGTTGACGTTTGTAGAGCATCTCAAACGGTGTTTTATCATTCAAGAGCTTGGATGGCGTCCTGTTTATCAAGTAGCACGCCGTCAAAGCACATTCAGCCCAAAATTCAATTGGTAAGCCAGCTTGAAAACGTAATGCTCGGGCTACGTTCAGGATGTGCCGATGCTTGCGTTCCACGCGTCCGTTCTGTTGTGGAGTTCCCACACAAGAGGTTTCGTGTATGATCCCTTGTTCTCGGAAGTATTTAGTAAGACACATGAATTCGGTGCCATTATCGCTTCAGAGAGTTTTGACGTTTAGGTCGAATTGTCGTTTGACAAGAGCGATGAATTCTTGAAGTCGGTTTGAGACATGAGTTTTGTCGGGGAGAAGATAAAGCCAGACGGCTCTTGAGTAATCGTCAACGATGGTCAAGAAGTATTTGGAGCCGCAAAATGCTGAAGTGCGATATGGTCCCCAAAGATCACAATGAATTAACTCAAAAGGGCAAGATGCTTTATTATAACTCTCAGAAAAAGAATTTCGGGTTTGTTTTGACCGATGACAAACATCACAACTAGATAGGCAAAGTGTAAGACTACTAGATTTAAGTTTAACTCCAGGAAGCAAGTTGACGATACGAGAAGACGGATGTCCAAGACGTTGATGCCACAAAACACCTTCATCACTAGTTGAAGTATTGAAAGCAGTTGCAGTCTCTAAGCCTCGGAATAAATACAGTCCCTCTCCCTCTTGTTCACCCGCTCCAATCAGTGTCCTCGTAGTGCGGTCCTGCAAAACAATAAGTCGATCAGTAACTTGACCGACGAGAGAGTTATCAGTAAGGAGTTGGCCAAGGGAAATCAAGTTTGTGTGAAAGCCCTCCACGTAATAGACATCTTTTAGTTTTAGCTGAGAAGTTAGCCGTATAGTTCCTCGTTGCGTGGTTAGTACGTTTGCCCCAGCTGGTAATTTTACCGAGATCGGAGGGACAAGGTGTATGTCATGAAGTAGATCAAGGTGCCCGGTCATGTGATGCGTGGCGCCTGTATCAAGGATCCAAATAGGATCATTGTTCTTACCACTTAGTCAATTGCCATCAGTAGTAGGTTTTGTAGGATTGAATAGTTTCACTAATGTCTGCCATTGTGAATCGGAGAAACCAGTGAGACCTTGTCGATCGGTGTCGGTTAGTGACAAATTTGCTGCTATCTCGTTCTTTGAATCAACTATTTGAGAGGTGTTTGCACGTGCGGCTGTGTTTTGTCCAGTCGGTTGTGCAGTTCCTTGTCCTCCTTGGTAGTTTGTTCGATTCCGTGGTCTTGTTCCCCACCATTCGGGAAACCCAAGAACTCGAAAACAAGATGTAGCTCGATGTCCTAGTCTTCCGCAACTAGTACATGTTGTGTTAGCATCGGGATTTGGTGGTCGTGGTCGATATGGCTCGGTTTGTCTAGTTGTTGAGGAGGATCGTGTTTCTGTTTGAGCAGCAAAGCTTAGTACAGCCGGAGTGTCGGGTTTGGCGTTGAGCTGAACAGTTTCATTCTGGACGATGGTTTGATAAACTGTGTCAAGATCGGGTAATGGATTTGTGCGCAAATCTGAGATCGTACAGAGCTATGAACATCATCGAGTCCAAAGAGGAAGTCATGGACTCGAATCGTTTCACGTTCTATTTCATGAGCATTCATCAGATTGCATTCACACTTTCCGCAGTTGCAGACTTTAGTCGATAGGCATTCAGCCATTGAATCCCATATTCTCGTGAGTCGTCCAAAGTAGTCTTCAACAGAGGATCCTATTTGTCTACAATTTGCGAGGGATGCTCGTAGTTGTTGATAACGTGCACCACTCTTTAGAGCAAATCGTTTCTTAATGTGATCCCATAGGTCTTTGGCGTACTCTTTATGAGAGATATTAGATCTTAATTTTGATTCGATCGTTAGCTTGATCCAGTTGACGAGTAGATGGTTATTGGCTGTCCAGTCTTCAAGATCGGGTGAGTCGTTTGCCGGTTTTGGTATTGTTCCGTCGATGAAGCCAAATTTCTTTCGTGCACTTAGAGCAACACGAATATTTTGTGACCATTCATCATAGTTTCGTCCGTTGAGCAAGGGCTGCGAGATAACCGCTCCAGGATTATCACCAGCTGACAAATCGTATGGAGAGATCGTTCGTCGAGTCGATGTAGTTGCAAGAGTTCCTGCCATTGTTCGGTGTTTCGAGGTCGAGGGTTAAGTTCGAGAGTTCGTCGAGCTTGATGTAAGCTCGGTCGGAATTCGTGAGTCGAGATTTCGTGGTAAAAATCGATTTGCTTAGAGTCGTGGCTCTGATACCATGAGAAGTTCTATAATCGATAATATGTTCGTCTTATTGATGTAAGACCTGAAGGTCTGTTTATATACAAGCTAGAAGATCCTAAAACATATCGAGACTAGGAATAGTAAATACAATCAGGATAAGGATAAGCTAAATAGATAACTCTAATCTATATTGGAGTATATCGTAATAGATCCACTGCGGCGCAAACCTTATTTTTGTGAGCAGTGCTGAATATAACTTTGTTATAAACTTTGCTTATATTTGTTTTAATTGGCATGACTTATATGTCCTCAAAATCTCATATATACTAGTTGAGAAGTGATTTACCAACTGTCACCACAATATTGATTTTGAAGAAAAATAATGACATAACATACTAGCAATAATAACATAACTTGAAGTTAAATATGACATACACATTTATATTTAAAGTTATAATATGACATGAACACTTTTATATATCACCACTAATAGAACAATAAATAATATAATAGTAGAAATATAATAATATTTTACAATTTTCAAAATTTTATTTATTTATAATAATTATATAATTTTTATTACTAAAATAGTTTTTAAAGTTTTCATGCAGTTTTTTAAAAATTATAATTTTCTAATCTCAATACCATTAGTTTCTTTTTAATATATACAAAGTTTAAAAATATTAGTTAGTTTTACGTTTTGATAATTCTATACCTAACAAAAATTTATCTTAATTTTATAGAATTAGATTTTATATATTTTAATCAAAAGAAATATTTTTTTTTAATATTTCCAAAATTATAGTTTTAAATGTGTCATCACCACAATGATTTTGAAAGAAAATGATGATTTTGCATACTAACAGTTGTGACGTACCTTGACAGTAATTGTGATATAGACATTTACATTTATTATTGATTTATATTTTTTGTAAATTTTTAAAAATATATTAATAACTCATAGATTATTATTAATATAAACATAAATAATTTTCTAATAGATATATAAATATAATAATATGTTAAAATTTTACAAAGATTAATTATTATTTTTTCTAATTATATAATTTTTATTACTAAACTTTTTTCAAAATTTTATGCAGTTTTTTGAAAACTATAATTTTCTAATCCCATTATCATTAGTTTTTTTTTAATATCTACAAATTTTAGAAATATTATTAATTTTACATTTCAATAATTATTGTAGCTAATAAAATTTACTTTTAACTTTATAAAATTTAATTTTATAGATTTAACAAGAGAAATAGATAGAAAGATATTTCCAATATTATAATTTTAAATATATGCATATATTATTAAATATGATTTAAATTAATTAATTTATTTTATCTCAATTTACATATAATTGAATTAAATTTTAAAATTAAAAACTGTATGCAAATAATAAAATATAAAAATTAACAAATTTTATTTTTAAATATCTTTAAATTTTAATTTTTTTATTTATGTACATGGTGCAAAAAAATATCTAGTGTTATATGAAATTAAATGTTCTCTCACAAAGGCTGATTATGTTTCTGAATTCAGCGTTGGAAGGTAATTCTGCAGTTTACGCTCTTATATCTCATATTAGAAAAACTTATTGAATTTACAGTAACATCCTGAGTTGTGATATATGAAAAGATTTAAGAGAATTGATTTGGTTACTTATGTCATCAAAGTGCACTTACCTTTTCGGGAGCACATCTGTTTAAAATTCCAGAGTTAAGTGTGCTTTAGCTAGAGTAGTCTAAGGATGGGTGACCTATCGGGAAGTGATTCGCGTTATCGTGTGAGTGAGACCAAAGCACGAGGAAATGTCATGTGGTGATTGCAGGGTTAGTAAACAATGATTTCGAGCCTCGAAAAATTAACGGACCGACCGTCGGAACGGGATGGATTCCACGGGACGAGAGAGCAGGCGTCGGTGGCCAATTAGTTGTGGAGAGTCTGGGCTTTACAAGTGGTATTAGAGCTGGTTAGCCATCTCGGTTCTGACCTGAGAGGCATCTTGAGACATGACGTGGGGTGCAACGAGGACGTTGCGTTCTTTGAGAGGGGGTGAATTGTAACATCCCGAGTTATGATATATGGAAATGCTTAAGAGAATTGATTTGGCTACTTACGTCATCAAAGTGCACTTACCTTTTCGGGAGCACATCCATTTAAAACTCCAGAGTTAAGCGTGCTTGAGATGTAGTAGTCTAAGGATGGGTGACCTATTAGGAAGTGATTCGCGTTATCGTGTGAGTGGGACCAAAGCACAAAGAAAAGTCATGTGGTGATTGCAGGGTTAGTAAACAATGATTTGAGCCTCAAAAAATTAACGGACCGATCGTTGGAACGGGATGGGACCCACGGACCGAGAAAACGGGCATGGGTGGCCCATTAGATATGGACGGTCGGAGCGTTACATTTACCTCTGTCAGTTCTGTTAATCTTTTTTTCTTTTGGGAATCAAGAAATATTTGTCATATTCAATTTGATATCCAACTTTCCTAACTTCAAAAATGTGTTCACCCAGAATATCTGCCTTAATTATAATGCAAACATGTTTGTGAAAAAGTGATTCTATTCTATCTGGTCCATAAATCATTTCTGTGTGCATCATAGGAAGTGCTCGTCTATGATAACATATTATAAATACTGAAGGTAGAAGAAATATGTTGTGAATTTTAAATAAACCAATAAGAGAAAGAGGAAAAAATTTAAGACTTTATATCAAGTTTCTTGTATTGTATTTCTTATGTACTAGCATATGTTTATAACTCTGTTGATTATCACTATTTACAATTGAAAAAGATGAAGACGGATCACACAATTTCAAAATCCAAAGAAATGTGTTATAATGATGAAGATAACTCCTTTTGATGCGGCCAATATAGTTTGATGAAATGGAATATGATGGATAATCATCACATTTCATATCAATATTTACATTTTAATTCTTACTTTTATTCTTAGTTCCACATCAAATTCTAACATTAGAAAACAGCAAACAAAAATAAAGAGGAAAACCCCAACAGAAAGCAAACTAAACACACATACAGAAACAACTCGGAAACTGAGGTGAAATAAGAACGTGATTAATTACAAAACTTAGCATACAAGATAACTTGGATATGTAGCTTTGTGGTTTGTGTTAAAGCTCCTGCAACACTACCGAACAGGTTTAGATCCATAACACATGTTGTAAAGAAGTAATTTACATTAATTTGCTATTTACAGAAATATTACAAAGAATTACAATCTCAGGGAATATAGCCAATCATGTAAGCGTAAGGCTGAGAGGAGGCGGAGTGATGATAGGGGCCATGGCGGAGGAGAGCCGGTGGAGCCTGAGGAGCTTGGCTAAAGAAGTCTCTCGCGGCTTCAGCTACTATCAACATACAATCCATTGTTCTCTTCACAATTTCTATACAAAGCTCTATTCTCTTTATCAGCATTAATCCTTTCTTCTTCTTCTTCTTTTTTTTCTCTCTCTTTCTTTGCGTTTTCTCTACCTTCAAATTTTTACTCCATCTTCTTTGCCTTCGTCTTTATATCTCAACACATGCATGCCATGTGGAGTATATGTGTATAACTTAAAAACAAATTATTGTTTAACTACTTAGAGCACCTTTATCCCTGGTTGTTAGTGGGTTGCTTAAATGGGGTGCTTAAATTTTTTTTTTTGTTTTAAAAAAAAGAAAAAAAAAAAAATCAATCGCGGATCGCCACGTGTCAGTTGGGCCCGTGAACAGTGCAAGCAACAACACCTTGTTAACTCCTAATTAAGGAACTTTTTTTCTTTTTCTTCTTCCCTTTCCTCCTAGGCAACCCTTAAACACTTTGGGATGAAGGTGTTTTTATAATAATATTATTACTTAAATAATCAAAGAAATCGATGGCGTCCTGCGCATTTTTTTTGTTTTTAAAGTTCTTAGAGAAAAAAATAAAGCATTGACTTTGTTAAAAACCTAAATTATTGAATTGGTTTTAGGTTTTCCAAACCACTTAGTTACCTAATCAAGATTTTTCAGAAGATTTTTTCCTAGAAATAAAAAATAGTTTTGATTGTATTTCATTTTGATTTACCAAAATTATACAAACTTTTATTGGTAACTAAAAGAACCATTAATTAACTTATATAAGTGTGTGGGAGTAGTTTACGGGTATTTACATAGAACATACTTTATGTTATATGGATCATGTGAGCTTGCTCAAACACTGAAGGAATGATCGAGCGTGAATGAGATATATACAATAATTATGATTTAGCGGGTGAATGTATTCTTCTTGTTTGATCTATTATACTCAAATCAGCACAGACACATAACTGACCAAAGAAAGAGGAGACAAAAGAAAGTGTTTTTTTTTGGTAATAGAAGGTATCTCTTTGGTTCCGAAAAGTACTAAAAAGAAGATTTCTTTAACACATCTATGTTTTGCTGGCTACTTGTTAATACTTCATTATCAATAATAGTTAATGGTGAATTTATTTGCTACTTTTAGAGTGTGAGAGGGTTAGAAGCAGGGATTCTCTCTATCCCCTTATCTATTTGTCCTATGTATGAATGTTCTATCCTCAAAGATGGATAGGCAACTAGAGACAAAATATTTGGGTATTCTCCTCTGCGAGAGAAGATATCTTTAACACATCTATGCTCTATTAGGGATATTATATTAGGGATATTATATCCCACATCGGGAATTCTAAGGGACATTAACTAATATATAAAGGGTTAGGGCCAATCCACTTATCACC
This sequence comes from Sinapis alba, assembly GCA_012274485.2. Taxonomy (NCBI): domain Eukaryota; kingdom Viridiplantae; phylum Streptophyta; class Magnoliopsida; order Brassicales; family Brassicaceae; genus Sinapis; species Sinapis alba. The sequence goes on along the minus strand of MU105648.1, from coordinate 423,654 downwards.
AATTGGTTTTAAGTTGGAAGCCCATAACGAACCCGAATCTAACATGGTATCAGAGCCTACCCTTGACTCTTGAACCTATTTTTTTTTTTTTTTTTTTCTCTCGATTTCGATTAACCATACGAAATCATGAGAGATCAACAGACTTCTTCAGCTTCAGGGACAGACAGATTAATGTCGCCCTATTACTTGCACCCCTCTGATAGCACGGGACAAGTACAGACACCAATCCTCCTCAATGGTGCTAACTATGAAAGATGGTCGAAGTTGATGACAAATTCACTTCGTGCCAAACGAAAACTAGGGTTCATAGATGGAACCCTTAAGCGACCGTCTAGCGATTCTGAAGATGCAGAAAAGTGGGACATGGTCAATGCAATGATCATAGGATGGATATACAGTAGCGTGGAACCAAAGCTACGATCTTCCATCTCTCTCGTTGAAAGCGCAAAAGCCATGTGGGCGAGCCTTCAGCGAAGATTCTCAGTCAACGATGACACTCGTGTCCATCAACTTCTCGCAGACATAACAGCCTGCAAACAAGATGGAGACACCGTCGAGATTTTTTACGGCAAACTCAAAGTCATGTGGGATGACTTGTCTGATTTGGATAAAGGTTTTACCTGCTGTTGTGGAAGTTCTGACTGCAACGCTATGGTAAACTACGAAAAGAGTCAAGAGAAGATAAGAGTTCATCAATTCCTTATGGGATTAGATAACTCACGATTCGGGACAGCTAGATCAAACCTTCTCAGTAGACAAACGGCGATGACATTAGACACTGTTTATTCGCAAATCATACAAGAAGAGCGACACTTGAACTCCATGCGAATCAGTGATGAACGAACCCCGACAGTTGGGTTCTCAGCAACAACTCAGCCACAATCTGCTACTCGATCAACAGAACAGGCTTCAGCAGCGAAATTCATGCGACCTGCAACAGCTTGTACACACTGTGGAAAAACAGGACACGACGCCTCAAACTGCTTTCAGCTCGTTGGTTTTCCTGAATGGTGGACTGACAAGAGTAAATCAACCAGTGGGAGAGGCTCCGATAAACTTGTACGTGGACGGGGTTTTGATACAGGACGGGGACGAGGTGGACGTGGCTCAGGCTTTCGAGCAAACAACACAACGGCTCGAGCATCTGAATCACAGACACAAGGAATTCCAAATTTTACGGCTGATCAATGGACCTCACTCGCAAACTTCCTGAATAGTCAGAAACAGACTACAACAGAGAAGCTTTCGGGTAAGAGAAACAAATTATATCTGTTCGGTACAGACAGCAAATACGATATCATCATAGACTCCGGCGCGTCTCATCATATGACTGGAGACATCAACCTGCTCACCAACATATCCACCATTCAAGCATGTCCCATATCTTTACCAAACGGCGACATTACATGGGCAACAAAACACGGGAACCTACATTTAGGACGAAGACTGGTTCTAACAGATGTGTTTTACGCACCACATCTATCCATAACTCTTATTTCTGTTGCTCAGTTATTACGGGATATTGCATGCTTTGTGCTTTTCACCAAAAGGTTTTGTGTGATACAGGACCTGAATACGAGGACTTTGATTGGTGCGGGTGAAGAGCGTGATGGGGTCTACCACTACACTGGCGTGATCGCAGGATTAGCTGGACGACTCCAAACTCGTGATTTGTGGCATCGTCGCTTAGGTCATCCGTCATCAGCTGTGCTTTCTAGATTATCAGATATTGGAGGTTTCACTCAAAGTTTAGGAACTTTTGAACAGTCTTGTGACATTTGTGTTCGGGCTAAACAAACCCGCAGTGTTTTTTCTCAGAGTTTTAATAAAGCAGATGACATTTTCTCTTTAATCCATTGCGATCTCTGGGGTCCTTACAAAACTCCATCTTTGAGTGGTGCACGATACTTCTTAACAATCATCGACGACCACTCTCGAGCAGTTTGGACTATTTTGTTACTTGAAAAGAAAGATGCCCCAACAGCAATTAAAAGATTCTTTGTCTACACACAACGTCAATTCAACAAAAAGATAAAGATTGTACGAAGCGACAATGGGTCTGAGTTTATTTGTCTTCGTCAATTCTTCTCTGAACATGGCGTTCTCCATCAAACATCATGTGTCGAGACACCACAGCAAAACGGACGAGTAGAGCGAAAGCACAGACATATCCTCAATATGGCTCGAGCAATGATGTTCCAAGCAAACCTACCTATTCGTTTTTGGGGAGAAAGCATATTGGCTGCGACATACCTTATCAACAGAACACCAAACAAGCTTCTCCATTACAAGACCCCTTACGAACTCCTTCACGGTCAAGCTCCAACTTACACCAATATACGGACATTTGGTACTCTGTGCTTTGCTCGGAAAATCACTCGCAACAGAGACAAGTTCGATGAACGAGGCATAAAGTGTCTATTTCTTGGTTATCCAATGGGAAAGAAGGGTTGGCTTGTCTTTGATTTTGACACAGAGCAAACATTTATCTCACGAGACGTTATCTTTCATGAGGAGAAGTTTCCTTACATCGAACCTCCTCCAGCAGTTGAAAAAGAGACTTCTATGATCTCCCATCACCCTGCAATATTTGATACAGTGACGGAACAAAACACAGTAACAGAGGTCTTACCTCCTTCAGGGGGAGTTATCACAACAGCGACGCCTGAATCTTCTACTTCTGAAACTTCAAACACAGAGGTACTNTTTTTTTTTTTTTTTTTTTCTCTCGATTTCGATTAACCATACGAAATCATGAGAGATCAACAGACTTCTTCAGCTTCAGGGACAGACAGATTAATGTCGCCCTATTACTTGCACCCCTCTGATAGCACGGGACAAGTACAGACACCAATCCTCCTCAATGGTGCTAACTATGAAAGATGGTCGAAGTTGATGACAAATTCACTTCGTGCCAAACGAAAACTAGGGTTCATAGATGGAACCCTTAAGCGACCGTCTAGCGATTCTGAAGATGCAGAAAAGTGGGACATGGTCAATGCAATGATCATAGGATGGATATACAGTAGCGTGGAACCAAAGCTACGATCTTCCATCTCTCTCGTTGAAAGCGCAAAAGCCATGTGGGCGAGCCTTCAGCGAAGATTCTCAGTCAACGATGACACTCGTGTCCATCAACTTCTCGCAGACATAACAGCCTGCAAACAAGATGGAGACACCGTCGAGATTTTTTACGGCAAACTCAAAGTCATGTGGGATGACTTGTCTGATTTGGATAAAGGTTTTACCTGCTGTTGTGGAAGTTCTGACTGCAACGCTATGGTAAACTACGAAAAGAGTCAAGAGAAGATAAGAGTTCATCAATTCCTTATGGGATTAGATAACTCACGATTCGGGACAGCTAGATCAAACCTTCTCAGTAGACAAACGGCGATGACATTAGACACTGTTTATTCGCAAATCATACAAGAAGAGCGACACTTGAACTCCATGCGAATCAGTGATGAACGAACCCCGACAGTTGGGTTCTCAGCAACAACTCAGCCACAATCTGCTACTCGATCAACAGAACAGGCTTCAGCAGCGAAATTCATGCGACCTGCAACAGCTTGTACACACTGTGGAAAAACAGGACACGACGCCTCAAACTGCTTTCAGCTCGTTGGTTTTCCTGAATGGTGGACTGACAAGAGTAAATCAACCAGTGGGAGAGGCTCCGATAAACTTGTACGTGGACGGGGTTTTGATACAGGACGGGGACGAGGTGGACGTGGCTCAGGCTTTCGAGCAAACAACACAACGGCTCGAGCATCTGAATCACAGACACAAGGAATTCCAAATTTTACGGCTGATCAATGGACCTCACTCGCAAACTTCCTGAATAGTCAGAAACAGACTACAACAGAGAAGCTTTCGGGTAAGAGAAACAAATTATATCTGTTCGGTACAGACAGCAAATACGATATCATCATAGACTCCGGCGCGTCTCATCATATGACTGGAGACATCAACCTGCTCACCAACATATCCACCATTCAAGCATGTCCCATATCTTTACCAAACGGCGACATTACATGGGCAACAAAACACGGGAACCTACATTTAGGACGAAGACTGGTTCTAACAGATGTGTTTTACGCACCACATCTATCCATAACTCTTATTTCTGTTGCTCAGTTATTACGGGATATTGCATGCTTTGTGCTTTTCACCAAAAGGTTTTGTGTGATACAGGACCTGAATACGAGGACTTTGATTGGTGCGGGTGAAGAGCGTGATGGGGTCTACCACTACACTGGCGTGATCGCAGGATTAGCTGGACGACTCCAAACTCGTGATTTGTGGCATCGTCGCTTAGGTCATCCGTCATCAGCTGTGCTTTCTAGATTATCAGATATTGGAGGTTTCACTCAAAGTTTAGGAACTTTTGAACAGTCTTGTGACATTTGTGTTCGGGCTAAACAAACCCGCAGTGTTTTTTCTCAGAGTTTTAATAAAGCAGATGACATTTTCTCTTTAATCCATTGCGATCTCTGGGGTCCTTACAAAACTCCATCTTTGAGTGGTGCACGATACTTCTTAACAATCATCGACGACCACTCTCGAGCAGTTTGGACTATTTTGTTACTTGAAAAGAAAGATGCCCCAACAGCAATTAAAAGATTCTTTGTCTACACACAACGTCAATTCAACAAAAAGATAAAGATTGTACGAAGCGACAATGGGTCTGAGTTTATTTGTCTTCGTCAATTCTTCTCTGAACATGGCGTTCTCCATCAAACATCATGTGTCGAGACACCACAGCAAAACGGACGAGTAGAGCGAAAGCACAGACATATCCTCAATATGGCTCGAGCAATGATGTTCCAAGCAAACCTACCTATTCGTTTTTGGGGAGAAAGCATATTGGCTGCGACATACCTTATCAACAGAACACCAAACAAGCTTCTCCATTACAAGACCCCTTACGAACTCCTTCACGGTCAAGCTCCAACTTACACCAATATACGGACATTTGGTACTCTGTGCTTTGCTCGGAAAATCACTCGCAACAGAGACAAGTTCGATGAACGAGGCATAAAGTGTCTATTTCTTGGTTATCCAATGGGAAAGAAGGGTTGGCTTGTCTTTGATTTTGACACAGAGCAAACATTTATCTCACGAGACGTTATCTTTCATGAGGAGAAGTTTCCTTACATCGAACCTCCTCCAGCAGTTGAAAAAGAGACTTCTATGATCTCCCATCACCCTGCAATATTTGATACAGTGACGGAACAAAACACAGTAACAGAGGTCTTACCTCCTTCAGGGGGAGTTATCACAACAGCGACGCCTGAATCTTCTACTTCTGAAACTTCAAACACAGAGGTACTTGGCCGTGGGATGCGACAGAAACAAAAGTCAGTATTATTAGAGCCATATGTCACCTATAATGTCAAAGCTCAAGATCCCCATCACGCTCCTCAAGATGCCCACTCCGCTTCATCGTCCTCAAGTAAGACTCCTTACCCTTTGACTGATTATGTCTCCTTCCATCGTCTTTCTCCTATTCATCAGGCTTATCTCGCCAAGGTAGCTGCCACTACGGAACCAATCAACTACAATGAAGCAATTCGTGATCCACGATGGCACAACGCGGTCATTGTTGAAGCTGACGCACTGGATAAAAATCACACTTGGGATGTCACAGACTTACCTCCTGGAAAAGTGGCAATTGGATGTAAGTGGGTTTTCAAAATAAAATATCGAGCTGATGGAACCATTGAAAGATTCAAAGCTCGCCTAGTTGTTCTCGGCAATAGACAACAAGAAGGCGTGGACTACAAGGAAACATTCGCGCCAGTAGTAAAAATGACAACTGTGCGTATCATGCTCGAAATCTCAGCAGCTAAAGGTTGGGAATTATTTCAGATGGACGTGCACAACGCATTTCTTCACGGTGACTTGGACGACGAAGTTTACATGAAACTCCCACCTGGTTTCTCAGCGTCATCTCCAAACAAGGTCTGCAAGCTCCGCAAATCCCTCTATGGTTTACGTCAAGCACCAAGGTGCTGGTTTGCAAAACTCTCAGCAGCACTAAAAGACTTTGGCTTCAAACAGAACTACTCCGATTACTCATTATTTACATTAAAGAAGGGATCATCAATTGTTTACGTGCTCGTCTATGTAGACGATTTAATTATTGGAGGCAACGACTCAGCTCTTATTTCTAAGTTCAAGGTATATCTCAATCAGAAGTTTCACATGAAGGATCTGGGGATTTTGAAATATTTTCTTGGCATCGAAGTTTCCAGAAACTCTGAAGGCATCTACTTGTCACAACAAAAGTACGCATTGGACATTATAAGCGAATGCGGCCTCCTTGGATCAAAACCAATAGACACACCAATGGAACAGAATCAAACTCTGGCACGAGACAAAGGCGAATATTTTTCTGAACCAGCCAAATACCGGAGACTGGTCGGGCGACTGGTTTACTTAACAGTCACCAAACCAGACCTCAGCTATGCTGTTCACACTCTGGCTCAGTTCCTTCAGAAACCTCGACTTACACACTGGAACGCAGCTCTACGAGTAGTACGGTATCTCAAAAATGATCCAGGTCAAGGTATCTTCTTAAGCTCACAGAATGACCTCACTCTCTCCGCGTATTGCGACTCCGATTGGGCTGCGTGTCCCCTGACCAGACGATCACTTACTGGTTACGTTATCCTGCTTGGTGGATCACTTGTATCCTGGAAAACGAAGAAACAACAAACTGTGTCACGTTCCACAGCTGAAGCCGAGTATAGGTCTATGGCTCTCACTCTATGCGAACTCAAATGGATCATCGAACTAATGCGAAGCTTAGACATTCGACAGGTTGCACCAGTTTCACTATACTGCGACAACCAAGCAGCACTTTACATCGCAGCAAATCCCGTCTTTCATGAACGCACCAAGCATATAGAAATTGACTGTCATTTCATACGCGATGCAATTCAAGATGGATCGATTATTACACGACACGTCAGGACAACAGATCAACTGGCAGACATTCTAACTAAGCCGTTGGGACGACAACAATTCCATTACTTACTTGACAAGATGGGCGTTCGAAATCTCTTCGCACCACCTTGAGGGGGAGTAATAGCGATAAGCTAGGATCTTTTGTGATAAGGATAGACTAGTGTAGAGATAAGTGTTATCTCCTAATGTTTAGGACTTGAGTCTATCACTAACCGTTGTATAAATATCGACCATGAGTCAATGAATAGAACAACACAAAACAGTTTGACA
>MU105648.1:264349-415392 GCA_012274485.2 Sinapis alba | reverse complement strand
AAAGTACGCATTGGACATTATAAGCGAATGCGGCCTCCTTGGATCAAAACCAATAGACACACCAATGGAACAGAATCAAACTCTGGCACGAGACAAAGGCGAATATTTTTCTGAACCAGCCAAATACCGGAGACTGGTCGGGCGACTGGTTTACTTAACAGTCACCAAACCAGACCTCAGCTATGCTGTTCACACTCTGGCTCAGTTCCTTCAGAAACCTCGACTTACACACTGGAACGCAGCTCTACGAGTAGTACGGTATCTCAAAAATGATCCAGGTCAAGGTATCTTCTTAAGCTCACAGAATGACCTCACTCTCTCCGCGTATTGCGACTCCGATTGGGCTGCGTGTCCCCTGACCAGACGATCACTTACTGGTTACGTTATCCTGCTTGGTGGATCACTTGTATCCTGGAAAACGAAGAAACAACAAACTGTGTCACGTTCCACAGCTGAAGCCGAGTATAGGTCTATGGCTCTCACTCTATGCGAACTCAAATGGATCATCGAACTAATGCGAAGCTTAGACATTCGACAGGTTGCACCAGTTTCACTATACTGCGACAACCAAGCAGCACTTTACATCGCAGCAAATCCCGTCTTTCATGAACGCACCAAGCATATAGAAATTGACTGTCATTTCATACGCGATGCAATTCAAGATGGATCGATTATTACACGACACGTCAGGACAACAGATCAACTGGCAGACATTCTAACTAAGCCGTTGGGACGACAACAATTCCATTACTTACTTGACAAGATGGGCGTTCGAAATCTCTTCGCACCACCTTGAGGGGGAGTAATAGCGATAAGCTAGGATCTTTTGTGATAAGGATAGACTAGTGTAGAGATAAGTGTTATCTCCTAATGTTTAGGACTTGAGTCTATCACTAACCGTTGTATAAATATCGACCATGAGTCAATGAATAGAACAACACAAAACAGTTTGACATGCTCTGCAGATGATCTCTTGTTTTTGTGAAAGGTACAAAACATTTGGTAGAAAGTGTGATCACTGTTTTTGAAAGGTTTGCAGTGGGTTATAGTTTGAGAATCAGTTTAGAAAAGTCAACTATCTTGATGGCAGGTTTATCTCAGACTACTATGGATCTAATCCTTACCAACTTCCCATTTGAGAAAGGTGCCCTTCCTGTGTGTTATCTTGGTCTATCTCTTATGATAAGAAGTATGCGCAAAAGGATTATCTGCCTTTGGTTGAGCGCATCAGAGCCAGAGTCTCAAGTTGCTATCGTATTGATAATCATGATTTAATGATTTTTGACCATGATATAAGTCTTATTACATTTAGAGTCTTTTTTATTATATTTTAAGTTATTTTGGAGTCTTTACATGTCTATGTACATTTTGAAGTACTTTGGAATTTTAGGAGATATTTGGAACTTGAAGAGAAGTTGAGCCAAAAGTTACAAGTTGGAGCATGTACTTGTGTAAGTTGTCGACCGACACCTAACATATCCAGCAAACATATGTGTTCTCTAAAGAAACTTTAAAGTGTTAACCTTCATTTGTTTTGATTTATTAGAAAACTAAATTGGTAGTCGCTACTCTTTCTAGATTTAGGTTCAATGAACAAATCAACACAGTTAAAGATATTTTACTTAAAGTTAAAAGTCTCGGTTTTAAATTCTAAGAAAAAAAAATTATTACCAAAATATACTAACATTTGTTTTATTGTTTGTTACATAAGACTATAATTTAGTACTAAAATATACTAACATTTGTTTTATTGTTTGTTATATAAGACCATAATCTATTACAAACAATGATTTAATTATTTATAACTTATGAATTTAATTTAGTGGTGTTAGATCCGGTAAAAACGAATTAATTAAAACAAAACTGAACCGAGCCAAAATAGAAAAAGTGATTTGGATTTGGTAGTACATAATAAACCGAATGGATGTTATTTTTAGGAAACTACAGTATATGAATATGGTTAGGTATATAAAGTAATCAAACTGAATAAACTGAAGAAGTCGATTAATTAAAAAATATTAGTATACTTATATGTAATTCTTTTATTTTTAATTATTTTTTAAAAGTTAATTATTAGCAAAAGTTAATATCATATAATTTAAACACAAATTAATCAGGAACTATATATATATATATATATATATTAATATATGCATAGCCATTCAAAGGATTTGTTGTGTCGTAGTGGATAAAACAATTACTCTTGCATCAAACAACATGGTTTTGATATTCTTATATGTGAATTATAAAAGTTTTTTAAAACTTAATATTTATCTTAAGTGGAACCCACAATTATGCACACGTAGACACCTTTAGAGGAGAGTAGAAATTCTCCTATTATAATATAGATTCCAAAACTATTACAGATAAAACTTTTATATTTTTATTATATTTTTTTCATAATATACGTTGATAAATATCTAAAAACATGATATTAAATTTATATTTATTTTTTTGTTTGGTTCGTACTAAATTTTATTTCATAATTTTGTATTAAAAATTATAACTAAATTTTATTTTGTTTGTAAAATTTACCAAAATAACATTTAAATTTAATATATTTTATTTTATTGTTGAACTTAAGTTTTGGTCAAATATAATTGAACCCGGATAAACGATATTGATCCATAAGCTTTTTTTTTTTGGTATAGTTACCAGTCCGGTTTTAAAAAAACATTGATCAAATAAAAAAACAAACTAACTGAATTTAAAAGAAAGAAAAAAACAAACTGAAAACCAGATTAGAGATTAGGCTGTGAATTCCAACGCCCGCGATGCAACGATGATTGCTACTAGAGCTTGCGACTTCTCCTCCGCCGTCACCATCCCGATCTTCAACTTCTTCTCTCTCTCCCTAAACCCCAACATCATCCACTCCTCCCTTATCCACCACCGCAGCAGCTCCTCGCGTCGCTCACTCCGCCGTCTCTCCTTCAGTCGAAACGAAACTCAATCCTTTCCACTGTCATTCGCTGCTTCTCACCGTAGCAGCAGGACTTCCGTCAAACACGTTGCAGGCACAAACCAAACGATCGAAGTCTACGATTTCGGAGATTTAGAGTCTGCGAGGAACGATTTGAGGAACGTTGCAAGTCGTAGAGTGGAGACGGATGTGGAAGTGAGAGAGATAGAAGACTTGCCGGAAGAGTGGCGCCGCTCCAAGCTCGCGTGGCTGTGTAAAGAAGTTCCGTCGCATAAAGCCGTGACGCTTGTGAGGCTCTTGAATGCTCAGAAGAAATGGGTTCGTCAAGAAGACGCTACTTACATCTCTCTCCACTGCACCCGGATTCGCGAGAACGAAACCGGATTCAGAGTAATAATAATATTTATAAAAAAAAAAAAAAATTAGTTTGATTTGTCTGATTCAATGTTTTGATCTTTTTAGGTGTATAGATGGATGACGCAGCAGAACTGGTACCGGTTTGATTTCGGTTTAGCAACGAAGCTAGCTGATTTCTTAGGGAAAGAGAGGAAATTTACCAAATGTCGAGAGGTGTTTGATGATATTATGAATCAAGGACGTGTTCCAAGCGAATCCACGTTTCATATTCTTGTAGTTGCTTATCTAAGTAGCTCAGAGGAAGGGTGTTTCCAAGAAGCGTGTAGTGTTTACAATAGAATGATTCAACTTGGAGGTTACAAACCCCGTCTTAGTCTGCATAACTCTTTGTTTAGAGCTTTGGTTAGCAAACAGGGAGGGCCTTCGAGTGATGACGTTAAGCAAGCTGAGTTTATCTTCCATAATGTTGTGACGACAGGGCTTGAGGTACAGAAGGATATCTATAGCGGGCTAGTATGGCTGCATAGTTGTCAAGACGAAGTTGACATAGAGAGGGTAAACTCTTTAAGAGAAGAGATGAGGAAGGCAGGTTTTGAGGAGAGTAAAGAAGTAGTGGTTTCGTTACTCAGAGCGTATGCTAAGGAAGGAGGCGTGGAAGAAGCTGAGAGGACATGGCTTGAATTGCTTGGTTTGGATTGTGGTGTACCTTCTCAAGCGTTTGTGTACAAAATGGAAGCTTACGCAAAAGTAGGCGATTTCGCCAGAGCTTTGGAGATATTTAGGGAGATGGAGAAGCATTTAGGTGGTGCAACAGTTTCTGGATACCACAAGATCATTGAAGTTGTATGTAAAGTACATCAAGCGGAACTTGCGGAATCTCTCTTGGAAGAGTTTGTAGAAACCGGGAAGAAGCAGCTTCTACCATCATACGTGGAGATAGTCAAAATGTACTTTGGTTTGGATTTACATGAGAAACTGGAGATGGCTTTTGTTGAGTGCTTGGATAAATGTCAACCTAACCAGACTATATATAACATATACTTGGATTCATTGGTTAATGTAGGTAACCTTGAGAAAGCAGGGGACGTTTTCGATGAAATGAACAACAACGTGGCAATTAATGTAAATGCTCGATCCTGCAACACCGTTTTGAAAGGATACTTGGATTCTGGAAATCATGTGAAGGCAAAGAAGATATATGAGCTGATGAGTTTGAAGAAGTACGAAGTCGAGTCACCGCTTATGGAAAAGCTTGATTATATCCTTAGCTTGGTGAGAAAAGAAGTGAAGAAGCCGTTGAGCATGAAGCTAAGCAAAGAACAACGCGAGGTATTGGTGGGTTTGCTGTTAGGTGGTTTGCGAGTGGAATCAGACAAAGAGAGGAAGAGTCACAAGATCATGTTTGAATTCAGAGAGAAGTCTCAAGCTCATCTGATATTGAAACAACACATACATGATCAGTTCCGTGAGTGGTTGCCTCATTCAAAGGAGGACGATATACCCTTCGAATTCTCCTCCATTTCTCATTCATGCTTTGGGTTTTACGCTGATAATTTCTGGCCAAATGGTCGACCTGAGATTCCAAAACTGATTCATCGGTGGCTCTTGCCTGAGTCACTCGCTTATTGGTATATGTACAGTGGATATAGAACATCATCAGGAGATATTATCTTGAGGTTGAAGGGAACTGTAGAAGGTGTTGAGAAGGTAGTGAAGGCTCTGAGAGCTAAATCTATAGAATGTCGGGTTAAAAAGAAAGGAAACGTTTTCTGGATTGGACTTCAGGGAACAAACTCGGGTTTGTTCTGGAAGCTAATAGAGCCTCACGTCTTAGAGGACATGAAAGATCATCTAAGACCCGCTTATGAAGCAACGGACAATGATGGGAATAAGGAGAACAAAATAGAGACTTTTGACACTAGCTTTGATAAGAATGATTGAGTCAGAAGCACTTGTTAGATGAAATTCAACGATGTTGATTTGAACTTCTTTTGGTTGATAACATTTGTTGAGTTGCCCCTTTACGCCAAATATAGGAGGGGACTTGGAAGATTTTTGGACAGAAGTAAAATTTAATAATATATAGTACTTCTATGTCCATAAATCTATTCACGGTATTTATGTTAGGTTTTTACATACGCTATAATACAAAAATAGTTGGGCAATTCTCTTAAATAGTCTTTTTAAGTTTTTGTCACAAAAATAGCCCTAAAAAAATAAAATGACCAAAATATATTTTTTTTTTTTAATTTTGATTTTTTTTTAATTTTTTTTTGAAATTTGAAACCCTAACCCCAAACCTACCCCTTAACTCTAAACCCTAAAGTCCAAATTAGTTAACCCTAGGGGTATATAAATGCATATAAATGAATCTTTTAGTTTCTAAAAAAAATATTTTGGTCATTTTCTTCCTTAAAAGCTATTTTTTTTTACAAACAAACTAAAAAGGGCTATCTAAGGGAATTTCTCAAAATAGTTTTAAAGATAATTTTATAGTACTTTAGTTTTAATAATTAGTCATTATGATGTTTAATTTAATATTGGGTAGCTCTAAAATGTAAAATTACGAAACAATATGAATATTATGTATATTTAGTACATATATAACACTATTTACAGTTTTATATAAATATAGTTATATTAGATTCAAAAATTGTAATCCATAAGGCTAGGCACAAACTAAGTTTTTTTTTTTATATCAAAAGGCATAAACTAAGTATTTGCTATTTTTAGGATTTGATTTTGACTCGTTTAGAGCCAGTAATTGCTATATCAAGTACTCGACAGAAAATTAATACTTACAACTTACTTGAACTTGCCTTTTATTTACCAAACTAAGTATTTGATTCTAAATACTTATTACTTGCAAGTAATATAAGAAAAATATAATCTCATACAAAAATAAGTATATGAACTATGTTATCTTTTTCTCTATTAATAGATTTTATATTATTGAATCAAATATTTTTATCTTAGGTGGATTTGATGTCTCTTCCGCTGCTGATTTCATGACTCATCCATCGATGAATTCATATCTTTTCATTTATGTGTTTAATCGGAGGTGAAAATTTTTCTTATCGGCTCCGGCTCTTGTTCACGTCCATCTCCAGAAGCTTCTCCATCAAAATCCCTCCAACTGTAAGTCCTGGTATAAACTAAGAGGTGAGAGTCATGTGTTTTGTTTAGGTTCTTAAACTACCCGATCGAGTTTCGGGTAGAATCCGGATCAAAACCAAGACACACAGCTCCTAGATAAAAATATCCAATAGGTTAATTTGCCTTTATGTATATCTGATTTGAACATTTTTTGGATTGATTTGAAGTCTGATATTTTAATCTGAATAAAATGTTCATGCTTAGAATTATCGGACGAACAATCAATAATAAATTTTCAATGAGTTTCTGGGTGGGTCTTATCAAGTTTTTGATGAGTCTTCCAATAAATTTCTCTTGTCCCTAATTCTAATTTTAGAAAGATGTTATTTAGGAAAAAAATTCATTTCACGATAATTTCTATTTTAGAAAGTTTCCTTTTAAGGAAAATTTAACTTTTGGAAACAAATTCTTGGAGACTCTAAATCTAAACGTTTAATTCTTGTGTCGCAAATAGACACAAATATTACATCTTTCCGTTTGTTATTTCCAACAAATGGCTAAGGTTAGGCCTTTTACACAATATCTCATTCTAGTGTAGAATGACTATTTTGGATAGTTTAATTGTGAAGCATGTTTTGTTTCTATAAATCGAGTTTTATTGGAGCCTTGTGTGTTTTATTATTTCGTTCTTTGTAAAACCAGATATATGGATTAGAGGATTCAATTGATTAATTTGAAAGAGTTAAAAATTGTTATATATATAAATAAATGTATACTTATATATGATAGAGACTGTGTAATTCAAATATGTGATTATGTATTTTTGGCATAGGTTGTGCAGAGATTGAGTACACAAAGACATTTGTTCTAGCAATGCAAGTTCTGTGAGATTGCGGGGTGCAAAATTTTTTGTACTAGCGACATATTTAAGATGAGATTGTGGAGTTTAGAGAGGTGCTTATGTACTATCGACGCAAGGATATATTAGTATATATATATATATATAAGAGGAGAATATGGGGGCAAAAAATAGTTATGTACTATTAGCACATTGGCTATCTTGTGTGATGTATTAGATGTTATGTTTGTTCATGTTAGCGGTGAATTTCCATGGCCGGAGTTCTGTTACTGAGTAAGTGGTTTTGTGTTTAGCATATCATACATCATTGAGTGACTTCCTTGTTCCTCTTTCTTCCCATTTTCAGGTGAGCTTGATGAGTAGTTAGGTATATGATCGAGATCATATACAAAGAGGTGTTTTTGTATTATCAGCATAGGTTATGTGAAGATTGCAAAACACATGGGCGTTTGTTTCAGTGACACGGATTGAGTGAGATTTTGGGGATGTAAAGATGTTTGGACTAGCGATGCAAGTGGGATGAGATTGCGGGGGTACAGAGAGGTGATTTTGTATCATCGTCGCATGAATAGATGCATATATATATATATATATATATATCCTCATAAGGAAATGTGGGGCGCAGAGACTAGTTATGTACTATCAGCGCATTGTTTTTTTATGGGGTATATTAGACAACATGCTTGTTAATGTTAAGAGATGAATCCCATGGTCGAAGTTCTATTATTGAGTTAGTTGGTTTTGTGTTTAGCATCTCATACCTCATTAAATGACTCTTCTCTTACTCATCTCTTTTATTACCCTTTTTAGGTGAATTTGACGGGTAGTTGGATATGTATACAGTTTGGTGTTTTGAGATGATTGTAGTTTTATTTAGGTTATATACGACAATTCACTTCGAAATATTTTGGTTATTAAATTTAATTAGGTTATTATTTCATATTTATTTTGTTAAAAATTGCAGTATTTTATTTTATTTTATTTTATGATTTAGTTTAATTGGATTAAATATTGATAGAATAATGATTAAATGTAGGACGAGGATTAATATTATTTTTTGAGAATTAAATCTATAAAGTTAAATGAGATATATATTAGCGTAAGTGACACACTGTTATTAAGAGTGGATGAGAAAAGTGTGACAATTTTCCAAGAGAAGATCAAGTTTCATTCTTTTACTTATTGTTTTCTCTTCTAATCTTGTTAATATCTATCGTGTTGAATGAATGTTCGAGAAAAAGTTCAAAGAAGAGTTTTCTTGTTGTCTTCCGAATCTAATTTTTTAACTTCTCTTTAATTGTTTCTTTGACGACTGGTGTTCTTATTAGCTCATGTTTTTCTTTTCTTTGAAACTGTTGAATTGTTTTTCCGAATTCTTCTTGGAATCATTGTGAATTGTGGTTAAGTGGAAGAGAATTGTAACAACTATGTTTTTTAATAATTTTCTGGGCTAATTATGTTTAACTTAAGCCAATTTTTATTTTTTATTTTGACACACATCGAAAGTTTAGAAATTTACCTCCTTCTCTTTTTCCTATATAAGAAGTTATATTTTTCTTTTAATTCTATATCAAATCAATGATGTGTTTTGCATGATGAATGTTGTCATTAAAATATTTAAAGACTAGTCACCAATAAATTTTTAAAACTTTTTATTTTAGGAAAATTTATATTTTAGGAAAGTTTTCAACTTTAGAAGTTTCTATTTTAGGAAAATTTCTATTTTAGAAAGTTTCTATTTTGGAAATTCCTTTCTTGAAAATTTCTTTATATGGAGTTTCCTTTTTGAAGTTTCATTTTAGAAAAATTTCCACTCTTGGAAACTTTATATTTAGGACTCTAAATCTTTAGTTCTTGTATTGCATTTGGCCACATCTTTCATTGTTCTTTTTCAACTAGTAATAAATATGAATGCTATTGAATAACATATTGTAGTAGTATAGAAATTTTTTTATGAATAGTTTAGTTTCAAAGTATGTTTCATCTCTACGAATCGAGTATGATTTAAGTCTTGTGTGTTTTATTATTTTATTCTTTGTTTAAACTTGAAATAGGGATTAGAAGATTTAACCATTGATTAATTTAGATAAGTTAATACATTGTTATATATATATATATATATATTTGTGTGTGTGTGATAGAGATTTCCAGATATATAGAGGTGCTTCTTTTTTATCGAGCAGGTTGTGTGGAAATGCATGTTGCAATGCATGTTGTATGAGATTTTGGGGGGAGGGGGGTACAAAGAGTTTATACTAGCGACACATGTAAAAAGAGATTGTAGGGTTTAAAGAGGTGCTTATGTACTATCAGTGCATGGATAAATGAGTTTATACATCTAGGCTATATCCATACTAATAGAATATGGATACAGAGGTTAACAATGCATTAGCTGTTTTTGTGGTGTATCGTGTTTGTTCATATTAGGTTAAAACTCTCATAGTCAGAATATTAATAAATCAGAGGTTTGCGTGTTTAATCTTTCGTATCTCATTATATGATTCATTTGTTCCTTACCTTTCTTTTTCTTTTCTTCTTTTAGTTTAGCTTAACATGTAGTTAGATGTCATAAGAATTTGATGTTTTAGGATTATCACAGTTTTTTTTTGGTTTTATAAATTTTTTTAATTCAAATTATTTGCGTTATTGAATTTAACTATGTTTTACTTCACATTTATTTTATTAAATGTTACAGTATTTTATTCAATTTTATGATTTAGTTTAATCCGGTCTACAATGTTTTAATAGTCCATTAATTAGCAGAGATTATTCACGAATAACGCGTAAATGGTCTATACTAGTTTTATCCGAAAATTCTCTTTTGCTATGTCCCTTGCACTAATGGAAGGAATTTAAAGAGTTAATGAAATATATAAAAAGTTTACGAAAACGTATTTCTAAATCATTTTTCTTTTCATCTATCACCTTAAAGTTGTTTTTATATTAATTTTTATTTTAATTCAATTTTCTATTTCTGCATAAATGTCATTTTAGCCATGTTATAATTTTTAATCAGTGAAATTATAATATTTTTATTTAAATGCGTTCTCGAGTATGATATTCATATGAAAATATCAATTTTGAGAAATTTATGTCAAAATATCTTATTTGAAAACTTCTAATGAAATAATTATATGATTTCTGATAAATTCAAATTACAAGACGATAGTGATCACACGATTTAATAGCCAAGAAAAGCCGTGGGCCCGTGGCTTTATTCTTCTCAAAAAAAAAAAAAAACCGTGGCGTTGAAGCTCAAATACTACTACATTCGGTTTATAATTAAAGTCAGTAACCTCCACGGACCATTTCTGCAAACCGACAACTTGGCGTGGCGAGAGGAGATATGAATTAGAAACGAGGGTAGATATGTCTTCTTGCTTCCTCTTTATTTTTCAAAATAATTAAAAACATTTATTTCCTCCAGCGAAGAAGAGAAGACAAAGAGAAGCTGGCCGCTCGGCTCCCAGATCGGAACTGACAACACTCGCCACTATTCAATCAGTCACTCAATCAGATCTGCGCTTCTGTTGGGTTTAGGGTTTCAATCACTCCTCACCTCGCCGCGCGCTTCTCAGTATGAATAGGAGGAGAGGGTTGGATTTCCGGAGGGCGGGAGGGCGGAGGAAGATCTCGAACGTCGTCTGGTGGGTGCTCTCTGCGATTGTGGTCACCCTCTTCATCCTCATCCTCTCCAAAGCTACTCAAATCGAACCAAGACCCTCCATTCCCGAGGTAAGAACCCCTTCATTCCGATCTCTTCTTCTTCCTCTTACTTTAAGTTTAAATTTAGAACCTTTCTTGTTTCCAGCGGCGTTACCGTCACGAAAAGCTTGTAGAGGGCATGAACATGACTGAAGAAATGTTGAGCCCAACCTCCTATGCTCGTCAAGTTAACGACCAGATTGCTTTGGCTAAAGCCTTTGTTGTCATTGCTAAAGAGAGTAAAAACCTTCAGTTCGCTTGGGACCTTAGCGCTCAGATCCGCAACTCTCAGCTGCTTCTCTCCTCTGCTGCTGCTTCCAGGCGTCCTTTGACGGTGCTTGACTCTGAACCCACTATCCGCGACATGGCTGTCTTGCTTTACCAAGCTCAGCAGCTTCATTACGATAGCGCCACTATGATCATGAGGCTCAAGGCTACTATTCAGTCTTTGGAAGGGCAGATGAGTTCTGTCACTGAGAAGAGTGCTAAGTATGCTCAGATTGCTGCTGAGGAAGTTCCCAAGAGTCTTTACTGTCTTGGTGTTCGTCTCACTACTGAGTGGTTTCAGAACTCCGAGTTACAGGGGAAGCTCGCAAAGAGAAGCTATGCTGTGGCTTCGAAGCTGACGGATAACAGTTTGTATCATTTTTGTGTGTTTTCTGATAACATTGTTGCTACTTCAGTTGTCGTTAACTCCACTGCTCTCAACTCCAAGGCCCCTGAGAAAGTCGTGTTTCATCTTGTCACTAACGAGATCAATTATGCTGCGATGAAGTCATGGTTTGCTATGAACATGGACAACCTCAGAGGAGTCACTGTTGAGGTTCAGAAGTTTGAGGATTTCAAATGGCTTAATGCTTCTTATGTCCCCGTCCTCAAGCAGTTGCAAGATTCTGATACGCAAAGCTACTATTTCTCTGGACACAACGACGATGGACGCACACCGATCAAGTTCAGAAACCCCAAGTATCTCTCAATGCTCAATCATCTCAGGTTTTACATCCCTGAAGTGTTTCCTGCGCTGAAGAAGATGGTCTTTCTTGATGATGATGTTGTAGTACAGAAGGATCTTTCTGCTCTCTTTTCGATCGATTTGAACAGAAACGTGAACGGGGCTGTTGAGACATGCATGGAGACGTTCCACCGGTACCACAAGTACTTGAACTATTCTCATCCTCTGATTCGCTCCCACTTTGATCCAGATGCCTGCGGGTGGGCCTTTGGGATGAACGTCTTTGATTTAGTTGAGTGGAGGAAGAGAAATGTGACCGGAATATACCACTACTGGCAAGAAAAGAACGTGGACCGGACCTTGTGGAAACTTGGAACACTGCCTCCAGGGCTTCTGACATTTTACGGGTTAACCGAGGCACTAGAGGCATCGTGGCATGTCCTGGGATTGGGATACGCAAATGTGGATACTCGTGTGATAGACAAGGGAGCTGTTCTTCACTTCAATGGGAACTTAAAGCCGTGGTTGAAGATTGGGATGGAGAAGTACAAACCTTTGTGGGAGAAGTACGTTGATTACAGTCACCCTTTTATGCAACAATGCAATTTTCATTGATATCTTAAGAGTTTGTCTAGGTTTACTACATCTTCTAGACAGCCATATCTTCCACATTTTGTTACAGAGACACTTGGCAGTGTTTTGTATGCTCAGACACCAATCACTTACTATACCACTCTATGCTCTTTTATCCACCTTCTTCGAGCTCTATTGTTGAACTTGAAACACTAGTGGTGGTGAAATAATGAACTCTTTGTTTTAATTGTAGATTGTATAATGAGGAAATACATATGATTCTTTGAGTATCTTTCGTTTTAGTTTTGAGATGGCCTACGCAATTCGTCTGCATTTTTCTAGAGGTCACTGCTCCTAAACTTTGCACAGATTCCTAGTCTCAATGTTAAGCTGGATGGATATACAGTAGTCTTCTCAGCTATTGCAGCACAATCTCTAGAGAAATTTTCGTTCCATATTCACTAGAATCTGGATCAGGTCAAAGCTAATAACAAGACTACTTGTTGTCCTCTAAAGAACGGATGGTCTATCTCTCATTTTTAAGGCTGCATTTACCTTATGAGGTTGATTTCAGAACAGTTTTCTTTCCACCAATCGAGAACAAGCTGCGACATGAGCACCGACAATTTGACACAATTGTTTCCGAATATGGTTGCAAAGTACAACAACTGTTGACCCGAGCTAATTTTCAAACGTGGGGTATTTGATAAGATTGATGAGGTTGAGGCTGAGCCGTAGCAAGGGAGGATCCGAAATGGTAACACATGGAACAAAGGCGATGTGATTTTAATAATAACAAAAATTTATCAATATATATATAGAAATGTTTGTTACTAACTTACTATTAATTGGTGGTGGTGTAGTTTTAATCGTTACCGTTCGAGATTTAATGGCAACTTCAATCATTAAACCAAATTTGATGTTAAAATTAGAGAAATTCCCTTAGATAGCTCTTTTTAGTTTGTTTGTCACAAAAATAGTTTTTAAGGAAGGAAATGACCAAAATGCTTTTTTAGAAGCTAAATTTTTTTATTTATATGCATTTATACCCATAGGGTTAACTAATTTGGACTTTAGGGTTTAGAGTTAAGGGGTGGGTTTGGGGTTAGTGTTTCAAATTTCAAAAAAAAAAAAAAAATCAAAATTTCAAAAAAAAAAAGTCTATTTTGATCATTTTATTTTTTGAGAGCTATTTTTGTGACAAAAACTTAAAAGAGGCTGTTTAAGAAAATTGCCCTTAAAATTATACTAAATTTAGTATTTTGGTGTTAACCTTTTTAAAAAAGTCTGAGGAGTTTATTTCTTTCCATATGAAATACAAAGTTTGTTAGTGCATTATAGTTTAGCAGATTTTTGAAGAAGTCTAGTAATTTAAAATTTACAATATACTAGGTGAAAATCTTCGTATATTTACGGGTTTGTTTTTTTGTTGATTTTTTTTTTGTGTGTTATATATTACTTCTTCTATTTCATATTCTAATTAGTTTTTTTAAAAAAAAAATGTTTCAAAATGTAAGTAATTTTCACATTTCTAAATAATTTTTATGTTTATTAGATATAATGGAACCTATTAGATTAAGTAGATCTATTTATGATTGGTTAAGGTATATATAATCTATCTATTAAATAATATATTTTTTTTATCTGAATCTGTCCATTGTTTATCATGTAGAAAATTATTTTGCATGATGTCTCATGGATCACGCACGAGGACGATTATGAGGTAGAATAGCAAATAGGATTTATTTTATGTTTCTACTATAATACTAAAACCTCAGAAACTGCTTTTGGTGGTTTCTCTCTGTTTTGTTACAGTCATCAACTGGGCGAAGGTTTGACCTTAAGCATATCAGGCTCACCAAGTTTCTTGAACAACACATGAGATGCAGGCAGAGGCTATTATACTGGCCTTGAACCATGAACCAAACCACGAAACACATACATTCATCTCTTCTCTTCTTTGTTTTGTCAATATAAGCCTTTTGTTTTTGTTTTTGTTTTCTTTCTTTCATTATTTTGTGTCTACGTCAATCAGACTTTTGGGTTCCTTAACTCAGCTTTATTGTATGTGTTAGTTTCTTTTCTTTCACATTTGGTGACTCCAATGTTTTTGTAAAGCTTGGTGTTGAATGTAGGCGTTGCCTCACAGCTGCAAAACTTTCCAGACAAAACAAAGAGCAGATTGCTTCTTCTTTGACAAAGTGTAGAAAAGATAAAACAGAAAGCACATGAAACACAATGCTATATAATAGTTAAGTGAAAAGATGTGTCCTTCTTAACATTTAGACCAAAAAAAAAGATGTGTCATTATCCACTCAACAGGCAAAAACTAATTCTGATGTGATTTAATTAAAACTATTTTATTTGACCATTTATAACACAACAGTTAAACAAGAGAATTTAGTTTTTTTTTGTGAAACAAAAAATGTACTCCTTTTGTTTTATAATAAGTTTTGTTTTAGCTTTTAAATTTAATTTCATTATAAAATTCGTTTTACATTTTCAAGACAAATATAAATATTTTCCAGCTTTTATCCCTATTTTCAACTCATTAATTAATTAATAAAATCAAACAAAATATTATATTAAATAAGGATAAAACAGAAAATTTAATTATATTATTAATTTGTATGTAAAAAACTTAAACGATACTTATAATCAAATGGATGAAATATATTTGTAAATTTGGTTACACCGATATACCAAATTTATTGGTTGAAATAAACTAAGTAAAAGCGGGTTTATTTGTCGGTTTGTATCGAAGAAAGACAAAAAATAGAAATACAATTATTCTAAAATAATAAAAATATGTCATTACTAAATTTAACAACTAATTATAGAAAAATTAAAAGATCAAGAAAAATGATATTTAAAACATAACTAATATTTAATTCATTCTAACAACTATAAATAATCGAAATAATAAAAGAACATTAAACTGTATGTTCTAACTATTTTATTTTTTTTGGAAAAAAATAATGACTAAACAAAATAATTTAAAATCAGTTAATTTATATTCTCATAATTTATTAGAATATATGAATATATATAAAAAATAAAATTAATTAAAATTATAAGAAAAATCTGTGCGTAGCCCGGTTCGGCCTTAGTACTTGTAAAAAGTCCAATAATACTACTTATTTACAGAATTATTAAGAAGTTTTCTACTTACAAACCCTAAAATCAAAGAGTTTAACTAGATAAAATTAAACAATTCAATGAACATAAAATCAAACTTATAAAATATTTTTTATATACAGAACTAAACACTTATATGTTAAATTATAAGTTCAAAAATATTTAAAATTCTAAAATCTCACCCTAAAACTATTAAAATTAGGGCAATTCTCTTAAATAGCCCCTTTTAAGTTTTTGTCACAAAAATAGCCCTAAAAAAATAAAATGACTAAAATAGACTTTTTTTTTTGAAATTTTGATTTTTTTAATTTTTTTTTTAAATTTGAAACCCTAACCCCAAACCCACCCCTTAACTCTAAACCCTAAAGTGTAAATTAGTTAACCCTAGGGGTATAAATGCATATAAATGATTTTTTTAGCTTATAAAAAAAATATTTTGGTCATTTTCTTCCTTAAAAACTATTTTTGTGACAAACAAACTAAAAGGGGCTATCCAAGGGAATTTCTCTTAAAATTATTTGAACATATGTTACCAAATCCTAAACAATGTACAATCATGAATTACGATTTATATTCACTTAACTATGTGCAAAACAAATCAATTTTATTAGATTTAAATTCACATGATATAAAATTATTTATACATACATGGTTTCAATTTGTTTTTGTTAAAATATTTTATAAAATTTTATAAATAATTTTATAAATAAATACATAAGTAAACTTCTTTTTTCTCGAGAAAACTTCTCAGGGTATAATTATAAAAATGTACAGTTTTTTACTCATAAAAATAATTTTAATTTTACTAGCTTTTAGTTTTTTTTTTTATTTGATTGAATTGAAGGTATATATTTGTATTTATATTTTCATTGCAAATGCATTATTGTGGATATAATTAAAAACCAGACCAAGATGATTTAATAACTTTTCCTAACAGAATAAATTGAACTAACCAGATTTATTTGGTTTAAACCAGATCTATTTGATTGTAATCAAATTTATCAGATTATAATCCATTCAAATAAAAATGCTTTTTAGTTTTCTTTAAAATTCAAAAAAGAAAGGTACTCAATAACTGAACCAAATTATATGATGTGTTGCTCGGTTTTAGTAGAATTTTAAAAATTCAAATTGTTTAAAAAAAACAATGGTCCCGAAGAATAAACCAAGAATTAGGTAAAAAAGATATCAACAACTGAGAAAAAAAAACAAATATAAATTTTGTCTAGTGGCCATAGTTGGCAATCACCTACCATCCATTATTATGGACTTATTGGTATATGAATGGACTAAAAATAATCTACTAATAATTAATAATAGAGAAATACTTTTTAATAGTTTTTAAAAAGTTTTTATCACAATAATAGCATATAAAGAAAAAAATAACCAAAATATTTCATTAAATAGATAAATATACACTTATATTCCTACGATTAATTAATCTAGATTTAAGGTTTAAAGTTAAGTCGTAAAGTTTTAGGATTATGGTTTCAAATTTTTAAAAATAAAAATAAAATATTAAACTTTTAGAATAAAAAAGATTTTTTTTATTATTATTCAGAACTATTTTGTGACAAAATTTTAAAACAGTGTTATAGTGTTATTTAAAAGAAGAAAAATTTTCTTAGATAGTCTCTTTTATTTTATTCTTCACAAAAATAGTTCTTAAGGAAAAAATAGGGCAATTCTCTTAAATAGCCCATTTTAAGTTTTTGTCACAAAATAGCACTAGAAAAATAAAATGACCAAAATAGCATATATTTTTTTTGAAATTTTCAATTTTTTTTTTATTTTTATTTTTTGAACTTTGAAACCCTAAACCCAAACCTACCCCTTTACTCTAAACCCTAAAGACTAAATTGGTTAACCCTGAGGGTCTAAATGCATATAAATAAAAAATTTAGCTTCTAAAAAACTTATTTTGATCAGTTTTTTCCTTAAGAACTATTTTTGTGAAGAACAAACTAAAATGGGCTATCTAAGGGAATTTCTCGAAAAAATAACCAAAATAATTTTTTTTAAAAGCTAAAGTTTTTAGAGAAATTCCCTTAGATAGCCCCTTTTAGTTTGTTTGTCACAAAAATAGCTTTTAAGTAAGAAAGTGACCAAAATGTTTTTTTTAGAAGCTAAAAAATTCATTTATATGCATTTATACCCCTAGGGTTAACTAATTTGGATTTTAGGGTTTAGAGTAAATGGGTGGGTTTGGGGTTAGGGTTTCAAATTTCAAAAAAAAAATAAAAAAAAATCAAAATTTCTAAAAAAAAAAAGTCTATTTTGGTCATTTTATTTTTTGAGGGCTATTTTTGTGACAAAAACTTAAAAAGGGCTATTTAAGAGAATTGCCCAAGTTTTTATTTATATACATTTATATCCTTAGGGTTAACTAATTTAGACTTTAAGGTTTATAGTTAAGGGGTGAGTTTGAGGATAAAGTTTCAAATTAAAAAAAAAATTGAAAATTTCAAAAAAAAATAATGATATTTTCGTCATTTTATTTTTCTATGACTATTTTTGTAAAAAAAAAAAAGATATCTAATAAAATTGCCTTTAAAAAAATTGTCCTAATAATATCCATTAAATAAATAAATTAGTTGGAGAGGAAGAAAGTGGGTCCTAGGGTTTTGGTCACTCATGCGTCTCGCTCTGTCGTTTTGATTTCCAACGAAGTCTCCTCCCTACAGACGGAGCCAGCGAGAGCGAGAGAAAGTTACTCCACCTTCTTTGTCTCTTTCGATTACATCTCTCTCTTCTTTAAAGATACAGCAACAAGCGCGTGCGTGCATTTTCAGTTGCTTTCAGAGTGAATCGAGCGAGAAAGAAGAAGAAGAAGATGGGTAAGTCAAAGTGTTTCATGGACATTAGCATTGGAGGCGAGCTTGAAGGAAGAATCATCATCGAGCTTTACGACGACGTCGTCCCCAAAACCGCCGAGAATTTCCGATCGCTTTGCACCGGCGAGAAGGGCATAGGCCCCAACACCGGCGTCCCTCTCCACTACAAGGTCTCTCTCTCTCTCCCTCCATCTCTTGAAATGTAGGAATCGATTGTTACTATAGAATAGTTCTTTGTTTGATGTATAAAGGTGTTTCCTTTATGATTTATGTTGTTGGTCAGGGGAGTCGGTTTCATCGTGTTATCAAGGGGTTTATGATTCAAGGTGGGGACATATCAGCTAATGATGGTACTGGTGGTGAATCTATCTACGGGTTAAAGTTTGATGATGAGAACTTTGAGCTCAAACATGAGAGGAAAGGGATGCTCTCTATGGCTAACTCTGGCCCCAACACTAATGGCTCTCAGTTTTTCATCACTACCACTCGCACTTCTCATCTTGATGGGAAACATGTTGTCTTTGGAAGGGTTACCAAAGGAATGGGAGTGGTTCGTTCCATTGAGCATGTTTCTACGGAGGAAAATGCTTGTCCTTCTCAGTATGTTGTGATTCATGACTGTGGGGAGATTCCTGAGGGTGAAGATGATGGGATTTGTAACTTTTTCAAGGACGGTGATGTGTTCCCTGACTGGCCTATTGATCTTAATGAAAGCCCTGTTGAGTTGTCTTGGTGGATGGAGACTGTTGATTCTGTCAAGGCTAGTGGTAATGAACACTTTAAGGTGTGCTTTCCTCTCGACCTCTTTTTTCTTTTAATAATTGGATTATATGTCTGTATGCTTCAGACTTTCCTTTCCTTGAATCCTGTTTTGTGAACTCAATCTACTTTATAGAAACAAGACTTCAAGATGGCTCTTAGAAAGTACCGCAAGGCTTTGCGTTATCTGGATATTTGCTGGGAGAAAGATGGCATTGACCAAGGTAGTTCATCATTTACTGCATCTCAGGGGATATTGCTACTGTGCATATGAGTGTCTCTCACTTAATCTCTCTACTTGTAATCTTGCAGAGACCAGCACTGCCTTGCGTAAGACTAAGTCGCAGATCTTCACTAACAGTGCTGTAAGTCCATGCTTTTAACATTCCTTGTTTAATCTTTTGTTGTGAGTTCAATCCATGTAAATTATGTATGTGTGTGTTTAAGTACTGTCTGAAGCGTAAGAGAAAATGTTGGTTGTCTCCACATAGATAGTTTGGTTGAATCAGCTTAATCCTTAATGGAGAGCTGTATCAATCAAAAG
The DNA here is from genome assembly GCA_012274485.2 of Sinapis alba. NCBI lineage: Eukaryota > Viridiplantae > Streptophyta > Magnoliopsida > Brassicales > Brassicaceae > Sinapis > Sinapis alba. The sequence goes on along the minus strand of MU105648.1, from coordinate 395,652 downwards.
ATAGGCGACTGGAAAATTATCATGAACTAAGTGTTTAAGCTGACGACACTGTTGACGATATGCTATCCGTACATACGTAAAGTGATTTAATCAATGCTCGTATAGATTTGTATACATTTAGAAAGCTACTTGAATTGCTTTTACTTCCCTCTACAGCTGATTTTATTGTACTGGTGTCTCATCTATCTGTATCGTTACTGGCTCCTGTGGCAGGCCTGCAAACTGAAATTTGGAGATGCAAAGGGAGCATTGTTGGACACTGAATTTGCTATGCGTGATGAAGATAACAATGTCAAAGCATTGTTTCGACAGGGCCAGGTACTTAAAAAGTGTATTCTATAACCTAGGCCTATGTATAAATGAATGTAACATGGATTTCTCTTGATACGAATATGACTGTGCTTGGTGGTAATATTAGGCACACATGGCTCTCAATAATATCGATGCTGCTGCTGAAAGCCTAGATAAAGCTCTTCAATTCGAACCTAACGATGGTAAGTCGTTTACCAAGAGTCTTTTTTTTTATGTGTTTGTGGTTATTGATGTATAATGATTATATTAGACGCCTAAATCTATTAGGGAAGATTCTAACTAGCATGATACCTGATGTTTATTTTCAGCTGGCCTCAAGAAAGAATATGCTGCTGTAATGAAAAAGGTAATTACGCGTTCAACCAATCCAATGATGTTTCAATATTTTGGAGTGACTTAACTAAGTTGATATAACATGAGCTCTCTATGTATACGTGTGCAGATTGCCATTAGAGACAATAAAGAGAAGAAGCAGTACCGCAAAATGTTTGGATAGAATGGTCTGATACATTTTAGGGGTAAGTCTATCTTAATCAGTTTTAACTGTTGCATTTTCTTGCAAGTTGCCAGAAACTGTTATCTTGATGGAAATGATATGATGTTTAAGCTTCTATTTTGCTGTGTGTGTAGGTTTGGTTGGATAGTGGAGAAGAGACTAACAAAGAAAAGGTGAAAGGAGCATATAAAAGAAAGAAATATTCAAGACTTTGGGCACTGTTTCTGGTTCCCTCATTTGGGTAAACAATGTTTACTTCTGCATTTCCAGCAAAGATATGCATAATCTTTTACCCAAGACAGACTATGAGATGACTATTATTGCAATTTTGAGTTATTACTGTCGCTCTTGTTCATTTCCTTCCCCAAATTTTCTCTCTTTGCTTGAGTTATGTGTTAGAAATTACATAAATAATCGTGTTGAATTGTTGTTGCATGAAACATAGAACTAGGCTTGGGTATCTGGGTATTTGGTTCGAATTGATTGTTTCGGGTATTTGGTAGTTCATGTAGTTGTATTTACATCTAAGTAGTCGTTACTTTGGTACGGGTGATAAAAGTTAGAAGCAATGTTGGAAACTACGGGCGTTAGTTGGGCGTTAGTTGGGCGCTCGGACCGGGCCTAGCGCCTAATGAAAAATCGGAGAGTATGAGGGGATTAATCGCTGACCGGGCTTGCCTTCCTTCCATCTTCGGTTCGGCTCACATAGAACTTTGTTATGCTTATTTTATGATTTTTTTTTTAAATGAGTGGCATTTATGTAATCAACTCATAGTCTTCTTCAAATTTTTTTTAGGGCTTTATGATTTCTGAAACAAATTTTCATGGCTGCCATCCATTTTTTCATAATCTTTAAATCCTTTGGGTTTTAATTGTAGTTTGCACTTTAAGCTTGTAAATTATCACATATAAACCTATTTTGACTTCAGATTAACAAAAAAAACTAAACTTTTTGTATTACACCACCTAATCTTTCGTCTACAACCAAATCGCCACGTTCGGTAACCACCGACCGTTTAATCGCTGGAAAGTCGTGTGCGGCGGCCGCGTTTTAGAACACAGGTTAGAAGTACTATTTTGACTTAACGTTTGACTCATCTGATTATTTGCAATTTATGTCACTAAAAATATATAAATTCCTAGATTTTAACATTTATTAGTCTTTTTTTTTCATTCTATTCAATCTAGTGATATTGGATTAACTAGATTAAATACAAAGATACTATGTTAGTTTACTTTGGATTTCTACTATTATAAAAAATAATAATACAATCTAGCGTTAAAAAATAACTATAAAATTTTCTTAGGTATTTATGTAGATTCTTCTTTTGAACTAATATATTTTTTACCTTTTGCATCAGACATTTTTTCTATTGTAACTGTGTCATTTTTTTTTTGTTTTTTTAAATAAAGATTAGTTGATGTCTAAATATTCATTCACCTTGATATACATAAAACAAAAGCTTAATGCCTAACAAACTTCTAAAACATTATTGTGAAGAGTTTATACAATATGATATATTAGAATTCTGGCAAGCAACAAGTGGCAAATAGTCAATTTTAAAATTGATATAATATTTATGTTCAAATATATAATATAATTAATTTATATATAGTTTGAGGATCATTTTCCATTTATTTTATTTTTTTCCTTCTATTGAGTCTTGTGAAAGATGAACTGGATATTGACTTGGTATAATAATTGGATCCATGATCGAACTGGTCCAACGGAGTTATAATATTTTAGTTTACTTGTAAATATGATATATATATATATATATATATATAACTATATAATTAGTTTCTATAAAACTTTATATCAATCTTAGAATTTTAAAATAATATAAAAATATTTCAAAACTCATGTGTTTAAATTTGTACTTTATGAAATCATTTTAATTTTTTATTCTTTTTTGTTTTTGAACTTAAATTTGAGAAAACTGGATTTTAATATTGAATCGGATTACCGGTTTAGCTAGTTTGACCAATTTTGATCACCTTGTCGCTTTATCTCAAATGCTATTATCGACACAATTCAGAACTGGTTAAAAAATGAGTCAATGTTCGACCAGTCAAAACGGATGACCTGGTTTATAATTAGTTATATAGTAAATATTAATATATATATATATATATATATGATTAATCATGAAAAATAAATATTTATATAAAAATTTGAAAACAACTCTATTGCGGTCGAGCACTAGTAATATCTTTAAATTGGGGTCAATTTTGGTTCTAGTTTAGTTTAGTTTTCAGGTATTTTGAATAAACTATCAAATAATTTGGGTAGACATTGTAGTTAAGATATTTTGGGTTAGAATATTAAGTAATTTTTTTTTTGATAAAAATATTTGAATAGTTCTAATTTTGTCTAATTCTGTTTAAATACTTTTGCATATTTTCAATATATTTATAAGTTGAATTTATAGATATTTTTGTTATTTTAATTTATGTATTACTAATAATTTAGGTCAAAATTGTATTTCATATTTTTGGGTATCCATTCAGTTCTTGGTTTTCTTATTTGTTTCAAACAATGTTTTGAACATCAATCTAGTCGGCGTCTAGGCATTTGTCTATGCGGAAAATCAGCAATAGTGAAAACAATTTTCTTAAAATCTAATTGACGCACTTCAAATCATTTTAAATTGGTTTAAATTAATTTTAAATCTGTTAGTTAGATAATTCACAAATTTATCTAGCTTAATTTGTTTGTTTATGTAATTATTATAATTCATCATAATAATTTTATAACTATAAAAAAAATTAAAATATTTAATATAAATGTAAATGTATAAAAATAAATTAATAATTTGATAACGCCTACGCTCCGAACAATATATTTAGTCGCTAGTCTTCTATGAAACGCCTAGTTACCGTATAACATTTCTTGATCACTGGTTTCAAATATTTAAGAGGAAATTAGGAAAATAGATCATAATGAAAATATATTTGTCCATTTATACTTTTGTCTTAATTAGTCAGTTTTAGACATAATTTTCTTCATAATAACGAAAATAATTCTATATATATAAAAAATATGAAAAAGAAATACCATCATTAGAATATTTTAAATCTTTTAATATTGAAAATTGAAATCTAAAACAATTTAAATATTTTGATATAAATCTGTTAGAATATAAATAACCTTTTTTACAAGGATAAAATAGATGTTCTAACTTATCATATATGTTTTATAAAAGTTATAATTGGTATTGTAAGTTATTCTCTATGATCTATCCAAATATAGAATATGCTTACATCAGTTCTAACCAAAATTCTTTGTTACTTATAAAAGATAATATATATTGTAGGTATTTTACCTCATTGTAGAAACATCTAGAAAACGTTAACTTATATTCTAAATCTTACTCTATTATATAATGTAGATAAAACAACGAGTACTTACCTGTATAATATGTTCTAAACATGGCAGGATTTAAATTCTAACTTTTTCACTATGCTTTATCTTTTTTGGAATATGTATTCTGATTTTTTGTCTATGTTTTATCTTTTTCTAGAATATGTATTCTATATTTCCTAATTCAATATTTATAATTTTGAAAAAACCTAAGAAGTAGTCATAACTAATTTTATTCAAACTAATTTTGTTCTTGATGTTGAGTTACATTGAATCACATTGAATTCAACTTTTTTTTGACTCAACAATCTTTTTTCTTTCTCTTTCTTCCATATCTGTTTTTAATCAAATCAAATGGTTCATATCTATCTAACATGTGGTGCTTGTAGACGGGATGTTAATAACAAGTGAGGGTTCAATGTTGATAAGGAAAAACGAGGCAAATTTCATCTTGGAATCGAGTACTACGTCAGAGAAATTGAAGATGATGGTTTTGGAGGATTTCAGAATGGACCAGAGGATTGTTAGTGCTGATTTGAGTTATTTTCCAAGTTCTCTAATCAATAATTTAGGAGTTCTCCTTGTTGTTATTGGGAATGACTGACAAATTAGCACCTTTATTGGATATACGAAAAAGAATTCGTCCATCCTATTTGTGTGTGTCACTTATGGGTATAATTGGGAACTGAAACAACAAATTTGATCTGAATAAGGAACCTTATGGCTCAAGTAATGTTAAAGATGATTGTAATGTAATGTAAAGGAAAATCATGAAGAATGTAGGCTTTCGCGAAAGATGAATGCTGATTTCAAAGGCAAAGCCAGACAATAATGTTCGCGGTGATTGTGGTTTTGATAGCCTAGTTTCAGAAACGAATGAATACCATGGAAAGAAAGGTCATTTTTGGTTGCCTGATTGCGTAAAAAGGAGCAAATTTTTGAAAGCAGAGACATATTGAAGAGGATAAGAACATCTTTATCAAATAATTCACAAGTTTTTTCAACAATAATTCTAAACATTATTTAACTAATATTTATATTTTATTAACTGTTGATAAGGATGCTCTAAAGCTAAGCCAATATATAAGAAGATTATCCACTCACTGTAAATCAGTTTTATCGTACAAACGCAAACTCAAATAGTTGTGCAATAATTTCCTGAATTATACTCTAAAGTTATGTTGTTTCTTCAATCTTCTGAACCATCTGTTGCTTGTTTTCTACATTTGAATTAGAGATTTTCTTGTTGGATAAGGTTTTTTAGGATATGTGGTAACTTCTGTATGATTTACATGAGCTAACGAGAATTACAAATGTACTTTTTCATATGGTAATGCAAATCTTTGTTAAGTACCTTACATGCCAGAGCATAACCTTTGTGGTCTTAAACTCATACACCATTGACAACCATGTCTTGGGATCATTCATATGACACTTTATAGTTGTTTATTTTGGTGACATCCTTGATTTTTATAGTAAGAGCTTGACTAAACATGTGCATCACTTGGACGCTGTGCTATAAGTACTTAAGAAAGAGTCTTTATTTGTTAACTTTAATGCATGAACAGTCTCTAATAATTTACATGTATGGAATGCTAGAATTTTTGAAGACTAGATATTGCCAAAATAAAAATTTTGCTACTCATATTAATAAAAGATTTTATGAGCACAATAACATATTTTCCTTTAGTTATATTAAATTTTTAAATTACCTTTTATTTTTTTACTTGATCAAAAAGGATAAAACATCCTTATCAAATAATTCACAAGTTGTATCAACAATTAATTCTAAATATTATTTAACTAATACTTTATTAAATGTTGTTAAGGATGCTTTAAAGCCAAGCCACTATATAATAAGACTACCCCCTCATTATAAATCATCTCTTTTAATCTTACAAACGCAACCCCAAACAGTCATGCAAAACTTTGATGAACTCTTCTCTAAAGGTATGTTGTTCCTTCAATCTTCTGAACCATATGTGGCTTTATATATGTTTCTAGGTTGGCTAAGATTAAGTACATGCTAAAAAGGAAAATTTCTCCGGAAAAAGGTTTAGATTGAGGGCAAAAGGATGTGTTTTGATCAAAGTGCTAAAACTTTAGTATTAGATGTAGCTTGTGAATGCTAAAACTTTATCATCAAACTTTAGCATCAAAACACTTACTTTCGTCTTTTACTCCCCTTATATATGTTTTTGAAACTAGATGTGTTTTGATATCCATTGTGAATGATATTGGCATCAAACTCCCGCTGTCTTCACAAAAGTAAGTGTCTAACATATATAGGTGAATTATCACAATAATTATGACCATTAATCTAGAACAATACTAAAACTTGTTATGTAATGTGGAAATTAAATCTTTCATGAAGCCATCAAAGAGTATATGGAGCTAGATGCTTTTCTGGAAAATTATTTGTTTTACAGTTACATGATTTGAAAATCCTACAACTCCCATAATCAAGGACAAAAAGAAAATGTGACCACAAATTGTATAAGGGGAGCAAAAGATTTTAGTTTGCAACCATTGTTCATCTTGTCATTGCAGAGTAACACACACAAACATGACATATTTTTTATTGTGTGTGATGTACAATTCCTTTTTGGTGATGATTCTTTTCAAATGAATCACAAACTGCACCCACTTCCACTACACCCTCCATAAAAAAAACATAACTTGTTTCGCCACAAGTGGAACACTTGAAAGCATTAAGATGAGAAGAAATGTTTTAGTATGTTCATTAGAAAGAGACGTCAAGCATGAAACCAGTTCATTGTCTTTGACATATATACTATCAATATATGAGCTTGTTCTTGAGTGCGAGGCCGATTTACTTGAGATCTCTAATTGGATAATTGATGATGTTCTTAAATTATAGCTGTTCACCAGTGACCCTTTACGAGTGATGATGGATCAAACTTAGCAAATGCAGTTTGCAGCTGCAGATGAAGACCTTCCATGATTAGGAAACAATACGTTCATCACTGCTGTAGATTTATATTTAAATTAAAATTAAAGAAAACTCATCTTCATATTCTTCCATAGTGTGTGGACCATATTTTTCCATGAGTGAAGTCTGACGCACTTTCACTTAATTCCACTAAGAATTTGTGTGATCCTGGAATTTCATTGCTACAACAATTAGTTGGAATGTATTCAATAATTTTCTTCAAAAATGACTATCCAAACAAGGAGAGAATCACATCTACCCCACTGTAAAAATTATGAATGTTCACTTTAATTCTTGATTCACAACAGTTTTTCTTATTGTGACATTTTAACGAGCAACAATATCATCGAGATGTTGATGATCAACCATCAAGCTGCCACTATCTGGTAAAAGGATTGTAATCCTCCTCTATTTCATCCACATTGAACAACATATTTCCTCTCGGAAAGCCCTATGATAAAATTTCTTGAATAGGATATTGGATTGAACAATGCATGTGGCCATGGCCAAGACAAAAAAAGTATGTGCTTCCAGCCAGATTTTTAGTATATATTTCTGACCAGATTTCAAAAATGTCATATGATATGTAACACAAATAATTGAGTGTACGCTTGGTGTTGGAATAAATAAAGCTTGAGTTGATGAAGAGACCAAGCATAAGGAGCAAGCAAATCCTGAGCAAGCAGATTTGAATATGTCCGTACAGTCTTGGCTTGCAAGTAACCAAACTCAACCTAAAGTGTCTTGGAAGGAAAAATAGGTGGGGAACTCGTCCATCTTAGTTTTCTGAACCAGTTTTGAAGTTTAAATAAAGGATAAGACCGTTGGAGAGACTTTAGACAATATGGAGAATTAAAAAGAGTAAAAGTCACATGTGCATAAGAGGATGAGCCAGCTGTCACTTTCACTCAAACAGACCGACTGTCACTCTCTACTCCCTCTGGTCGAGATTCACCTTGGCTGCATCCTGCTTGTCCTCGTCAGAAACCCCACAATAGTATTTGTTTAGTAGAATTGTACTTTTAACATTTATTTAATCTCTTGCAAGTTGTGATCTGGCTATAAAGCCACCCCTTGTATATTTCATCCCTAAGCAAAGAGGAGTTCTCTTTCTTCATTTCTCCTTACTCCTCTCTCTCAATCTCATCCATACTCTATGGTTACTTACCGTCCCTACTCTCTTACTCAAATACTCACTAAATCTCTCATACTTCTTTACTCTCAATCACATACTCTCTCATTCTCTCTTAGTTTCTCACACTCTTAATCACTCACACTCGCCCATCCTCTGTTTCTTCATTACCCTATCATCATTTTATCTCAATTCTTACATGGTAATAGAGCTCTAAGGGGTGGAAGAAAAGGATTGTGGGTTCATTGTACACAACCTGCTCTAAAGCAAATCGGCTCAAAACTTGAAGATGGAAACAAATGGCAGCAAGACGACTACTGGTCTTTTCTTTTCTCCAAAGCTCACTTACAGCTCCTATTATGGAGGCTTACTCACATTGCGAGAGTGTATGAGCTCAAGAAGGTTTGGGAAATTCTCCACAAGTTTTATGGCAACTCATCCAACTTGAGAAGAGTGTATGAGCTCAAGAAGGCCATAAACGACCTGTCTCAGGAGGAGATAGAGTTTAATGATCACTTTGGCAAGTTCAGCACTCTTTGGGGTGAGCTTGATTCGTTGAGGCCATCCACAAGAGACCCAAACATCCTCCATAGAAGAAGAGATCAAGAAAAGGTGCTTGGGCTCCTTCTCACCCTCAGTCCGATCTATACTGATCTCATTAAGCACATTTTAAGGCCAGAGAAGCTTCCCACATTTGATGAGGTGTGTTCCCAAGTCCAAAAGGAACATGGATCACACGGATTGTTTAAAGGAAATGAGTCTCTTTCTCTTGCAAATCAAGTAGCCATCTCTCTTTAGTCACATAAGGCACAATACAAGAAGGAGGAGGGGAGAGGACTCATGTGTGAGCACTGCAATTGAGATAGACATACCAAGGAGAAGTGTTGAGACCTTTACCCACACCTCAAACCTGCTAAGTTCAGATGAACCATGTCCATGGAGGTACAAGGAAGTAGCTCAGATTCCTTGAGTTGTAAGCTAACCTCCTAAAGTGTAATATGAGCTTGTTTAATTGTTTTAAGTTGTTTCTGCTGTATTCTGGTTGTGTATGATCTGTTCTAGGAGTCTCTAAGTTTGCTATCATGGTTATATCTAGTTTGTGTCCTAGAATCAATGTATGTTGTCGCTGGCCTAAGTGAGTTGCTTAGTCTCAGTTTTTGTCTGTTTTTATTGCAAAAAAGTCTAGGAGAGTTTCATGATCTTGTGTTGCATCCCTGTGCTGTTTCTGGTGATTAGATGAGTTATCTAGTCTTTGGTTTGTCAAATAATTATAAAAATTAGCCTAATTGTCTTGCTATTGGTGATTTATCATACCTGAGCTTTTAGTGAAGTTAGTGTGCATGGACTTGAACTGAATAAGTTGCTTAGATTATGTCCATTACATTTTTTAAAAACATTAGGATCAGACTTGGTGAGTTATCAAGGTCTAAACCTAGTGTGTGGTCTGATTCTTGCTGGAGTTTGAGTGATGTTTCAGGTACACAAAAAGGTGCTCTCTGTCCATCATCAAATCGAGAAAAAGAAGAAGGCTTTTCCCATGCTGTTCAGAGCCTACACATGATGTACATTCCTGTTTGATCCAAAGCCTACAGATGATGTACATTCCTGACCATGGAGATAAATCTTGTGTGTAGAACCAGTTGAATTAAGCGCATGCCGTTTGGTTGTTGAGCTTCTGGTTCAAAAGACACACAAAGAGGATCATCACCTAAATCATGAGGAGACTGGTGGTCCAAAAGGAGCAGTGGAGCATATATCAAAGGATGAATCAGTTGGCTTAAGTGCAACTGTTAAGGTGATGCACTCCTGGTTCCAAAACTCAGTGTTGATAACTTCCGAGCTTGGTCCTTCTCTTATTATCTCCGGTTCAAGCTTGAAGAGGGGTATTGGTGAGCTATCCAGAAGGTCCAAGTCATCCATTGCCTTACCCCAGTTCAAAAGGAGGATTCAAGTGTCAAAGAGACACTCCTCACTACAATTATTCTACCATATGTAAGGGGAGTAACCAGTTCAATATTTGAGTTGAAGTTTGATTAGTTTATGCCTTGAGAATTGATGCAAGTGTTTATGCATTGTGTTATAGGTACTTGGAGCACTTTATATCAGAAGCTGGTCATCCCTAAACCCTTTAAAGATAGTGAGTAGTCAGAAGAAAGGGGGAGACATCAAACCGGCCTAGAAAAGAGATCCAAGATATTGGTGTGTGCAAGTTATGGAGTTCATCCTTGCAGCACAAGTTAGGCCATGGGCCAGAGTTTAAAAAGTCCATCAGAATCACCTTAAGCTCCTTAGTCTCACTGGCCAATCCCTAGACTGAGGGTAGTCACACTCTTTTTCCCTAAGTGATGGTTTTATCCCATGAGTTTTCCACACATAGGTTTTTAATGAGGCAAGTGCTCTCAGTTCCAAGCTTGTCCAAGGATCTTGTATGATAAAACTTGAGGGGAGTTTGGAATAAATAAGCTTGAGTTGATGAAGAGACCAATCATCAAGAGCAAGCAAATCCGGAGCAAGCAAATTTGAATATGTTCGTATAGTCTTTGGCTTGCAAGTAACCAAACTTAACCTAAGGTGTCTTGGAAGGCAAGGTAGGTGGGGAACTCGTCCAACTTAGTCTTCTGAAGCAGATTTAAAGTTTAAATAAAGGATCAGACCGTTGGAGAGAGCTTAGGCAAGTTGGAGAATTAAAAAGAGTAAAAGTCACATGTGCATAAGAGGATGAGCCGTCTGTCACTTTAACTCAACAAGATCATGCCCATCTCTCTCTCCTGTCATTCTCTACTCCCTCTGGTCGAGATTCACCTTGGCTGCAAACCCCACAATAGTATTTGTTTAGTAGAATTGTACTTTTAACATTTATTTAATCTCTTACAAGTTGTGATCTGGCTATAAAGCCACCCTTGTGTATTTCATCCCTAAGCAAAGAGGAGTTCTCTTTCTTCATTTCTCCTTACTCTTTACTCTCTCAATCTCGTCCATACTCTCTGGTTACTTACAGTCCCTACTCTCTTACTCAAATACTCACTAAATCTCTCATACTTTTTTACTCTCAATCACATACTCTCTCATTCTCTCTTAGTTTCTCATACTCTTAATCACTTACACTCGCCCATACTCTATTTCTTCATTACTTTCTCATCATATTATCTCAATTCTTACTCTTGGATCCTAAACTCGGTCATCAAATGTATGTAGTATTTTGTGTACTAAATCCAGTATAAGAAGTCATACATGAAGTTGAGTTGTGCGACTGCTGAAATACATAAGTGAACTACTTCATAGGGTCGATTTGGACAAGCCAGGACGTGGCTAATGAGCTGAATAATCACTTGAATAGTATATTTAAGATGAAGAAGAACTTTCTTATCCCTAGGAGAAGAAAAAAAGAAAAATTATTTGGAAATCCAAAGTTTAAGAAACCTCGATTTTGTCAAAAAAAAAAAAAAAAAAAGAAACCTCGATAAAAAATTTATGTGTTCTTTACTTTGTGTTTGTGCATACTTACTATGTACTCGAACACATAGGTCTAGCCACAAACTGCACTTTCAGTTTTCACATAATATTTCTTTAGTCCATTTCTAAAATTTTACTCCCTCTGTTTCATAATAAGTGTCGTTTTAGCTTTTTGCACACAGATTAAGAAAACATTTAATTTTGCATATTTTCTATAGAAAAGCATCATTACCCATACACCTACTCATATTTTAACCAATAGAAAATTAAACTGAAAAATAAAATCAATAAATTGTGCATTGAAATCCTAAAACGACACTTATTTTGTAACAAATTTTTTTCTCTAAAACGACACTCTTTGCGAAACGGAGGGAGTATAAACTTTTGCTCAACCCTAGTTCAGATCATCTGTTATTCATATATCATGTACTTTTTCTTCAAGAAGTGGATACTTTTTCTTTTTGCTTCTAGTCTTAGAAATACAAGCTACGAGGACCGGGTCTTGTGCATATGCTTTATCTATATAGCCAACTTGTTACGCTACTCAACCCAACCGATAATGTTGTATCCTCTGGTGCGTTCTTAGTGTTGTTGTTAGTCTTTTTAGACACATGATTGGAGAAAAGACAATTCTTAAGGCATTCTTTGTTTATTTCAAATTGATAGAGAGGTCGAAACAATAAAAAGTTATAGATCAAAGAATCAAGAAACTCAGTCCCTTGGATTCTCAGTGCCTATAAAATCTCTTTATAAATTATTATCAAAACTACTTATACTATGTATAATGAGAATATATCATAATCGAACCCCCTAATCGTAATTTTAAAAAGAGTTATATTTATATAATAAAAACATAAGAATCAAATAAACAAGTTAATCTTGGCAAATCAGTTAAAGCCTAAGCCTTTTTCTCAAAAGGAAAAAAACCAGTAAAAGCCTACATCGTGTCTGCGAGAAGTCCACGGTCGATACTAGTCTTGCATCATATATGAACGAAAAACTATAAATCGAAGAAATATAAATTTTCTTAAAGATATTGAGAAAAACGAATTAACTGTTTGTAGCATTTTAAAATATCTTTTAACAAATATAAGTATCATAAGGTTTTCTATATGTTAGATATATATTATTAATTATTATAGACACATTTATACACAAAAGAATACACAAAATAATATCTCAACAAAATCACTGAGCTCTATATATGTTAAATCATCTTATCGTCACACAAACGTAATTATGAAGACCAATTATGATGTATATGAGATTAACAAAAAAAAAGAACTAAAAAACGACTAATGGATTCGTCAACGTTAATTAGTTCAAGTAGCAATTAAAGTGAAGAAGGGTCAACGTCTTCCTTATGAATCTTTACATTTTTTTTTTGTCTCAATCGTCTCATTATTTGGTTTCTCACTACCACTCACTTTTTATTATATTCTGTTATAGCCACAATTCAAACATTTACGGCTGCACCTTTCTTTTTTACTCATTGTGAATGAATATAATATTGGCGTGCTAAAAAATGTTAGTCCATTATCATTTTTGTTTTCTCAATATTTTGAAACAGTATTTTGAAATAAATTTGAGTAAATTGATTTTATAAATTGAAGTCAGTTCCCTTAGATTTAAAACATCAGATTTTTAAGTCTTTTGTTCATTTCATATTAATAATTCATTATTCATTTGAATCCAATTTCTTAAATATGCATCATCATATTTATAAATTCAACATAGTGTCATTTGATTTTCTATACTAGAGAATTAAATCCGATAACAAATGATTAATAAATCCACCAGTTTTTTTCTCAAATTTTATAATATTTTTTATAATTTAAAATTTTGTTGTCAAATTGTTTTTCTGTATCTAATATATTTTATTGTACTATATTCAGTTTAATTTTGGTAAAATGAAAAAAAAATATTTGGTTAATGAAAATCTTGAATTTTTGCCAATGACTTGTTTTTTTGGGAAAGGTGATCATAGTTATAAATTCTTAATAATAGTGTTTCTTGTTCTTATTATTAATAAGAAATAAAATTTTAAGATATTAGGGTAAAATGTTATATTTTTGATTAATATAATTAACTTATGAAACTAAATTCAAACCTATTCTAACAATTTTAAATTAAAAATTTCTAAGAATCTATTACACATAAATAACACCATATTTTAATTGTTATAATCAAGCGTTTAATTTAATAACAAAGGATTTTAAATTCCTATGATGAAAAGATTGTAAATCTAAACCCATTATAATTAGATTTCAAAATCTTTTAATTGAGACATTCTAAATGTAATAATCATAACACTACATCTTAATATAAAAGTTACAATTATAAAAAGGTATTTTTTTAAAAGACCCTAAAATAGTTTTTTAAGAAAAATCACCCACAAGTAGGAAATGACCAACAACATTTCATTAAAGATGTAAAGATCCTTCCACATTTACTTTATAGATATTTAAATATAAATATTTTTAAATAAAAAATTATTTAATTAAATATTAAAAAATAAAAAAAAATATTTTTTAGTTTTTTTAAATAATACGTTTTGAATTCAATTTTTTTTTCTTTTCTGAAGTTTTTTTTTATTTTTTTTATAAAAAATATTTTGAAATCCAAAAATTAATTTTGAAATTATTTAAATTTTAGAATTTATTTATAGAATCAAAACTATATTTGTGATAAAAAAAAACTTTTAGAGTCATTCTAGGAAATTGATCATTGTAAAATTTATAGAATTAAATCTGAATCTACTATTTAGTAACAACACCTAAATTTTCACAGTTCTGGCAATTTGACACCATCTCTTTCCTATAAATAGTCAATCTCTAAACCTGAAAAAACCCATCACAATCATTTATCAAATAAGTAACAATTCAAAAGAAAAAGCTATGGCACACTCTCGTTTTCTAAACCTTGTTTTAGTCTTTGTAACCGTGGCCTCCATATTCTCCACATTTGCTGAGGCCAATAGGGGATTTGGATGGGGTTGGGGTGGAGGCTCAAACTATTCAAGCAGTTCAGGTTCAAGCCCGGGCTCAGGATGGGGTTGGGGCTCTAGCCAGAACGGCTCAGGATGGAGTTGGGGTGCGGGCAACAACTATTCAAGTGGTTCAGGTTCAAGCCCCGGGTCGGGATGGAGTTGGGGTTGGGGTATGGGCTCCAACCATTCAAGTCGTTCAGGTTCAAGTCCGTGGTCGGGATGGGGTTGGGGCTGGGGTCCTAAAAACGGACAAAACTCAGGCTCCGGCGGCTCCGGTTCTGGTTGGGGTTGGGGTCCTAAGAACACAAACAACTCAGGATCTGGCAGCTCCGGTTCGAGCTGGGGCTGGGGAGGTCACTCAAAAGGCTATAACGCAACCTACAATGCACCTAGAAAGATCATAGTCGGTGGAGACAAAGAGTGGACATATGGTTTCAATTACTCCGTCTGGGCTTCTAAGACTGCCCCTTTCTTTCTCAATGACATACTTGGTGAGTACCTTTTTTATTTTTTATTTTCTACAGAATCTCACAAATTGTTATACAATATATATAGTTTTATAGTAGAAGCACATATTAATACCCTTAATGGATATATGTCCAGCATAACATATTTGATGAAAAAGACATTAGTCAATCTCTTACATATTAACTAAGAAGCACGATAACATGTGAACTACGATGTGTCATTACTATCATAATTTGAAATTTTTAAGAAAAATATGTTAGGTTTATCTAAACATATATTATATTTTTCGTTGAACTAACCATAAAACTAATTAGTAATTTACATAAAAAAAGTTCTATAAATGAAAACTACAAAATTACTCAATGTGATAAAAAAATATATATGACAATTAATGATATTGAATAATAAAACTTGAGGTATTACAAAAAAAGAATAATAAAAATTTGATAACAATTTGTGTATCATATATTATTTTTATTTTATTCTATATTACTAAATAAATTAAATAATCACATTAATCATATAATAAAAACTTATATTTTTCGTATATGTTATACTTTGAATTTTTAAAACAACTACAAATTATTAATACTGTTAAAAGTCCCAAATTGAAATTTTTGTAATTAATGATTTTAAATTTTTGTTATAACAAAATATAAATGATCATAAAATCATATGAGCATGAAGTCTCATGTCATAGATATTTAGATTAAAACTATATATCATATAAAAATAAATAAATATTTTAGTTTCAAAATTTTAGAATTATGTAACATATTTGAATTGATAAAACTATATAGTATTATAATTTTTTAATTTTATCAAATCATTAAAATAATTTTTACATATCTTTTGTTATTGATGACAAAAAATAATATATTTTGTTAATATTTAAAAGTAATAATTAAAAAAAAAATTTACTTAACAAGTATTTTGTAAAATATCTGGACAGGGGTTATTAGCTACTAGTATATTAAATTTCACTCAATATAACACGGTCTTGTTTTGTATCATATTGGTTCACACTGTTTGTTGTCAAATTCATAGCTACGATCATATTTTTGACATTCTTAATAATATCAATAAGTTCGACGATATTATTATGATATATTTATCTGATTGCAGTGTTCAAATACAACCCACCAGCACCGTTCACGCACAGTGTCTACTTGTTTTCTAACCCATCGAGCTACGAAAAGTGCGATGTGAAGAAAGGAAAGATGATAGCATCACCGAAGCAAGGTGCTGGGAATGGCTTTGAACTTGTTCTTACAAAAATGAAGCCTTACTATATCTCGTGCGGCGAGCACGACGGTGCTCACTGCAGCAATGGCACCATGAAGTTTACCGTCATGCCTATCCTCCCCCGTTGGTAATTTGTTTGGTATTAAAAGCCAACTCCGACGTCAAAAGTATCAAAGATTAGGTTTTCATTTTGTTGTTGTGTCATCAATAAAACAGATTACCATTATTCACATTATGTTGGGATTTGTTTGCGGTTTTGCTTTGTCTTTTTATTTATGAGATCATCCTTTGTTTATGTATGCTACCATACTTTCATAGTAAAACTTAATGGCAAAATTTAGTACTTTTATTCAAAATGACAAGATTAAGCGAACCAGAAAATGCGTTAACAGACTTGAATATGAGAGATTGTAATGAAAACTCAAAGGGTTGATGAAGTTCAAGCTTTCTGATAAGTATCTTAGTTGCTTGATGTTGAGATGGTAGAGAAGATTAAAGGAGAGGGATCAGTGAAAAGGAAGGTTTGAAAGAGGAAAAAAAAAGGTTTGAAAGAGGAAGGTAATAGAAGAATAAACAGAGATTCAGACCAATCTAAAAAAGTTGAATCCTCTCTCTATCTTATCCTCTCTCTCTCTAGGCGAAAAAAGACGAGCTTTGTCTCCTCCGATCCGGCGTTGTGTCGCGTGCGTAAGAGCGCCGTGTGAGTGTCCGGATCCGGCGGGTCCTTTCTCCACTCTTCTTTGGTTTCTCTTTGCTGTTCGCCTAGTCCATGATGGCCTCTCCTCCTTGCTCGAGCTTCTGAGTTTGCGAGATCTAAACATCGGTGGTACTGGGTGCAAGGTTCAACTATCGGATAAGGTTTGTGCTTCCTTTGGTGGTTCAGCGCGGTTGTAGCAGCGGTGGCTTGCGAATGGTCGGCGTTTAGGGTTGGGATTGGATCGTTTTCCTTTTCAGATCTGATCTGTTTATTGTCGTCGTTGGTGAGGGTTATCCGGTTTGGTTTCTGCTTCTGCTTGCGGTGGTCTTTGCCGTGGATCAGTTTGGAAATAGATCTTCTTTCCAGTCCTGGAGGCAGGTCCTGTTTCGGTGTCGGAGCGGACGGCCCCTTTACTCGGTTGATAGGCGAGCTCCAACTCTCTGTATTGGAGGTGAGGCTAGAACAGTTGTGCAGGAGGTGATGGGCAACTGATCTCTGTCCAGCTTTACGTCGTGATTTCAGGAGAGTTATATCTGCTGCTTGTGGTGGATTCCAGTGGTAGTCTATGGCTTCCGGAGACTGTCTTCAGTCCGGCATCACCTTGGGCATCCTTGTTACGGCTACCTTTCCTTTTTCCCCCAAGTTTTTAGCAGCCGCTTTGTCTCTCGGGTTTGGTCTCTCTATGAGTCGACATTTAGCCCACTCTGTTGGCTGTGGCAGTGGGTTATCTCAGCTGGGTTTTGGCTTCCGGTTATCGGTGGCGACAAGTGTGAAGGCGGTTCTCGGGGAGTCATTGACCTCCTCTGAGTCGTTGCTTGATGTTCGACCACGTCCCGGCGCTGCTTCTGACATTTTGCTCTCTTGCGGTGGTGGTTTTGATTTTCCTTGCAGGTTTTTTGAGACTCAAAGGGTTGGTGGTGGCGGTAATAACAACCCGTCCTTTGTTTGTTAAGTGTCAGCTTGGAACTGTGCAGTTAGGGCTCTCGAGCATTCTCGGTAAATTTCTTGATCCTTCTTCTTAAGTTCGTCACGTGCGTCATCGACAGTGACTGTAAAAATGTCTTGAGGCGATCATCAGAAGCTAGCTACACCTGAGACGACATGGGAAGTCCAGGCATCCGGGGAAACAAGGAGAACCTCACCTTCCTGCGATCATCGTCAATGGTTGAGAACGGCAACTGATTCTTAAGAATTTCAAAAATCGGACTAGTGGAACGTGCCGGGTTTAGTGGGTGGGCGAAACTAGAATGTAATATATTGAATTAGGAGTTTTTGTTCAACTCGAACTTGTAACCGAATCAGAATTCCCATTTTCGGACTGATTTAATTTATATATCTTTAAAAGAAAGAAGAAGAATAAACGTATAGATAGCTATATTTCATCATAACCAAGGGCAAAGCCAGAGCATTGATTATGGTGACACATCCCTCTTTAATTTTATTAATATTAATAATTTAGTAAGGGAAAATACAAAGAAATTAGGTAGATGATATGGTTTAATGGAACTGTGCACTCCTTGTTGTTTCAGGTTTGAGTCCCCCTTTTGTCATTTTTGGGTTTCGCACCGCCAATAGTCAGAAAATGCCACATGTTTCTTTCTGTTTAAATCCATCAGCCTAACTGATGTCCAGCAATTCTATTTACAATCCCGCAAAAGGGAGAAAAATGTAAATAAAAAAGAATGCATGAATTAAAGAATTACTCAGTGAGATAGTCTTTAGACCATCCTCTCCGCATAAGCATCTATATGTCTCAAAGAAGAACAAGGGCCTACTAGCTGCAGGGAATAAGCAATAAGATTCGACTATGATAGATATTTAACTATGACACTATGCAAAAAATATCACACATCAATCACAAAAAAAACCATTGATAGGTCCCATAATTTACCACTTTTAGACCATGTTATAGGCCATATTTAGAGTTTTACTTTGTATTTTGAGTCTGTTTTAGGTCATCTACAGGTCCATGTGCCTTTTTGGAGCACTTTGGAGAATATTGAGCAAAATGAAGTTTAAAAGGAAGAAAACCCGTAGCTGTGCAGAAATGAGAGTCGAGACTTGATGTGAGCGTCGACCGACGATTCCATGACATCGATCGATGCTGGTGCGGATTGACGAAACCGACCTGCCTTTCAAAAATTACACTTTTACCCAGAAGTTTCTCTATTTGCAAAGAAGCCCCTAGACATGTTAAACCTATTTATATCTATTTTACAGCCACTTTTAAGGCTATGCTTTTATTCTTAGAGAAGTTTGGAGAAAGGATCACAAACTCCTTCAAAGATTGATCGGAACTTATTTCTTACTATTATATTTTTATGCAATTCATTCAGTATTTTGCTATGTCTTGCATGATCATATATTAGTAATCCATTTGTTAGATTTAGGGATTTTCTAAAGTTTTGATGAACTTGTGGTTGATAGATCTTCTAGGGTAATCCTTTGTTTCTTTCATCACGATTGTTCTTATTGCTTGTTGTTAGAGTAATTGACTAGGAACTTGATGATATGATAATTAGAATAAAACGACAATGTAAATGATTTCCTGATCTGAATCTTATTGAGCTATGTTGTTAGACGCAGCGAGAGTTGGCCTAAATAACTGAGTGAACATATCAAATTTAATCGTTAATGCATATCTAGAGAAATTGGTCGTGCAACTAGAGTTGACCTTCGAGGATCTAGACTTAGACAATTTATCGCATCGAGAGTTGGATAACTGACATTTGAAGTCAAGTTCTAGGATTGATCTTAATTAACCCATTTCGTCTATTTATCTAAGTTTTGATTGTCTGTTTAATATTCCTGTATCTAGCGTTTTCCCTTTCTGTTTACAAACTGATTCCATTGTTCTTTTTTATTTACTGCTTTCTATTTTTTTTTGTTGTTTTACCAATAACTAATAGTCTATTGTGTGATCCTTGCTCCTTGTGGATTTGATCACAAAGTACTACAATCAATCTCTTATTTGAAAGAGTGCTTTGAGAATAATTTGAGTATATCAAATTTGGTGCTGTTGCAGTAGAGTGTTTAATTCACCATTAGATTAGGTGAAAAGGTATAGTATAGTTATTATTTTTCTTAGTTACTGATAACTTTTTTTTGTTTCTTTCAGGTGCATTTCTAGTAGTACCAGAAGTAACAAGGGAAGTGAGCTCTTAAAACATCTGGATCCTGCTCATCTTGAATGCACAATTTGCCAGCAAAAGCGGATAGTGTTGGGGATAGATTGCATCTACCCCCATAGGCCCATCTTGACGAGATCTCGGCCCAGGAAGAGTATCGAAGTCGGCCCATAAGGCCCACACCGACTTTGAAGGCGATTATATAAAGAGAAGGTTGAATGAGAGGAAGAGACACGCAAACTCTGGAGAATAAGCCTAGAAGTTAGGGTCTCCTTTGGGTTATTTTGTTCTTGCTTATTTCTTCATACAAACTCTCAAAATCATTGAATAAAACCAAATCGTTCTCTAAGATCATCCTATCGACCAAAACTCACCATCGAAATCGATTCACCGAACGAGGTTACCGATTTCAGATTCAACAATTGGCGCCGTCTGTGGGGACTAGTTGATAGTAACGATCAAGAACGTCGATCTTGATAATGGCAGGATCTCCGACAAACCCACCAGGTCAACAACCAGTTGACCTAAACACCGTTCTCGCGTCTCTCGCCACCGTGATTCAACGCCTTGATCAGCAAGAAGCCGCAAACAAAGCGACTCAGGACCGTCTGGACACGATCACCGCCGCTTTTCCTCCAACGCAAGCCAACGACCAGGATCCAGATACCGCTCGTCGACGTCTCTTCCAGACTACAGCGCGCAACCAAGCAACCGATCAGGCGACTAACGAGGAACTCCAGCGTCTTCAGGGGACTATCAAAGATATGTCGTCTAAAATTCATCAAGCCACCAGTTTTGCTCCAGAAATCGATCGAGTCCTGGAAGCGACTCAGAAAACACCGTTCACCCAAAAGATAACCGACATCCGAGTTCGACACCAAGACAAACTCCGGATTCCATCTTTCCGCGGCGACTCCGACCCGAGTGACCACATGACCAGTTTCAACATCGCTATGGGCCGGGCTTACTTTTCTGTAGAAGAACGAGATGCCGGTTATTGCCAGCTCTTCGTCGAAAGCCTGGCAGGACCGGCCCTCACTTGGTTTTCCCGATTAACCGCTAATTCCATCAGCACTTTTAAGGAGCTTTCAACCGAGTTCCTTAAGCATTACTCCATGTATATCCGACAAGGAGCCTCTGCCACCGATCTTTGGAAAATAGCCCAGGGTCAGAAAGAATCCCTCCAAGACTTCATGGAACGGTTCAAAAATCTCGTCTCAAAAGTCGATGTGCCGGACAAAACAGCGGTAGAGGCGTTACGTAACGCATTATGGATCAGGTCATCTTTCCGATCTGATCTATACACCAACAGCACAATTACTCTGGAGGACGCCCTCCACAGAGCCAATTGTTTCATACGGATGGAAGAGGATAACGCGGCTTATACAGCAAAGCAGAACGCGTTGAAAGCTCAATTAACCACGAAAGCGGCTTCTGTCCCCCAGGAACCGCGACAGCATCAAGCCACTAATGATAAAAAGGGGAAAGTCTACTCAGTAGCCGAGGAACCGGGTTCTACCTCCTCTGCAGCACCCACCGAGCGACCATGGAATGTGTGGGACAGAACATTAGAGGGAAAACCTTTAACTTACGACGAGTCCAAGTTTTGCACCTACCACAAAGCTAAAGGCCATGACACAAAGGAGTGCAAACAACTCGCGGAAGCTCTGTTCTCGGCATTTAAAAACGGCGTCGTCACTCCCGAACCGCCGAAGGCTAAGCAGGCAAAGAAAAAAGGAAGCTGGACGAAGAACAAACAGAACAGAACCAAAGCACAGGAGGTTCGACAGGAAGACCGAGATGCAGCAGCCCCACCCAGGCAGAGAGATGATACGGATACCGAAGATGAAAGGCCACACGTGGCACGTCGGATCAACCTCATCTCGGACCATACTTCGGTATCTCTCGCAAGTGCCACCTGCCGAGATCTACGAGAGCATCTCCATCAAAAGCGTCCTAGCACCGACATGCGTGATATTCTCCTCCGGAAGAAGAAGTCTAAGCTATCAGAGGATGACCTCCGCCAGAAGCTCGAATCCGGCGCAAATACAGGACGGGTAGATCTCAGGGGATCGCTAACGGATAAGCGTCCCAGTGTATTCCGCCGAGTCAATGTCATTTTGGGAGGCTCTCCCGTATGCAACAGTTCGGTGACAGCCATCAAGGAGCACCAACGAAAAGCCGTGAGTGCTCACCGCTGGCCGGCCAAGCGCGCAGTCGAAACACCTATCGCATTTTCAGAGCTCGATCTTTCCAATATCGATCAACCGCACAACGACCCCCTAATAGTCGAAATACAGATCGGCACTTGTGAAGTCTCCCGAGTCCTTATCGATACCGGAAGCTCTGTCGACCTCATCTTTCGGCAGACACTGATTAAAATGATGGTCGACCTCAAAGACATCAAACCGTCCTCCCGCGCGCTCACAGGGTTCAATGGTTCATCAACGACCTTACTCGGCACAATTCGTCTCAACGTGTTCGTAGGAGGAGTAAGCAAACTGATCAAATTCTCCGTGATCGACACGGAAACCCAGTATAACGCAATTCTGGGAACACCTTGGCTTCATTCGATGAAAGCAGTCCCGTCAACGTTCCATCAATGCGTTAAGTTTCCTACTAAAGAAGGAAAAATCTTTACGCTCGTCGGGAACCAACGACTGGCTCGAAGCATGTTGATCACCGATTTCAAAAACAAACAGGTCACCTGCGCTATTGAACCAGAGAAGAAACTGAACCCCTCCAAAGAAGAAACAATCCAAGTCGGCATCGACGCCGAAAACCCAGATCGAACGGTCGGGATAGGATCCAAACTCAGTGATAGTCTAGCAACTGAGCTGACCACTTTCCTCTGCGCGAATAAATCAACCTTCGCTTGGTCGACTGCCGATATGCCTGGCATCGACCCCTCAGTAACAGCCCATAGGCTGAACGTCGATCCCACTTACAAACCAATCAAGCAGAAACAACGCAAATTGGGCCCCGAAAGAGCAAAGGCAGTCAACGATGAGGTTGACAGACTTCTCCAAGCCGGATCCATTGCCGAAGTCAAATATCCCGATTGGCTAGCCAACCCGGTAGTCGTCAAAAAGAAGAACGGGAAATGGAGGGTCTTCATTGACTTTACCGACTTGAACAAAGCCTGCCCGAAGGACAGCTTTCCACTCCCCCACATAGATCAGATGGTGGAGTCCACTTCCGGGAATGAACTACTCTCCTTCATGGATGCATTTTCAGGCTACAATCAGATCATGATGCACCCTGACGATCGAGAGAAGACATCGTTCATCACCGACAGAGGAACTTATTGTTACCGAGTAATGCCCTTCGGACTCAAGAACGCAGGCGCCACCTATCAACGACTCGTCAACAGAATGTTTGCCGACAAGCTAGGAGTCACTATGGAGGTCTACATCGACGATATGCTCGTCAAATCACTCATCGCAAAGGATCATATCCGACATCTCTCCGAGTGCTTCGAGATACTGAACAAATACGGGATGAAACTCAACCCGGCAAAATGCACCTTCGGAGTCACCTCAGGCGAGTTTCTCGGCTATATAGTAACCCAACGAGGTATTGAAGCTAACCCGAAGCAAATTTATGCGGTCCTAGATCTCCCCGATCCAAAGACATCTCGAGAAATTCAACGTCTTACCGGCAGAGTTGCGGCCCTCAACCGATTTATTTCTAGGTCC
The DNA here is from genome assembly GCA_012274485.2 of Sinapis alba. Taxonomy (NCBI): domain Eukaryota; kingdom Viridiplantae; phylum Streptophyta; class Magnoliopsida; order Brassicales; family Brassicaceae; genus Sinapis; species Sinapis alba. The sequence continues at coordinate 371,717 of MU105648.1, read as the reverse complement.
ACCGACAAGTGTCTCCCATTCTACGAGTTATTACGAGGAAACAAGAAGTTCCTGTGGGACGAAGCATGCGAAAAGGCTTTTGCCACGCTGAAGCGATACCTGACTACCCCACCGGTCTTGGCAAAACCCGACGCAGGCGATACCCTGTATCTCTATATCGCCGTCTCCCCGTCCGTAGTCAGTAGTGTTCTCGTCAAAGAGGATCGAGGAGAGCAGCATCCTGTTTTCTACACTAGCAAACGTCTAACTGACGCCGAGACAAGATACCCTACGCTCGAAAAAATGGCCCTCGCAATCGTCACCTTGGGAAGGAAGCTACGTCCTTATTTCCAATCTCATTCTATTGTAGTCCTTACCGACCTCCCACTGCGGACTATACTGCAGAATGCAAATCAATCAGGGAGACTATCAAAGTGGGCCATCGAGCTCAGCGAATATGATATCACATATAGGGGCAGACCAACCATCAAGGCCCAAGTTTTAGCCGACTTCATCATTGAAATTCCTCCTGATCAGGCATCTGAACTCGCGATTCCAGGCGAAAGTTGGATCTTGCATGTCGACGGGGCCTCATCTAATAAAGGATCCGGGATAGGCGTCCACCTCCAGTCACCCACCGGCGAACTCATCGAACAATCGTTTCGATTTGGGTTCGCGGCATCAAATAACGAAGCCGAATACGAAGCACTGATTGCCGGCCTTCGCCTAGCGAAAGTGGTCGGAGCAAGGCGTTTACGAGCCTTTTGCGACTCTCAACTCGTCGCGAGCCAGTACAGCGGCGAATACGAAGCAAAAAACGAAAGGATGGACGCATACCTCAACTTGACCAAAAGCCTGGCCGCTGAATTCGATCAATTCGACCTCACCAAAGTCCCCCGAGAAGAGAACTGCTTCGCAGACGCACTTGCTGCATTGGGAAGTAGTCAACGGAATCAAGTCAGAAGGAAAATCCCGGTACATACGTTAGAAGGACCAAGCATCACCTTACCCGATGGTGATAATATTCTTGCTATCTCTTCAAATACCGCCGAGATCAGTCCCCAAAGATCAACCATTAACGATTGGCGAACACCCTTTCTCGACTACCTCGACAAAGGAGTACTTCCTGAAGACAAATGGGAATCTCGTCGACTCAAGGCTAAAAGTTCGAATTACGTGTCAATAGATGGCAAATTACACCGATGGACGGCGAATAAATTACTCCTTACTTGCGTCGGAAAGGAAGAAGCGGAGCTCGTCATGATGGAAACCCACGAGGGCGAGGGCGGTAACCATGGTGGAGGTCGATCTCTCGCATTAAAACTAAAAACCCAGGGTCATTACTGGCCGACCATGGTCAGTGACTGCGAAGAATATGCGTCCCGGTGCGACAAATGTCAACGACATGCTCCTAACATACACTCTCCAACCGAGTTGTTGAAAACATCGTCAGCACCCTACCCATTCATGCGATGGGCGATGGATATAATCGGTCCTCTACCAAGCTCTAGACAAAGGCGTTTTCTACTCGTCTTAACCGATTACTTCACGAAATGGGTTGAAGCAAAAGCCTATGTCCAAATCACCGAGAAGGAGGTCCAGAGTTTCGTCTGGAAATATATCATATGCCGACATGGATTGCCTTACGAGATCGTCACCGACAACGGCAGCCAGTTCACCGCTTCCAGGTTCCGTGAGTTCTGCGAGAAATGGAGAATCCGTCTCAGCTACTCAACCCCCAGATATCCACAAGGGAACGGGCAAGCGGAAGCAACTAACAAAGTGATTATCGACGGGATAAAAAAGAGGCTCGATCTAAAGAAAGGACATTGGGCGGACGAATTGGACGGAGTACTTTGGTCTCATCGCACAACACCACGAAGTGCTACAGGAAAAACCCCTTTTTCCTTGGCGTACGGCGTCGAAGCAATGGCTCCAGCCGAAGTCAACGTCACCAGTTTCAGAAGGTTACAGCTCCCCCAACATCAAGATCTCAATCATGACATGATGATCGACGCTCTCGATCAACTCGAAGAACGACGGGATCAGGCTCTGTTACGGATTCAAAATTATCAACATCTCGCCGAATCCTACTACAACAGGAAAGTCCGCTCACGACCAATACAAGTTGGCGATTTCGTTCTTCGCAAGGTCTTTGAAAATACCAAGGAATGGAGGGCGGGCAAACTCGGCACTAACTGGGAAGGACCCTACAAAGTCATGCACGTGATCAAACCAGGAGTCTACCGACTCGAGACATCTTCCGGCGAGCCGATACCGAGATCATGGAACTCTATTAACTTGAAGTGTTATTTCGGCGCTTAGAAAAAGAAAAAAGAACTACGAGTGACTTGATCCCTTCTCGGGTACGTAGGCAGCCCTTCACGGGGTTCAGTTACAAAAAAAAAAAAAAAAAAAAAAAAAAAGGGGGAGAACTACGAGTGACTTGATCCCTTCTCGGGTACGTAGGCAGCCCTTCACGGGGTTCAGTTACACACAAAAAAATATATATATATATATATATATGTATGTATACTTATACGGGATCGCTGTTCGGCAAAGAAATCTAAATCGGTTCTCGTCAAGTCTAGTCACCTTTTCTTCAAAAAGAACAGAAGGTCGGCACCAAGTCCACAGTAGGACATTGTACCGAAGGGACTTCTATCTCATATCCTGATCAGATAGGAGATTGTGAATCGAATGATATCATATCACAGTAGATAAAAGGATAGACTATTCAAACTTTAAAAAAGGTTTGAATATGTTTCTTCCTAAACTTCACATGGTGACATTGTCGGTCTATCTGACGAGATAGTTCCTATTTGTTCATCTAGTAAGTAAACACGAATATGGATGGGTGTGACTACCATATCGATTGATTTTCTCGATAAAATTCGGGGGAACTAACATACTTCATTAAAAACAAAAGGGAGCCAAGCACGACAATAAGTCCTTACACAATAAATAATAAAAACAACATGATAAAAGTACATCCTATCCGGAGCGAAGGTCCTCAACGTCTTGGGGAGAGAGTATGGCCATATTGGAGCCATGTTCGTCTATGCCAGTCAGAGAAAGATCAATCTCCGAAGCCTCGACGACCTCCATCTCTTGTATCTTTCCATGGTACCTCATCTCGTCATCCCGGGCTTGTTGAAGAATCTCCTCCATTGATAGACCCTGCGAATGGATCTTCTCGAGAGATTCCCTAATCCCCTTTGCCTGGGAGAACAGAGCCAGCTTCGATTGAATGGATGGTTGCTCCTCGATAAATTGGCGCATCTTCTCGTATGCCGGAGCAATCTGGTTCTTCAGGACGGAATCAACCCGGAGTCTCTCTTTTCTGACCTCATGCTCTCGAGATTCCCTCAACCTTCTGGTCGTCGTCTCGAACCTCGAAAGAATCTCGAGATTTTCTTGCTCCAAATTGCGGCACCGATTCTCGAGGCCACTATTCAAGGCTTTGAGTTCTTCCAATTCCTTCGAGAGAATCTCGGCATTCTCCACGGCTGCAACCTTCTCAGCGGTCAACCTACCGATCTGCTCCTCGAAGGTGTTGCATTTGTAGGCCAGCTCGGCAATCTCCCGCCTCTTCTTCTTTAGAGCGCCGGTTTTTGACGTTATCTTCTCGTCTTGAGCCTTCAACTTGGCTTCATAATCCCTCACCATGAGATTCACACTCCCGAAAAACTGAAGAGAAAAAGAAGATTGTGGAGTGATGTCGCATAAAAAGAAAAGATTAAAATGTTTTAAAAAAAAACTCTTACAATAGCCCCGGCTCTAGTCATTTCGCGATACCGGTTACTCTGCGAGAGCTCTTCCAGCTCGGGCATTCCTTTCTTCTTAAGCTGGATTTGCCGGAATAGACGAGCGGGTGCTTCGTTGTCCTCGACAAAAGGAACAGATGTATGCTGGTAGCGAAAGTCAAGAACATGTGGGTATCCGACATGTTCCTCCCGATTAGCCGCATCGATCTCGGCAACCTGCGTATCTTGAACTTCCATTTCTTGAGGAATCACTGGATGCTCTCCAGGTAGCGTTTCGTCGACGACAAAGTCCGTCGGAACGGTGGAAGAAGGCATAGGTAATTCTTCCCGGGAAGGCCCTTGATGCTGGCTGGCATCGTCTGCGCTCTCGACCAACCCCTCATTCAGGGAAAGTCGCGTTGGGCCACTCCTGTTGGGCGATTCCTCGGTATTTATGGGCCTCCTTCCCTTGACAAGGCGGCCGGAATCAGATGAACCGCCTCCGCGAATCGGAGTACCGATGGTATCAGCGTAGGAAGGGAGAGATGACAGGTTAACCTTTCCCATTCTCGGATTGCGGTATGGTGAGGAATCGGTAGCTGCATATTTTTCAAGGGCGGACTTTATCAGTATAAACAATATCGGAAGATGAGAGATAGTTGAAGAAGAATAAACTTACCTCGGCTAAGTCTCTTTAAAGCGGCTNCGAATCGGAGTACCGATGGTATCAGCGTAGGAAGGGAGAGATGACAGGTTAACCTTTCCCATTCTCGGATTGCGGTATGGTGAGGAATCGGTAGCTGCATATTTTTCAAGGGCGGACTTTATCAGTATAAACAATATCGGAAGATGAGAGATAGTTGAAGAAGAATAAACTTACCTCGGCTAAGTCTCTTTAAAGCGGCTTGAATTCGGGCTTCGCTGATATCAGGCCAGTGTTGATGGCTCAATGTCCTAATGGCTTCCACTTCTTCTAGAAAAGATTGGGTACCGCCTTGCGACCACTTGGAGAGCCGATCTGCATCAAAAAGAAAAACAGATGAAGTTGATCAGTAGAATTGCAATAGTCAAGATCTCGGGATTCATACCAATGTTAGCATTGAAATAGCCATTCAAAACTATGGAAGGGTCCTCGAAAGAAGCATCATTAATCTTGACATAGAAGTAGGCCCGGTTCCAGAAATTGACTTTTGACGGTTTCCCGGTGATGACGTTGTATTTCGGAACCATCTTCCCATAGAAGAACCCTGTTTTTGCCGTGATGCTGGGCGTCGTAATTTCCTCGAAGAGGCGAACCGACATTGAGATTCCCAACTCGGCGGCGAGGACAGTGAGAGTAACAAGGATCCTAATCCCGTTGGCGGTGTACTGGCCAAGAGCTATCCTCCTTCTATGGCAGTATGTCGTTAAAACTTCCGGTAAGGGCCACCATAGTGAGCAATTGGTGAACCATGATTCGTAGACGCACGCGTAACCTGCCGGAGGAGTCCAAGGTCTTTGATGATCGGCCGGAATGAGGAACGAGAACCCCGCATGAGGATTAGTCTGAAGAATCAATCTGCGAACGCTTTTGAACGACGATCGAGTAGGGAAATGGTTCTCCCATCTTTGATTCTTCTTGACACTTAGACGATGCTCTTGCTCTGGGTCAATCTCTTCATCGAATTCGAAGTCGGTTCCGGTCCAACGTATAGGAAGCAAATCGGACAAATGCAGGTTTATCTCCTTCTTGACTGCGGCTTCTTCTTCAGTAACAGAAGGGAGTTCTTCTGGTTGCGAACTCGGTAAAACTTCTACTGCGTCATCTATGGCGGCCTGACCAGGAGCATCTCTATCCTCGAGACTTAGACTAAATTCAACGACACTGCGTTCGTTTTCGTTTAACGCCGCTAAGTCTTCGCTCGTCGGTCTCGGAATCATTCCTCCGAGGGTGATCGCTCTAGGGCCGAGACGCCGTGGAGAGCTGCCGCTATCAGAGTCAGATGCGGTGGCAATCGCTTTCCCCTTTAACGAACAGCGGCGGATGGGAGATGTCATCGTTGATCGGAAGTAAAGAATTCTAGAGAGAGAAAGAAGAGAGAAGTCAGAGAGAAAGAATACCTTGTCGAAGAAATGAGCAGCAGATGAGAAGAATCAGAAGCGGAAAGAAGGTTTTTATAAGAAACATGGCGCGGAAGACGAACAGTTGTCATAATTAGGTCTAAAACCTATAAATGACGACGCGTGCCCCACTAGCTCCGAATCTCGAGGTAACATTAAAGAAAGTGGAGCATCGCGTAACTGCTACAGGAGAACGTACCGAGATAAGCCGCAAAGTCGAGGACGACTTTAGAGCTCAATAACCGAGATCTCGATATCAACGAACCCATACAAGGAAATTCATCGGAAAGTAACGAGATAACACTTTCAATGAACTGGGAGGGGACTTATTGTTGGGGATAGATTGCATCTACCCCCATAGGCCCATCTTGACGAGATCTCGGCCCAGGAAGAGTATCGAAGTCGGCCCATAAGGTCCACACCGATTTTGAAGGCGATTATATAAAGAGAAGGTTGAATGAGAGGAAGAGACACGCAAACTCTGGAGAATAAGCCTAGAAGTTAGGGTCTCCTTTGGGTTATTTTGTTCTTGCTTATTTCTTCATACAAACTCTCAAAATCATTGAATAAAACCAAATCGTTCTCTAAGATCATCCTATCGACCAAAAATCACCATCGAAATCGATTCACCGAACGAGGTTACCGATTTCAGATTCAACAGGTAGCGTTGATCGACAGTCCGACAACACCGTTCGACGCCATCACTGAGCCAGCATCACTCGACGAGCAAGCAGCACCGCTCGACGCCCACATCTGACATGTATAAATGGTCGCACATCTCATCTTGATTCAAGATGCTGAGTGAGTCGTGCGTGACGTGAAAGTCACTTGCGTAATCCAGCATGACAAAAGATTGATGATGAGAGGGCTGTAATCCCTGACCCAGATGCAAAAGCTCTTGATGCTGTTGATGGAGAGATGTTGTAGCCAATGCTGAGGCTGCAGCAGCTGAAAATGCTCAGGTTTTCTCGATCCATTATCTTGGGAATACAATCTCTCATACCAGTACTACGCCAACAATTCCTCCATTCGTCCTTATACCTTCTAGAGGAACGATTTTTAGTTGAAGTCGTTGTACTTTACTTTTGTGGAACAACAGCCTTATCACGCGCTTCCACAAGAATATCCTGTGGACCATCTGGAATGATTCGAGGATATGTTCTCTGCTATTAAGGCCAATGGAGTTCTTAAGGACTACCTTCTCTGCAATCTCTTCAAGTACTCTCTTTTTGGAAACCAGTGTCGGACCCAAAATTTCTTTTAACATGTGTCAAAAATGTATGGGCTTTACATAAAAAAAACAGCAAAAATGTGGTGTTAATTGAGTTTCAGACCATGGCTTAGGAGTGTCATTAAAAGAGATTATACCATGAGAGCTGTCGAATTTTAATAGTATAGCTGTAACAAATTAAATATTTTAATTAAAGGGGTGTTAGCTGACCCACCATTAATGCATGTGGGTCCGCCTCTGCTGGAGATGCTTCCTTATGATTAAAGCAATTACCATATAGATCTCTTACCTCCTGAGCAGCCATCTAAAACTCCTTCCTGCATAACTTTTTTAATGATGCTTGTTTGAAGATTTGAAGAACATCTGCTCAGTACCTTCTTCAGAGGTCTTGTTTTAGTCTACTAGATGGCTCTGGGCACAGCTAGTGAGGGAATTTGAACACCATAAATCCTGAAGAGACTGTGAGATTGATAGAGAACTTGGTGTCTAGTAACAACACCAAGAACACTGACTACGAGAGGAAGAAGTCCACATACAACTTGGATAAAGGGCATCTGGCTGAGGTTAAGGCGAAGCTTTATTTTTTTGCATAGTCTTCTGAAGAAGCATATCAGTTTTGCAGAGGGTGTAGAAGCTACTGAAACTACCGTTGAGATTGAGGATGAAGAGGATGTAAACTTTGTCAGTGAGGCTGGTATTCAGAGTAAGCAATTTCGGAATCAGCAGAGTAACATGAATTTCAATGGCGCTGGCCAAAGAAGTAACATCAACAATCAGAACTCCCAGTACCAGAAGACCTTCAACAGCAACAGCAACAACAACTTCACCATAAACTATGGAGCTTCTTCTTAAAAGACTCACACTGCATCTACATAAGAAAGCAAGTTAGAGACAATGGTTGTGTAATCTGAGTTTGGCCGGGACTTCGTATGGATAGAATGAACTGGACGATGTGTTATTGAAAAGTTATTTATATTGATCGAGAAAGAGTAATCGGTTTACATAGAGATTTTAAAGGAAAAGTAACCGGTGCTCATCTGAGCTAGCTGGGAAAGTACAAAGCGGCAAGAAATACAACTAAGTGAAAACCCTAATTTTTAGCCGTCAAGTGTATGTAAAACTCTTTATCCTTTCCTCGCTGGTCTTCCCGTCTCTTTATATGCGACCCTCCCTTTTCCCATTCGTTCTAGATCGTCTTGACCTAGTGGGCCTGATCTATTTCTTGGGCCAATCAGTTGGGATGAGTAAGTTGGATTTTAAGCCAAGCTGGCATAGTAGATTCATGGCACCGAGTAAAGCAGTCTTTGGCCGAGGGCGAGTGTTGAGCTGATAAGTGTCGAGCTAAGCCGATCCGAACTGAGTAAATGGGCAGAATCTCTCAACTGATGGACCTTTGTAGAGCGATGCAATCCATCTCCTACAATAAGTCCTCCTAGTTCACTTGTAGAGGCGTAGCCGATCTCAGTGAATTTGTGGAGAGAGGTCAGGAAAATAGAGGATTAGGTCAAAAGAGATGACGATCACGACCTACCATTTCTCGGTAATGACTCAAGCGAGAAACTAGCGACAAAGGGGAACCATAAGTTGCTCGATGATCGTATTTTTGGTTCCCGTGAGTGATCGTGACGAAGGAGATCATCAGTTGCTTGGTGAAAGAAATTTGTGAGTGATCGTGACAAAGGATATCGTCTATACCTCGGTTTAAGCAACTTGTGAGCGATCATGACGAAGGAAATCGGTAATTTCTCGGTGAAAGTAATTCATGAGTGATCTTAACGTAGGATATTGTTAGCTTCTCGGTGAAAGTAATTCGCGAGCTATCATGACGAAGGAGATCGCCAGTTGCTCGACAAAAGCAGTTTGCCTTAGGATTAGGTTGTAGACTTCATATTTTGTGGACTCGATTTGATTTAACGCTGGTTTAGTCATTTTTAATTAGTTTGATCTAAACTAGGATCTGGTTTACTCCAAGAAGTGGAATCTTCACGACTAGAGACACATGGAATTTGGCGGTCTTCTAGTCCCAATAAACTTTTGTAGACCTAATAATGATGTCGCCTTGAGATTTGTGCTTCTTCTTCTATAAATAGGTGACCCCTCTCTTTCTCTTCGTTCTTCTCCACATTCACATGTACTTTCTCTCTCTTACCTCTACTTCTCTCTCTAGTTTTCTGGTTAACCGTTGTAGGCTACGTCGATTTTATATGTTTGCGACTCGTTCTCCGTCCGTTCGTCGAGTAAAAAATATTTCTCCAAGCAACATGCTGTCTAGGGAACATAAGGGAAAATCTGTAGCCATCAGTCAAGTCCGGACAGATTAATCGGGCAATGGGAGCCCTTTAGATAACTTTAGTTTGATTCATCATGACGCTTTGAAGGATGTGGCAGGCCTCGATGCCCTGAGCGTGCGTTAGTCGCCAATGCCGAGGAGATATTTTTTGAGAGGAGATGGGGGTGGTTAGGTTGCGGTTGACGATCAAGAGACAGTTGAACTCGACGAGGAAGACTCGAGTGGTTCCAAAGGAATTTTTGATGATGATTAGGTGATCCGCGTAGGAGACGAACTTCTACACCAAATCTGTTACATTTGGGATGGGATCTTTGAGGAGATGCTGGCTCTCCCTCCTGAGCTTGTGTGGCTGTCAGCCGTGGAGGGACATATTGGGGGAATGTGCAATACACATGGTCGATTGTTGGGAGTGTGAAGAAATTATAGCGGGAGTGTGGGGGGAGGGAACTGGTGTTACTTTCATCATCCTAAGGTACGACCAAAGACCATGGAGCCCTCATGTAGGATATCAGTGTGTCTATGATTTCTACTTCCAAAAGGATACCAAGCTGTGGTTTCCCATTCCTTGGTTAATCACATCGTACTGCTTCCATGGAGACGTAGCCATACCCCAGTTCGTGAATGAGTCATTCAGGATCGCTGTAGCCTTGATGGTAATGGCCGCCGAAGAGGACATCTCTATGAGCGTTTGTGTGTTAAAGGAACTGACGATGAGGAAGGCCATGCCAAATGGTCTTTTCTCAGTGAAGATGCGGCCGAGTTTAAAAATCCTGACCGGTCATCCCAACAAGACAGACCACTGGCAACACTTCTACTTCTACATTAGATCGGATGAGAACGCTTTCGGAGAACCGCTAAAGAATGATTATCGCGTAATGTGGAGTTCTAGGCTTGGTAGATAGTTCCCACCAAGCATCTGTTTCTTTTTGTAAGTTTTATCCCTTTATCTTGTCTTCTGTTTTGCAGTTGTCCATCCTAATACCAAGGAGTACCCGAATATTTTTTTCTAGGACGTTTAGGCAATCGCCATCCTCAGCCATCAGCATTGGCAGGAGATCAGCTTGGCAAAAATTCAGCAGTGTCGAAGTCGCATTGCAAGAGGTACTACTGCTCGAATTCCTATCATTTACTCGGTCTATTTTTTGTTGTATATTTACTCGGGTATTCTAATGGGCAGATGACTGGAGATTGGACTTGCCCTGTATGAGACTTGATGTAAAATCCTACAATTTTTTTCCGAAGAAGAAGAAGAATAAATCCAAGAAGATGAAGATCATGCCAGACCTCAGTTCTCTCTTGGTGCAAGCTGGACTTGCTGAGAGCGTCGGCACACTTGGCTCCGGTGAGGAAGGCAAAACCGAGCGCCATTAATACAGGGGCTAAAGAACGAATACCATCTCTGAGGCTGGGAAGCCCAATAAGCATAAGGCTCGAGTGGTCGCTAAAGGGTACATACAACAACATGGAATAGATGTTGACGAGGTATTCGCTCCAGTAGCTCAGATCAAAACAATTCGACTTCTTATCAATCTTGTAAGAGCCAACGGATGGGAGATACACCATCTTGACATTAAAACAACATTCCTACACGGATAATTGAAAGAAACTGCTTATGTCTCACAACCGGAAGGTTTTGAACTAAAAGGATCTGAGGGAAAAGTATACAAGCTAAATAAAGCATTGTACGGTCTAAAGCAAGCACCGAGAGTGTGGAATGATAAGCTGAACCAAATACTTAAGGAACTTCAATTCAGAAAATGTTCAAAGGAACCCTCTGTTTATCGAAAGAAAATAGATGAAAAGCTTCTCATTGTTGCAGTCTATGTCGATGACTTATTTTTCATGGGAACTAGTGTGAAAATCATCGATGAGTTTAAAAGAGATATGTCTACTAAGTTTGATATGAGTGATTTTGGGAATCTTACTTATTATCACAGAATTGAAGTGACCCATCACCAAGGAGGAATCACTTTGAATCAACGATGTTATGCCTTGAGAATCTTGGAAGAAGCGGGAATGAAAGATAGTAACATGACTCACACGCCTATGGAGTCTTGACTAAAACTTTTGAAATCAGAAAAGGAGAAAGGAATAGATGCCACAAACTACAAAAGGAATGTTGGTTGCCTACGTTATCTACTTCATACTAGGCCCGACTTGTCATATTGTGTTGGAGTCTTAAGTTGATATATGCATGATCCTAAAAGTCTCATGGAGCTGAAATGAAGCAATGTTTAAGGTATCAGCGAGGTGCCACAACTTACAGCTTTACATTCGAGCACTTAACGTCAAGGTCGACAAAGATGATCTGCTATAGTGACATCAGTCATAACGTAGATCCAGATGATGGTAAGAGCATGACGGGTCATGTGTTCTACCTTGGTGAAAGTCCAATCACTTGGTATTCACAGAAGCAGGACACTGTGGCCTTATCATCGTGTGAAGCAGAGTTTAATGTATAGAGACTGCAAGACAAGCAGTCTGGCTACAAGATTTACTCAGAGAAATCAATGGGACAGTACGCAACATGATCATCATCCGGATGGATAATCAGTCTGCTATTGCTCTCACAAGAATCCAGTGTTTCACGACAAAAGTAAATACATACATACAGAATATCATTTTATAATAGAGTGTGTTGAGAATGGACAGATTGAGGTTGAACATGTTCTCGAGAATGAACTAAAGGCAGATATTTTGACGAAGGCACTTAGAAGAATCATATTCAAGTCGATGAGGGACCTCATCGAAGTTAAAGATTTGTCAACAGTTGAGTTCATGCTTAGAGGGGAGAATGTTGACTTAAGCTTGAAGGAAACTTAAGATGCAAGGTAAAGACCTAATCTTACCGAGATATGGAAATTAAGATTTAGAATATGTTTAGGAGTTATCTAAATATGCTACCTAATAGGATTATGAGTTATTATGTTCTCACAGATGCAATTCAGAATTGGAAACTTATCCAGTCTATTGTCTTATGTCTTTATATACATAATCATGTTCTTGATCAATATGTCGATTGTTCTGAAAAGGCTCTCCGGAGGCCAAGGATTCTACCCATGTTTCTTTGAATTTCACTCTCTCCAAATCATGTACACTACCGACTGGAAATCATAGTGACCTAGGAAACTCTCAAATCGTGAGAGCATCAATTGCGCATTAAAATCAGTGTGGCATTCCACTCTTCCATTTAGCGGTTTCCCAGGATTTCACTCATCAACTTACTCCATAAATTTGAACAGTAACTACAATAAAAAATCAATAACAATTACAGTAAAATTCAAAAAAACACTGGGGGCACTTGCATCCTCACTGTGAACAGTAGATTCTCCCCTGCCCCTTATCAAGCTGACAACTTCTTTTCATTTGTGACAATGATATGTGGAAATATGTTACCATAAATTATATATGGTTTCTTATTAGCCTATTATCATATGTCCAAAGACAACTAATATATCTATAACTTCCTTTGTAATCTGTTTTTGTTGTCTATTATTTTAGTTAACTTTGGTAAGCTGTGTTGCCGGTTCAGAGTGCTTTTGAAGGATTCCTCCTGGGTGAACTCAAAGCATTGTCTAGTACCGTAACATGCACATGCTTTTGGTAAATGTTATAGCCTTTGCTGAATAATCTTAGCTAGTCTCATTTGGTATCTTCATCCTAATAAGAATGAATATCTCAATTTAAGATAGCAAACCTTGATGGCTGTCATTGCAACACTGGACCATCAGGTCTACACTTGGTGATCTCCAGCTTTCTTAGGAGAGAAGGTCTTAAACCTTTAATCCTTGTTTTTTTTGTGTTATGATCAGATTTAATATGTTTCGTTTGTTGGGGTTGAGAAGTGGGTAACGCAAAATATTTCTTTTTGTTTTAGAATGATGAAACTTTTATCATCCCAAAACCTAATTTATTGTTGTTAGATAATTTTTAGAATGATTTGAAAATCCTGTAACTCCCATAATCAAGGACAAAAAGAAAATGTGACCACAAATTGTATAAGGGGAGCAAAAGATTTTAGTTTGCAACCATTGTTCATCTTGTCATTGCAGAGTAACACACACAAACATGACATATTTTTTATTGTGTGTGATGTACAATCTCATTTTTGGTGATTATTCTTTTCAAATGAATCACAAACTGCACCCTCTTCCACTACACCCTCTATAAAAAAACATAACTTGTTTCGCCACAAGTGGAACACTTGAAAGCATTAAGATGAGAAGAAATGTTTTAGTATTTTCATTAGAAAGAGACGTCAAACATGAAACCAGCTCATTGTCTTTGACATATACACTATCAATATATGAGCTTCTTCTTGAGTGCGAGGCCAATTTACTTGAGATCTCTAATTGGATAATCGATGATGCTCTTAAATTATAGCTGCTCACCAGTTACCCTTTACGAGTGATGATGGATCAAACTTAGCAAATGCAGTTTGCAGCTGCAGACGAAGACCTTCCATGATTAGGAAACAATACATTCATCACTGCTGTAGATTTATATTTAAATTAAAATTAAAGAAAACTCATCTTCCTATTCTTCCATAGTGTGTGGACCATATTTTTCCATGAGTGAAGTCTGACGCACTTTCACTTAATTCCACCAAGAATTTGTGTGATCCTGGAATTTCATTGCTACAACAATTAGTTGGAATGTATTCAATAATTTTCTTCAAAAATGACTATCCAAACAAGGAGAGAATCACATCTACCCCGCTGTAAAAATTATGAATATCCACTTTAATTCTTGATTCACAACAGTTTTTCTTATTGTGATATTTTAACGAGCAACAATATCATCAAGATGTTGATGATCAACCATCAAGCTGCCACTATCTGGTAAAAGGATTGTAATCCTCCTCTATTTCATCCACATCGAACAACATATTTCCTCTCGGAAAGCCCTACGATAAAGTTTCTTGAATAGGATATTGGATTGAACAATGCATGTGGCCATGGCCAAGACAAAAAAAAGTATGTGCTTCCAGCCAGATTTTTAGTATATATTTCTGACCAGATTTCGAAAATGTCAGGTGAATAAGACTGTCATATGATATGTAACACAAATCATTGAGTGTACGCTTGGTGTTGGAATAAATAAAGCTTGAGTTGATGAAGAGACCAAGCATCAGGAGCAAGCAAATCCTGAGCAAGCAGATTTAAATATGTCTGTACAGTCTTGGCTTGCAAGTAACCAAACTCAACCTAAAGTGTCTTGGAAGGCAAGATAGGTGGGGAACTCGTCCAGCTTAGTTTTCTGAACCAGTTTTGAAGTTTAAATAAAGGATAAGACCGTTGGAGAGAGTTTAGACAAGATGGAGAATTAAAAAGAGTAAAAGTCACGTGTGCATAAGGGGATGAGCCAGCTGTCACTTTCACTCAAACAGACCGACTGTCACTCTCTACTCCCTCTGGTCGAGATTCACCTTGGCTGCATCCTGCTTGTCTTCGTCAGAAACCCCACAATAGTATTTTTTTAGTAGAATTGTACTTTTAACATTTATTTAATCTCTTGCAAGTTGTGATTTGGCTATAAAGCCACCCCTTGTGTATTTCATCCCTAAGCAAAGAGGAGTTCTCTTTCTTCATTTCTCCTTACTCTTCACTCTCTCAATCTCGTCCATACTCTCTGGTTACTTACCGTCCCTACTCTCGTATTCAAATACTCATTAAATCTCTCATACTTCTTTACTCTCAATCGCATACTCTCTCATTCTCTCTTAGTTTCTCACACTCTTAATCACTCACACTCGCCCATCCTCTGTTTCTTCATTACCCTATCATCATTTTATCTCAATTCTTACATGGTAATAGAGCTCTAAGGGGTGGAAGAAAAGGATTGTGGGTTCATTGTACACAACCTGCTCTAAAGCAAACCGGCTCAAAACTTGAAGATGGAAACAAATGGCAGCAAGACGACTACTGGTCTTTTCTATTTTCCAAAGCTCACTTACAGCTCCTATTATGGAGGCTTACTCACATTGCGAGAGTGTATGATCTCAAGAAGGTTTGGAATATTCTACACAAGTTTTATGGCAACTCATCCAACTTGAGAAGAGTGTAAGAGCTCAAGAAGGCCATAAACGACATGTCTCAGGAGGAGATAGAGTTTAATGATCTCTTTGGCAAGTTCAGCACTCTTTGGGGTGAGCTTGATTCGTTGATGCCATCCACAAGAGACCCAAACATCCTCCTAGAAGAAGAGATCAAGAAAAGGTGCTTGGGCTCCTTCTCACCCTCAGTCCGATCTATACTGATCTCATTAAGCACATTTTAAGGCCAGAGAAGCTTCCCACATTTGATGAGGTGTGTTCCCAAGTCAAAAGGAACATGGATCACACGGATTGTTTAAAGGAAAGGAGTCTCTTTCTCTTGCAAATCAAGCAGCCATCTCTCTTTAGTCACATAAGGCACAATACAAGAAGGAGGAGGGGAGAGGACTCATGTGTGAGCACTGCAAACGAGAAAGACATACCAAGGAGAAGTGTTGAGACCTTTACCCACACCTCAAACCTGCTAAGTTCAGATGAACCATGTCCATGGAGGTACAAGGAACTAGCTCAGATTCCTTGAGTTGTAAGCTAACCTCCTAAAGTTTAATATGAGCTTGTTTAATTGTTTTAAGTTGTTTCTGCTGTATTCTGGTTGTGTATGATCTGTTCTAGGAGTCTCTAAGTTTGCTATCATGGTTATATCTAGTTTGTGTCCTAGAATCAATGTATGTTGTCGCTGGCCTAAGTGAGTTGCTTAGTCTCAGTTTTTGTCTGTTTTTATTGCAAAAAAGTCTAGGAGAGTTTCATGATCTTGTGTTGCATCCCTGTGCTGTTTCTGGTGATTAGATGAGTTGTCTAGTCTTTGGTTTGTCAAATAATTATAAAATTAGCCTAATTGTCTTGCTATTGGTGATTTATCATACCTGAGCTTTTAGTGAAGTTAGTGTGCATGGACTTGAACTGAATAAGTTTCTTAGATTATGTCCATTACATTTTTTAAAAACATTAGGATCAGACTTGGTGAGTTATCAAGGTCTAAACCTAGTGTGTGGTCTGATTCTTGCTGGAGTTTGAGTGATGTTTCAGGTACACAAAAAGGTGCTCTCTGTCCATCATCAAATCGAGAAAAAGAAGAAGGCTTTTCCCATGCTGTTCAGAGCCTACACATGATGTACATTCCTGTTTGATCCAAAGCCTACAGATGATGTACATTCCTGACCATGGAGATAAATCTTGTGTGTAGAACCAGTTGAATTAAGCGCATGCCGTTTGGTTGTTGAGCTTCTGGTTCAAAAGACACACAAGGAGGATCATCACCTAAATCATGAGGAGACTGGTGGTCCAAAAGGAGCAGTGGAGCAGAGACACTCCTCACCACAATTATTCTACCATATGTAAGGGGAGTAACCAGTTCAATATTTGAGTTGAAGTTTGATTAGTTTATGATTTGAGAATTGATGCAAGTGATTATGCATTGTGTTATAGGTACTTGGATCACTTTATATCAGAAGCTGGTCGTCCCTAAACCCTTTAAAGATAGCGAGTAGTCAGAAGAAAGGGGGAGACATCAAACCGGCCTAGAAAAGAGATCCAAGATATTGGTGTGTGCAAGTTATGGAGTTCATCCTTGCAGCACAAGTTAGGCCATGGTCCAGAGTTTAAAAAGTCCATCAGAATCACCTTAAGCTCCTTAGACTCACTGGCCAATCCCTAGACTGAGGGTAGTCGCACTCTTTTTCCCTAAGTGATGGTTTTATCCCATGAAGTTTTCCACACATAGGTTTTTAATGAGGAAAGTGCTCTCAGTTCCAAGCTTGTCCAAGGATCTTGTATGATAAAATTTGAGGTGGGAGTGTTGGAATAAATAAGCTTGAGTTGATGAAGAGACAAGCATCAAGAGCAAGCAAATCCGGAGAAAGAAAATTTGAATATGTTCGTATAGTCTTGGCTTGCAAGTAACCAAACTCAACCTAAAGTGTCTTGGAAGGCAAGGTAGGTGGGGAACTCGTCCAACTTAATCTTCTGAAGCAGATTTAAAGTTTAAATAAAGGATCAGACCGTTGGAGAGAGCTTAGGCAAGTTGGAGAATTAAAAAGAGTAAAAGTCACATGTGCATAAGAGGATGAGCCAACTGTCACTTTCACTCAACCAGATCATGCCTGTCTCTCTCTCCTGTCATTCTCTACTCCCTCTGGTCGAGATTCACCTTGGCTGCAAACCCCACAATAGTATTTGTTTAGTATAATTGTACTTTTAACATTTATTTAATCTCTTGCAAGTTGTGATCTGGCTATAAAGCCACCCCTGTGTATTTCATCCCTAAGCAAAGAGGAGTTCTCTTTCTTCATTTCTCCTTACTCTTTACTCTCTCAATCTCGTCCATACTCTCTGGTTATTTACAGTCCCTACTCTCTTACTCAAATACTCACTAAATCTCTCATACTTCTTTACTCTCAATCGCATACTCTCTCATTCTCTCTTAGTTTCTCATACTCTTAATCACTTACACTCGCCCATACTCTGTTTCTTCATTACTCTCTCATCATATTATCTCAATTCTTACACTTGGATCCTAAACTCAGTCATCAAATGTATGTAGTATTTTGTGTACTAAATCCAGTATAAGAAGTCATACATGAAGTTGAGTTGTGCAACTGCTGAAATACATAAGTGAACTACATCATAGGGTCGATTTGGACAAGCCAGGGCGTGGCTGATGAGCTGAATAATCACTTGAATAGTATATTTGGAACTTTCTTATTCTTAGGAGAAGAAAAAAAGAAAGATTATTTGGAAATCCAAAGTTTAAGATTAAGCAATAAATATAAATACTAAGAGACCGTTACACGCCTAGCATATTTTCCAGAGCTGCACACAAAGTGTGTGTCGTCATGACACCATAAAGATCTGTTAATCTGTTGGAGGTATAATTATATGTACATCCCAGATATTTGTAGACAATGATGCTTTGGTGCTACAGGATGGTAGCCAATGCATGCGAGATTGATATCTATCTTCATAGTTTATTCATCTAGAAAAAATGGTAAACATTGGTGTTGGATACCATATACAATTGTAGTTGCAATTTTGGTCTAGTGGATTTTTTATCGGAACTAATTTCCGAAGATATACGGAAACCAAAACTCGATAAAAAATTTATGTGTTCTTTACTTTGTGTTTGTGCATACTTACTATGTACTCGAACACATAGGTCTAGCCGAAAACTGCACTTTCAGTTTTCACATAATATTTCTTTAGTCCATTTCTAAAATTTTATAAACTTTTGCTCAATCCTAGTTCAGATCATCTGTTATTCATATATCATGTACTTTTTCTTCAAGAAGTGGATACTTTTTCTTTTTGCTTCTAGTCTTAGAAATACAAGCTACGAGTACCGGGTCTTGTGCATATGCTTTTATCTATATAGCCAACTTGTTACGCTACTCAACCCAACCGATAATGTTGTATCCTCTGGTGCGTTCTTAGTGTTGTTGTTAGTCTTTTTAGACGAATGATTGGAGAAAAGACAATTCTTAAGGCATTCTTTGTTTATTTCAAATTGATAGAGAGGTCGAAACAATAAAAAATTATAGATCAAAGAATCAAGAAACTCAGTCCCTTGGATTCTCAGTGCCTATAAAATCTCTTTATAAATTATTATCAAAACTACTTATACTATGTATAATGAGAAGATATCACAATCGAACCCCCTAATCGTAATTTTAAAAAGAGTTATATTTATATAATAAAAACATAAGAATCAAATAACCAAGTTAATCTTGGTAAATCAGTTAAAGCCTATAAAGCCTTTTTCTCAAAAGAAAAAAAAATCAGTAAAAGCCTACATCGCGTCTGCAAAAAGTCCACGGTAGATACTAGTCTTGCATCATATATGAACGAAAAACTATAAATCGAAGAAATGTAAATTTTCTTAAAGATATTGAGAAAAACGAATTATGAACTGTTTGTAGCATTTTAAAATATCTTTTAACAAATATAAGTATCATAAGGTTTTCTATATGTTAGATATATATTATTAATTATTATAGACACATTTATACACAAAAGAATACACAAAATAATATCTCACCAAAATCACTGAGCTCTATATATGTTAAATCATCTTATCGTCACACAAACGTAATTATGAAGACCAATTATGATGTATATGAGATTAACAAAAAAAAAGAACTAAAAAACGACTAATGGATTCGTCAACGTTAATTAGTTCAAGTAGCAATTAAAGTGAAGAAGGGTCAACGTCCTTCCACTAAACAAGTGTCCAGTGCATTTTCCTTATGAATCTTTACATTTTTTTTTTGTCTCAATCGTCTCATTATTTGGTTTCTCACTACCACTCACTTTTTATTATATTCTGTTATAGCCACAATTCAAACATTTACGGCTGCACGTTTCTTTTTAACTCATTGTGAATGAATATAATATTGGCGTGCTAAAAAATGTTAGTCCATTATCATTTTTGTTTTCTCAATATTTTGAAACAGTATTTTGAAATAAATTTGAGTAAATTGATTGTATAAATTGAAGTCAGTTCCCTTAGATTTAAAACATCAGATTTTTAAGTCTTTTGTTCATTTCATATTAATAATTCATTATTCATTTGAATCCAATTTCTTAAATATGCATCATCATATTTATAAATTCAACATAGTGTCATTTGATTTCTATACTAGAGAATTAAATCTGATAAAAAATGATTAATAAATCCACCAGTTTTTTCTAAAATTTTATAATATTTTTTATAATTTAAAATTTTGTTGTCAAATTGTTTTTCTGTATCCAATATATTTTATTGTACTATGTTCAGTTTAATTTTGGTAAAATGAAAAAAAAAATTTGGTTAATGAAAATCTTGAATTTGTGCCAATGACTTGTTTTTTGGGAAAGGTGATCATAGTTATAAATTCTTAATAATAGTATTTCTTGTTCTTATTATTAATAAGAAGTAAAAATTTAAGATATTAGGGTAAAATGTTATTGTTTTGATTAACATAATTAACTTATGAAACTAAATTCAAACCTATTCTAACAATTTTAAATTAAAAATTTCTAAGAATCTATTACACATGAATAACACCATATTTTAATTGTTATAATCAAACGTTTATTTTAATAACAAAGGATTTTAAATTCCTATGATGAAAAGATTGTAAATCTAAACCCATTATAATTAGATTTCAAAATCTTTTAATTGAGACATTCTAAATGTAATAATCATAACACTACATCTTAATATAAAAGTTACAATTATAAAAAGGTATTTTTTTAAAAAGACCCTAAAATAGTTTTTTGAGAAAAATCGCCCACAAGTAGGAAATGACCAACAACATTTCATTAAAGATGTAAAGATCCTTCCACATTTACTTTATAGATATTTAAACATAAATATTTTTAAATAAACAATTATTTAATTAAATATTAAAAAAAAAAATATTTTTTAGTTTTTTTAAATAATACGTTTTTGAATTCAATTTTTTTTCTTTTCTGAAGTTTTTTTTTATTTTTTTTTATAAAAAATATTTTGAAATCCAAAAATTAATTTTGAAATTATTTAAATTTTAGAATTTATTTATAGAATCAAAACTATATTTGTGATAAAAAAACTTTTAGAGTCATTCTAGGAAATTGATCATTGTAAAATTTATAGAATTAAATCTGAATCTACTATTTAGTAACAACACCTAAATTTTCACAGTTCTGGCAGTTTGACACCATCTCTTTCCTATAAATAGTCAATCTCTAAACCTGAAAAAACCCATCACAATCATTTATCAAATAAGTAACAATTCAAAAGAAAAAGCTATGGCACACTCTCGTTTTCTAAACCTTGTTTTAGTCTTTGTAACCGTGGCCTCCATATTCTCCACATTTGCTGAGGCCAATAGGGGATTTGGATGGGGTTGGGGTGGAGGCTCAAACTATTCAAGCAGTTCAGGTTCAAGCCCGGGCTCAGGATGGGGTTGGGGCTCTAGCCAGAACGGCTCAGGATGGAGTTGGGGTGCGGGCAACAACTATTCAAGTGGTTCAGGTTCAAGCCCCGGGTCGGGATGGAGTTGGGGTTGGGGTATGGGCTCCAACCATTCAAGTCGTTCAGGTTCAAGTCCGTGGTCGGGATGGGGTTGGGGCTGGGGTCCTAAAAACGGACAAAACTCAGGCTCCGGCGGCTCCGGTTCTGGTTGGGGTTGGGGTCCTAAGAACACAAACAACTCAGGATCTGGCAGCTCCGGTTCGAGCTGGGGCTGGGGAGGTCACTCAAAAGGCTATAACGCAACCTACAATGCACCTAGAAAGATCATAGTCGGTGGAGACAAAGAGTGGACATATGGTTTCAATTACTCCGTCTGGGCTTCTAAGACTGCCCCTTTCTTTCTCAATGACATACTTGGTGAGTACCTTTTTTATTTTTTATTTTCTACAGAATCTCACAAATTGTTATACAATATATATAGTTTTATAGTAGAAGCACATATTAATACCCTTAATGGATATATGTCCAGCATAACATATTTGATGAAAAAGACATTAGTCAATCTCTTACATATTAACTAAGAAGCACTATAACATGTGAACTACGATGTGTCATTACTATCATAATTTGAAATTTTTAAGAAAAATATGTTAGGTTTATCTAAACATATATTATATTTTTCGTTGAACTAACCATAAAACTAATTAGTAATTTACAAAAAAAAAATTCCATAAATGAAAACTATAAAATTACTCAATGTGATAAAAAATATATATATGACAATTAATGATATTGAATAATAAAACTTGAGGTATTACAAAAAAGAATAATAAAAATTTGATAACAATTTGTGTATCATATATTATTTTTATTTTATTCTATATTACTAAACAAATTAAATAATCACATTAATCATATAATAAAAACTTATATTTTTCGTATATCTTATACTTTGAATTTTTAAAACAACTATAAATTACTAATACTGTTAAAAGTCCCAAATTGAAATTTTTGTAATTAATGATTTTAAATTTTTGTTATAACAAAATATAAATGATCATAAAATCATATGAGCATGAAGTCTCATTTCATAGATATTTAGATTAAAACTATATATCATATAAAAATAAATAAATATTTTAGTTTCAAAATTTTAGAATTATGTAACATATTTGAATTGATAAAACTATATAGTATTATAATTTTTTAATTTTATCAAATCATTAAAATAATTTTTACATATCTTTTGTTATTGATGACAAAAAATAATATATTTTGTAAAATATCTGGGCAGAGGTTATTAGCTACTAGTATATTAAATTTCACTCAATATAACACGGTCTTGTTTTGTATCATATTGGTTCACACTGTTTGTTGTCAAATTCATAGCTATGATCATATTTTTGACATTGTTAATAATATCAATAAGTTCGACAATATTATTATGATATATTTATCTGATTGCAGTGTTCAAATACAACCCACCAGCACCGTTCACGCACAGTGTCTACTTGTTTTCTAACCCATCGAGCTACGAAAAGTGCGATGTGAAGAAAGGAAAGATGATAGCATCACCGAAGCAAGGTGCTGGGAATGGCTTTGAACTTGTTCTTACAAAAATGAAGCCTTACTATATCTCTTGCGGCGAGCACGATGGTGCTCACTGCAGCAATGGCACCATGAAGTTTACCGTCATGCCTATCCTCCCCCATTGGTAATTTGTTTGGTATTAAAAGCCAACTCCGACATCAAAAGTATCAAAGATTAGGTTTTCATTTTGTTGTTGTGTCGTCAATAAAACAAATTACCATTATTCACATTATGTTGGGATTTGTTTGTGGTTTTGCTTTGTCTTTTTATTTATGAGATCACCCTTTGTTTATGTATGCTACCATACTTTCATAGTAAAACTTAATGGCAAAATTTAGTACTTTTATTCAAAATGATAAGATTAAGCGAACCAGAAAATGCGTTAACAGACTTGAATATGAGAGATTGTAATGAAAACTCAAAGGGTTGATAAAGTTCAAGCTTTCTGATAAGTATCTTAGTTGCTTGATGTTGAGATGGTAGAGAAGATTAAAGGAGCGGGATCAGTGAAAAGGAAGGTTTGAAAGAGGAAAAAAAAAGGTTTGAAAGAGGAAGGTAATAGAAGAATAAACAGAGATTCAGACTAATCTGAAAAAGTTGAATCCTCTCTCTACCTTATCCTCTCTCTCTCTCTAGGCGAAAAAGACGAGCTTTGTCTCCCTCCGATCCGGTGTTGTGTCGCGTGCGTAAGAGCGCCGTGTGAGTGTCCGGATCCGGCGGGTCCTTTCTCCACTCTTCTTCGGTTTCTCTTTGCTGTTCGCCTAGTCCATGATGGCCTCTCCTCCTTGCTCGAGCTTCTGAGTTTGCGAGATCTAAACGTCGGTGGTACTGGGTGCAAGGTTCAACTATCGGATAAGGTTTGTGCTTCCTTTGGTGGTTCAGCGCGGTTGTAGCAGCGGTGGCTTGCGAATGGTCGACGTTTAGGGTTGGGATTGGATCGTTTTCCTTTTCAGATCTGATCTGTTTATTGTCGTCGTTGGTGAGGGTTATCCGGTTTGGTTTCTGCTTCTGCTTGCGGTGGTCTTTGCCGTGGATCAGTTTGGAAATAGATCTTCTTTCCAGTCCTGGACGCAGGTCCTGTTTCGGTGTCGGAGCGGACGGCCCATTTACTCGGTTGATAGGCGAGCTCCAACTCTCTGTATTGGAGGTGAGGCTAGAACAGTTGTGCAGGATGTGATGGCAACTGGTCTCTGTCCAGCTTTACGTCGGGATTTCAGGAGAGTTATATCTGCTGCTTGCGGTAGATTCCGGTGGTAGTCTATGGCTTCCGGAGACTGTCTTCAGTCCGGCATCACCTTGGGCATCCTTGTCACGGCTACCTTTCCTTTTTCCCCCAAGTTTTTAGCGGCCGCTTTGTCTCTCGGGTTTGGTCTCTCTATGCTTCAACATTTAGCCCACTCTGTCGGCTCTGGCAGTGGGTTCTCTCAGCTGGGTTTTGGATTCCGGTTCTCGGTGGCCACAAGTGTGAAGGCGGTTCTCGGGGAGTCATTGACCTCCTCTGAGTCGTCGCTTGATCTTCGACCACGTCCTGGCGCTGCTTCAGACACTTTGCTCTCTTGCGGTGGTGGTTTTGATTTTCCTTGCAGGTTTTTTGAGACTCAAAGGGTTGGTGGTGGCGGTAATAACAACCCGTCCTTTGTTCGTTAAGTGTCAGCTTGGAAGTGTGCAGTTAGGTCTCTCGAGCATTTTCGGTAAATTTCTTGATCCTTCTTCTTAAGTTCGTCACGTGCGTCATCGACAGTGACGGTAAAAATATCTCGAGGCGATCATCAGAAGCTAGCTACACCTGAGACAACATGGGAAGTCCAGGCATCCGGGGAAACGAGGAGAACCTCACCTTCCTGCGATCATCGTCAATGGTTGAGAACGGCAACTGATTCTTAAGAATTTCAAAAATCGGACTAGTGGAACGTGCCGGGTTAAGTGGGTGGGCAAAACTAGAATGTAATATATTGAATTAGGAGTTTTTGTTCAACTCGAACTTGTAACCGAATCAGAATTCCCGTATCCGGACTGATTTAATATATATATATATATATATCTTTAAAAGAAAGAAGAAGAATAAGCGTATAGATAGCTATATTTCATCATAACCAAGGGCAAAGCCAGAGCATTGATTATGGTGACACATGCCTCTGTAATTTTATTAATATTAATAATTTAGTAAGGGAAAATACAAAGAAATTAGGTAGATGATATGGTTTAATGGAACTGTGCACTCCTTGTTGTTTCAGGTTTGAGTCCCCCTTTTGTCAGTTTTGGGTTTTGCACTGCCAATGGTCAGAAAATGCCACGTGTTTCTTTCTGTTTAAATCCATCAACCTAACTGATGTCCAGCAATTCTATTTACAATCCTGCAAAAGAGAGAAAAATGTAAATAAAAAAGAATGCATAAATTAAAGAATTACTCAGTGAGATAGTCTTTAGACCATCCTCTCCGCATAAGCATCTATATGTCTCAATGAAGAACAAGGGCCTACTAGCTGCAAGGAATAAGCAATAAGATTCGACTATGATAGATATTTAACTATGACACTATGCAAAAAATATCACACATCAATCACAAAAAAACCATTGATAGGTCCCATAATTTACCACTTTTAGACCATGTCATAGGCCATATTTAGAGTTTTACTTTGTATTTCAAGTTTGTTTTAAGTCATCTACAGGTCCATGTGCCTTTTTGGAGCACTTTGGAGAATATTGAGCAAGATGAAGTTTAAAAGGAAGAAAACCCGTAACTGTGCAGAAATGAGAGTCGAGACTTGATGTGAGCGTCGACTGACGTTTCCATGGCGTCGAAACCGACCTGCCTTTCAAAAATTACACTTTTGCCCAGAAGTTTCTCTATTTGCAAACAAGCCTCTAGACATGTTAAACCTATTTATATCTATTTTAGAGCCACTTGTAAGGCTATGCTTTTATTCTTAGAGAAGTTTGGAGAAAGGATCACAAACTCCTTCAAAGATTGATCAAAACTTATTTCTTACTATTATATTTTTATGCAATTCATTCAGTATTTTGCTATGTCTTGCATGATCATGTATTAGTAATCCATTTGTTAGATTTAGGGATTTTCTAAAGTTTTGATGAACTTGTGGTTGATAGATCTTCTAGGGTAATCCTTTGTTTCTTTCATCATGATTGTTCTTATTGCTTGTTGTTAGAGTAATTGACTAGGAACTTGATGATATGATAATTAGAATAAAACGACAATGTAAATGATATCCTGATCTGAATCTTGTTGAGCTATGTTGTTAGACGCATCGAGAGTTGGCCTAAATAACTGAGTGAACATATCAAATTGAATCGTTAATGCATATCTAGAGAAATTGGTCGTGCAACTAGAGTTGACCTTCGAGGATCTAGACTTAGACAATTTATCGCATCGAGAGTTGGATAACTGACATTTGAAGTTAAGTTCTAGGATTGATCTTAATTAACCCATTTCGTCTATTTATCTAAGTTTTGATTGTCTGTTTAATATTCATGTATCTAGCATTTTCCCTTTCTGTTTACAAACTGATTCCATTGTTCTTTTTGATTTACTGCTTTCTATTTTTGTTGTTGTTTTACAAATAACTAATAGTCTATTGTGTGATCCTTGCTCCTTGTGGATTCGATCCCAAAGTACAACAATCAATCTCTTATTTGAAAGAGTGCTTTGAGAATAATTTGAGTATATCAAATTTGGTGCTGTTGCAGGAGAGTGTTTAATTCACCATTAGATTAGGTAAAAAGGTATAGTATAGTTATTATTTTTCTTAGTTACTGATAACTTTTTTTTTGTTTCTTTCAGGTGCATGTCTAGCAGTACCAGAAGTAACAAGGGAAGTGAGCTCTTAAACCATCTTGATCCTGCTCATCTTGAATGCACAATTTGCCAGCAAAAGCGGGTAGTGTTGATCGGCGGTCCGACAACACCGTTCGACGCCATCACTGAGCCAGCATCACTCGACGAGCAAGCAGCACCGCTCGACGCCCACATCTGACATGTATAAATGGTCGCACATCTCATCTTGATTCAAGATGATGAGTGAGTGCTGCGTGATCGTGAAAGTCACTTGCATAATCCAGCATGACAAAAGATTGATGATCAGAGGGCTGTAATCCCTAACCCAGATGCAGAAGCTGTTGATGCTGTTGATGGAGAGATGTTGTAGCCAATGCTGAGGCTGCAGCAGCTGAAAATGCTCAGGTTTTCTCGATCCATGATCTTGGCTGAATACAATCTCTCATACCAGTACTACGCCAACAGATCCGCCATTCGTCCTCATACCTTCCAGAGGAGGAACAATTTTGAGTTGAAGTTGTTGTACTTTACTTTTTTGGAACAGCAGCCTTATCACGCACTTCCACAAGAATATCCTGTGGACCATCTGGAATGATTCAAGGATATGTTCTCTGCTATTAAGGCCAATGGAGTCCTTAAAGACTACCTTCTCTGCAATCTCTTCAAGTACTCTCTTTTTGAAAACCAGTGGCGGACCCAAAATTTCTTTTAACATGTGTCAAAAATAAACGGGCTTTACATCCAAAAAACAGCAAAAATGTGGTGTTAATTGAGTTTCAGACCTTGGTTTAGGAGTGTCATTAAAGAAGATTATACCATGAGAGCTGTCGAATTTTAATAGTATAGCTGTAACAAATTAAATATTTTAGTTAAAGGGGTGTTAGCTGGCCCACCATTAATGCATGTGGGTCCGTCTCTGCTGGAGATGCTTCCTTATGATTAAAGCAATTACCATATAGATCTCTTACCTCCTGAGCAGCCATCTAAAACTCCTTCATGCATAACTTTTTTAATGATGCTTGTTTCAAGATTTGAAGAACATCTGTTCAGTACCTTCTTCAGAGGTCTTGTTTTAGTCTACTAGATGGCTCTGGGCACATCTAGTGAGGGAATTTGAACACCATAAATCCTGAAGAGACTGTGAGATTGATAGAGAACTTGGCGTCTAGTAACAACACCAAGAACACTGACTACGAGAGGAAGAAGTCCACATTCAACTTGGATAAAGGGCAGCTGTCTGAGGTTAAGGCGAAGCTTTATTCTGTTCATAGTCTTCTGAAGAAGCATATCAGTTTTGCAGAGGGTGTAGAAGCTACTGAAACTACCGTTGAGATTGAGAATGAAGAGGATGTAAACTTTGTCAGTGAGGCTGGTATTAAGAGTAAGCAATTTCGGAATCAGCAGAGCAACATGAACTTCAATGGCGCTGGCCAAAGAAGTAACATCAACAATCAGAACTCCCAGTACCAGAAGCCCTTCAACAGCAACAGCAACAACAACTTCACCATAAACTATGGAGCTTCTTCTTACAAGACTCACACTGCATCTACATAAGAAAGCAAGTTAGAGACCATGGTTGTGTAATCCGAGTTTGGCCGGGACTTCGTACGGATAGAATGAACTGGACGATGTGTTATTGAAAAGTTATTTATATTGATCGAGAAAGAGTAATCGGTTTACATAGAGATTTTAATCGGAAAAGTAACCGGTGCTCATCTAAGCTAGCCGGGAAAGTACAAAGCAAATACAACTAAGTGAAAACCCTAATTTTTAGCCGTCAAGTGTATGTAAAATTCTGTATCCTTTCCTCGCTGGTCTTCCCGTCTCTTTATAGGTGACCCTCCCTTTTCCCATTCGTCTTAGATCGTCTTGACCTAGTGGCCCTGATCTATTTCTTGGGCCAAGCAGCTGGGATGAGTAAGTTGGATTTTAAGCCAAGCTGTCATAGTAGATTCATGGCACCGAGTAAAGCAGTCTTTGGCCGAGGGCGAGTGTTGAGCTGATAAGTGTCGAGCTAAGCCGATCCGAACCGAGTAAATGGGTAGAATCTCTCAACTGATGGACATTTGTAGAGCGATGCAATCCATCTCCTACAATAAGTCCCCCTAGTTCACATGTGAGAGGCGTAGCCGATCTCAGTGAATTTGTGGAGAGAGGTCAGGAAAATAGAGGATTAGGTCAAAAGAGATGACGATCACGACCTACCATTTCTCGGTAATGACTCAAGCGAGAAACTAGCGACAAAGGGAACCATAAGTTGCTCGGTGATCGTCTTTTTGGTTTAAGTAACCCGTGAGCGATCGTGACGAAGGAGATCATCAGTTGCTTGGTGAAAGAAATTTGTGAGTGATTGTACCAAAGGATATCGTCTATACCTCGGTTTAAGCAACTTGTGAGTGATCATGACGAAGGCAATCGGTAATTTCTCGGTGAAAGTAATTCATGAGTGATCTTAACGTAGGAGATTGTTAGCTTCTCGGTGAAAGTAATTCGCGAGCGATCATGACAAAGGAGATCGCCAGTTGCTCGACAAAAGCAGTTTGCCTTAGGATTAGGTTGTAGGCTTCAGATTTTGTGGACTCGATTTGATTTAACGCTGGTTTAGTCATTTTTAACTAGTTTGATCTAAACTAGGATCTGGTTTACTCCAAGAAGTGGAATCTTCACGACTAGAGACACATGAAATTCGGCGGTCTTCTAGGCCCAATAAGCTTTTGTAGACCTAATAATGATGTCGCCTAGAGATTTGTGCTTCTTCTTCTATAAATAGGTGACCCCTCTCTTTCTCTTCGTTCTTCTCCACATTCACATGTACTTTCTCTCTCTTACCTCTACTTCTCTCTCTAGTTTTCTGGTTAACCGTTGGAGGCTAGGTTGATTTTATATGTTTGCGACTCGTTCTCCGTCCGTTCGTCGAGTAAAAAATATTTCTCCAAGCAACATGCTGTCTAGGGAACATAAGGGAAAATCTGTAGCCATCAAGTCAAGTCCGGACAGAGATCAATCGGGCAATGGGAGCCCTTTAGACAACTTTAGTTTGATTCATCATGACGCTTTGAAGGATGTGGCAGGCCTCGATGCCCTGAGCGTGCGTTAGTCGCCAATGCCGAGGAGATATTTTTGAGACCGAGATGGGGGTGGTTAGGTTGCGGTTGACGATCAAAAGACAGTTGAACTCGGCGAGGAAGACTCGAGTGGTTCCAAAGGAATTTTGCTGATGATTAGGTGATCCGCGTAGGAGACGAACTTCTACACCAAATCTGTTACATTCGGGATGGGATCTTTGAGGAGATGCCGGTTCTCCCTCCTGAGCTTTTGTGGCTGTCAGTCATGGAGGGACATATTGGGGGAATGTGCAATACACATGGTCGATTGTTGGGAGTGTGAAGATATTATAGAGGGACTGTGGGGGGAGGGAACTGGTGTTACTTTCATCATCCTAAGGTACGACCAAAGACCATGGAGCCCTCATGTAGGATATCAGTGTGTCTATGATTTCTACATACATAATATCATTTTATAATAGAGTGTGTTGAGAATGGACAGATTGAGGTCGAACATGTTCTCGAGAATGAACTAAAGGCAGATATCTTGACGAAGGCACTTAGAAGAATCATATTCAAGGAGATGAGGGACCTCATCGAAGTTAAAGATTTGTCAACAGTTGAGTTCATGCTTAGAGGGGAGAATGTTGACTTAAGCTTGAAGAAAACTTAAGATGCAAGGTAAAGACCTAATCTTACCGAGATATGGAAATTACGATTTAGAATATGTTTAGGAGTCATTATGTTCTCACAGATGCAATTCAGAATTGGAAACTTATCCAGTCTATTGTCTTATGTCTTTAGATACATAATCATGTTCTTGATCAATATGTTGATTGTTCTGAAAAGGCTCTCCGGAGGCCAAGGATTCTACCCATGTTTCTTTGAATTTCGCTCTCTCCAAATCATGTACACTACCGACTGGAAAGCATAGCGAGCTAGGAAACTCCCAAATCGTGAGAGCGTCAACTGCGCATTAAAATCAGTGTGGCATTCCACTCCTCCATTTAGCGGTTTCCCAGGATTTCACTCATCAACTTACTCCATAAATTTGAACAGTAACTACACTAAAAATCAATGACAATTACACTAAAATTCAAAAAAACACTGGGGGCACTTGCATCCTCGCTGTGAACACTAGATTTGCCCCTGCCCCTTATCAAGCTGACAACTTCTATTCATTTGTGACAATGATATGTGGAAATATGTTACCATAAATTATGTATGGTTTCTTATTAGCCTATTATCATATGTCCAAAGACAACTAATATATCTATAACTTCCTTTGTAATCTGTTTTTTTTTTCCATTCTTTTAGTTAACTTTGGTAAGCTGTGTTGCCGGTTCAGAGTGCTTTTGAAGGATTCCTCCCGGGTGAACTCAAAGCATTGTCTAGTACCGTAACATGCACATGCTTTTGGTAAATATTATAGCCTTTGCTGAATAATCTTAGCTAGTCTCATTTGGTATCTTCATCCTAATAAGAAAAAATATCTCAATTTAAGATAGCAAACCTTGATGGTTGTCATTGCGACACTGGACCATCAGGTCTACACTTGGTGATCTTCAGCTTTCTTAGGAGAGAAGGTCTTAAACCTTTAATCCTTGTTTCTTTTTGGTTGTGTTATGATCAGATTTAATATGTTTCGTTCGTTGGAGTTGAGAAGTGGGTAACACAAAATATTTCTTTTTGTTTTAGAATGATGAAACTTTAATTATCTCAAAACCTAATTTATTGTTGTTAGATAATTTTTAGGTTTGAAAAAGACTACACTCCAATGAAAACAAGAGTAATCCAAAACAAAAATTATGATTAATTTAATAATGTGATAATTGGAAAGGTAGATTGATAAAATCAAAAAACTAAGAATTGTTACGAATCAAATATTCTTTTTCCCAAATCAATTGGGTTTAGTATCAAATTAATTATCATTGTCTATAAATACGTCTCTCGCTGCTGAAGGGATGTCCATTTGCGAGACATTCAAAACTCTCAGCTTCATTCAAAATCTTTACCCAAGCTATGCGGATTTCAAGAACTACTTGAAGCACAAGAAGAAGAAGATGGGTCTCGAGGAGCTCATCATGAGGCTTCAGATGGAATCCAGAAACCGAATTACTCACAAGGTCAATGCTGTCAATGCTAAGGAGCATAGTGTCAACATGGCCGAGCACAAAGGCAAAGGAAAGGCACACACCCACTCTCATGCTAAGCCTTTCAAAACGGTTACAACATTGAAAGCTTCTGGACCTAACTTCAATAAGAAAGGTGGTGAAGCGAATGTGGAAAAATTCAAAGGGAAATATCACTATTGCCACAAAGTGGGACACAGAACTGCTGAGTGTCGCAGCAAGATAATAAATGAGAAGGTTCAAGCGAATCTCACCAAAGAGGATCTCGCTGCAGTGGTGACTGAGGCCAACATGGTTGAACTGATAGGGTGATGTTCAGCACCTATCAGAAAAGCAAGACCGAGGAGAAGTTGTTCATGAGAAACACTGCAGTCTCCAAGATTGAAGGTTGCGGCAAAGTGATTCTGAAGATGACATTTGGACGTGAAGTCACTCTGACGAATGTGAAGCATGTGTCTGATATGAGGAAGAACGTGGTCTCGGGAACCTTGCTCATCAAGAATGGATTCACCACAACTCTTGAGGATGATAAGCTCGTAATTAGGAAGAATGGGATGTATTTGGGGAAGGGGTATGTTAAGGATGGACTAGTCAAAATGAATGTAATGACAGTCCCTCCAAAAGTTGTAACTCTAAAAGCTTCAATGAATTAGAAAAAGCCAGTTGCTTATTTGGTTGAGTCTTTTATTATATAGCATGAAAGATTAGGCAATGTAAACAACAAATCGATACAAAGATTAATAAATTTAAATCTAATTCCCAAATTTAAAACAAGTAAGCAAAAATGTGAAGTATGCGTACATGCTAAGCTCACAAAAACACTGTCACCTCATGTTGAAAGAACTACTCCCTCCGTTTTACAAAGAGTGCCGTTTTGAGGTTTTATTTTTGTTTCATAAAGAGTGTCGTTTTCAATTTTCAATGCAATTTATTAATTTTTTTAGCTTAATATTTATTGTAAAATGCATTGGTTTTATAAATATCTTTATTTATCTAAAACACTATTGGTTGAATAGCTATCATTATTAAGAACATTAATGCATTCTAATCATTTTTAATATATGTGTAAAATATCAAAATGACACTCTTTAAGAAACAGAGGGAGTAATAAACCTCTAGATTTAATTCACACCGATTTATGTGATTTAAAATATATACAAACTAGAGGTGGGAAAAAGTACTTTGTGACCTTCATAGATGACTGCACAAAATATTGTTATGTATATTTATTACATAGCGAAGATGAAACCATAGAGAAATTCAAAGAATTTAAACTCGAGGTCGTAAATCAGCTTAAAACTACTATTAAAATAGTTAGAAGCGATAGAGGAGGCGAGTATGATGGTCCATTTAATACATTTTGTAAAGAACATGGAATAATCCATCAAACTACAACTCCTTATTCACTAGAATCTAATGGAGTTGTTGAACGCGAAAATCGAACTCTAAAAGAGATGATGAATGTAATGTTGCAAGAATTTGGGTTACCCCAGAACATGTGGGGAAGTGTTGTTTACCACTAATTATATCCTCAATAAAATTCCACACAAAGTAACAGGCAAAACTCCATATGAATTATGGAAAGGTAATTTACCTTCGTATAAATACCTCAAAGTGTGGGGGTGTTTGGCAAAAGTTGCGGTACTACCACCAAAAAAGATCACTATTGGACCCAAAGCAGTGGATTACATTTTCATTGGATATGCACATAATAGTAGTGCTTATCGATTTCTGGTACATAAATCTGAAATATCAGATAGCCATGTAAATACATGGAATCAAGAAGTGCATATTTCTTTGAAAATATTTTCCATGCAAGGAAAAACAAGGTTCATAACGAACTAGAGAAGAAAGAGACGATGACAATGGCTCAGAAATTGAGACAAACGTCGAGATTTTTATAAATGATATTTCAGAAAATGAAAAAGAAGATGAACCTAGAAGAACCAAAAAAGCTCGAAAGGAAAAAAAAATTGGCGAAGATTTCTTAATGGCATTCTTAGTAGAAAATGATCCAAAACTTGGCAGAAGCCATGTCTTCAGCAGACGCTCTGTTTTGGAATGAAGCCGTCAAAAGTGAATTTGATTCTATCATGCAAAATTATACATGGTATATAACGGATTTACCACCAGGTTGCAAAGCATTAGGAAGTAAGTGGATTTTAAAACAAAA
This sequence comes from Sinapis alba, assembly GCA_012274485.2. NCBI lineage: Eukaryota > Viridiplantae > Streptophyta > Magnoliopsida > Brassicales > Brassicaceae > Sinapis > Sinapis alba. The sequence continues at coordinate 337,655 of MU105648.1, read as the reverse complement.
ACTAAACCCTGATGGAACACCTGGTAAACACAAAGCTAGGCTTGTAGTTCAAGGATTCCGACAAAAGGAAGGCTTTAACTATTTTGATACATATTCTCCAATAACGAAAATAACATCAAAAAGGTTGATGATAGCAATGACAACCTTAAGAGACCTAGAAATCCATCAAATGGATGTAAAAACCGTATTTCTAAATGGTGATTTAGAAGAGGAAATTTACATGAAATAACCTGAGAATTTTGTCATTCCTAGAAAAGATGATAAAGTGTGTCAACTTGTAAGGCCATTTTATGGGATTAAACAAGCTCCTAAACAATGGCACGAACGAGTATGCACGTGTGATCGAAAGTCTCATGTACTTGACCAATTGTACGAGACCATATCTAGCGCATGCAGTAAACGTACTTAGTCATTATACAAGTAATCCATGTCATCCACACTGGAAAGCTATAACGAGAGTACTTATTTACTTTCACTACACAAAAGATTTTGGGCTTCACTATAGTAAAGAACCAGCGGTTTTAGAAGGATACAATGATACTAACTGGATATCAGATTCTAAAAACTCAAAATCCACAAGTGGATATTCTTTACACTAGGAGAAGCAGCAATTTCGGTGGAAATCTACCAAGCAAACAATATTAGCCAAATCCACCATGGAATCTAAATTCATAGCCTTAGACAAAGCAGCAGAGGAAGCTGAATGGCTTATAATTTTTTTGGAAGATATTCCTATGTGGGAGAAACCTATACCAGCTATATGCATACATTGTGATAGTCAATTAGCTATAGCTCGGGCTCAGAATAATCTCTACAATGGTAAATCTCGTCACATCAGAAGACGACATAAAACCATTAGACAACTTATATCAAATGGTGTAATCACAACTTACTACATCAAGTCGGCTGACAACCTAGCGGATCCATTCACTAAAAGTTTGCCACAAGATGAAGATGTTGTTGCTAAATCATCAAAAGGAATGGGTTTAAAGCCTATAACGAATGAGGATGCTTGATTGCAACCCTACCTATCATGACTGGAGATCTCAAGACGTAGGTTCAAAGGGAAAACAAAATCAAACAGAATCTACGACAAGCACTTTGAGACAATATAGTTTCTTCCCAGCTCCTAAAGATGATAATAGTGCCAACGAATGTGAGAAGGATAAACATATGCTTTTAATGATTCCATAGCTTCTAAAGCGGAGTATTACTCAATACTTTTCATGGTCAATCACCTAATGAGTGTGAAATGGGGTTGTTTCTAGGAGAATGAATGTAAGGCTATATTCTCTAAGTTCACTCATGAAAACCAGGAATAGTTAAGGGCCACAACGAACACAATAGAGAACTAAGTTCTACGAAAAAATGAAGATGTGTTATGCATGTTGTCTCGGTCTACATAAAATACTGGTTGGTTCAAGACATCATGTTCACCTTTTGGTAAAGTAAACCTGACATATATTAACTATGAGTGGTTCAAGGCTTAAAAATTCTACCAACTCAAACACAGTGAATTTTTTCCAAACGCTCTCGATATGTCAGTCTGTCTAGTCATTAGAAGTCTAGTCAGAAAATTTTAAATAGTTTCTAGAGTCTATCAAGTCTGCATTTAGTCTGCATATGTTTAGATTTATTTTTATTCATGTGGAGGATTGTTGGATCAAATTAATAAACGTGAAAACAAATGAATGGACTTGCAACCAAAAGCTTAAAAATGATGTTATTACATCCCATATCGGGGAAAAGAAGAGAGTGAGAGCAATATATATATGTATCCTTATTATCATGGCTTAAACGGCTCTGGAAGAAAGGGTGGGCCCACGCGCGCGCCGTCGCCGTCCGGCCCGGCTAGGCTCGGCTCAGCTCGGCGTGGGAGAATGTGGCCCCAGGGCCACTAAAAGATGTTCTTTTGGACCAAGTTAAACTCAACATTTTGCCATTTCATTTCTGAGAAAACAGCATGACGTTCATGTGTAAATGATTTGGAGTTCATTTAAAAAATGACATGAAGTTTATCTGTTCGAAACGGATCAAAACGAGTCAACAATGAGAGACTTGCGGAGAAAGCTACTCAACGTTCCACTCCAAGATCCTTGAGAGATTTTCAGAAAATGTTTGCAACAGTTTCGAAAAACCGCTCCTCATCTTTCCTTTAAATATCGCCTCTCCTCCTCTTTCATTTCTCACGTTTTCTCACACTTCTCTTAACGAAAACCAGCAAAACCCCTTAGCGTAAGTCTATAGTCGAGAGTGTTTCGTAGTTATAGTTCGATAGGGCATTCACGAGTGAAGCGTGAAGCGTCAACCATGGTTGTACCTAGGACTCGGTATTCGTACAGTTTCGCCTCACTACGAAGTGAATATTTAGAGTTAAGGAAAGAGATTGTATCTCGCCTCCATCTTTTATTATCGTTTTTCTTATCGGTTTTAAATCGTATTTCAATTCGTCTCTTTCCTTAACATCACTTTATTATAATCGTTTATATCAGTTCGTTTTTTAGGCTTCAACAACTTTTATCATCTTTTGGTAAATGTTATAGCCTTTGCTGAATAATCTTAGCTAGTCTCATTTGGTATCTTCATCCTAATAAGACTAAATTTCTCAATTTCAGATAGCAAACCTTGATGGTTGTCATTGTGACACTGGACCATCAGGTCTACACTTGGTGGTCTCCAGCTTTCTTAGGAGAGAAGGTCTTAAACTTTTAATCCTTGTTTTTTTTTTTGTTGTGTTATGATCAGATTTAATATGTTTTGTTTGTTGGAGTTGAGAAGTGGGTAACGCAATTTTTTTTTTTGAACCAGGGCTTGTGGTCTGGTGGTGATTGACTTGAGGGTAAAAAGCCCAATACGGTGAAGCCACCAGGGTTCGAGTCTTGGCCATTGGGGAATTAACATTTCGACATCGCCAGGGATAGGGGACTGACACGTGGCAACACGTGACTAGTCTGAACCACTTCTATGGGAACAGGATACCCCTGTATAATTTAAAAATATATATATATATATATATTTCTTTTTGTTTTAGAATGATGAAACTTTTATCATCTCAAAACCTAATTAATTGTTGTTAGATAATTTTTAGGTTTGAAAAAGATTACACCCCAATGAAAACAAGAGTAATCCAAAAAAAGATTTATAATTAATTTAATAACGTGATAATTGGAAAGGCAGATTGATAAAATAAAAAAAAACTAAGAACTGTTACGAATCAAATATTCTTTTTCCCAAATCAATTGGGTTTAGTATGGAATTAATTATCATTGTCTATAAATACGTCTCTCATAACCTAAACTAAGATTCATCAAAAGTTCACTAAACAATTGTTACGCATATCAAAGAACGTAAGAAGAAAGAAAAAAACGATGGCTCTCTCTGGTTCACAAAAGAAGCTGCTCCTAGTTGTCTTGGCGTTTGCATGTCTCTCTTCATCAGGTGCAGAAGCGTGGAGCTGGAGTTGGAGCAACGGGTCGGGTTGGGGCTGGGGATCCGACGGCTCAAGCAGCTCTAGCTCAGGTCCTGGTTCAAACTCTAAAGGCTCAAGTCGGAGTTGGGGCTCCAGTCCTGGCTGGGGATGGAGCTGGGGATCCGACGGCTCAGACAACTCTGGCTCAGGTTCTGGTTCAAACTCTGATGGCTCTGGTTGGGGATCAGATGGGTCAAGCAGCTCGGGATCAGGTTCAGGTACCAATCCTGACGGTTCGAGATGGAGCTGGAGTTGGAATCCTAGGTCAGGCTGGAGTTGGAGTTGGGATTCAAACCATAATTCTGACAGTGAAGCGCCAAACAGTTCAGGAACCGAGATCGAAGCACCCAGCAGTTCCAGCTCCGGTTCGAACAGTGAAGCGCCAAGAAACATCGTTGTTGGAGGATCTGATGGATGGAAAAAAGGTTTGGATTACAAAGTGTGGGCGTCCAATAATGCTCCTTTTTACGTCAACGATGTTCTTGGTAAGTAACTTATAATACTGTACCTTATTTTCTATGATAAATCATTGAATTGGTGTTAATGAATCATCTTTTTTTGACGTGGTGTAGTTTTCAAGTACGACAAATCTGCCAAGCGAAGGAACAATGTGTATTTGTTCGAAGATCCATGGAGTTATATGAACTGCGACCTCAAGAATGCAAAGAAGATTGCTTTGACTCATAAAAAATCTGAAAAGAGCTTCAAGTTTACACTTAGACAAAATAAGCCTTACTTCTTTGCCTCGGGCGAGCATGATGGTGATTATTGCACCAACCACAACATGAAGTTCACCCTCTTCCCTATTCCGCACCATTCGGACTAAATACCTTTTAGCCTCTCTTTATATATGAGTTAGGTTTGTTTTTTCTCTGTTAGAACCAAATTACTAACAAAATAAATTACACAAAATAATTATAATAAAGTTAATTAAGCTATATAAAAAGAGTAATATGATCAAGACATATTTATAGTTCTTAATTATTTTATATTTATCATTTTTTTGATCAAAATTTTGTATAAACGTCATAATTGTATAAAATTACAAAACAGTGATCTTTCAAATCTCTCTTATTAAAATACAATCATTACCTTTTGGACCTAACTTTTCTTTTTGTAAAGTTCTTAAATTAAATACATAGTTCTACTTTATAGATAAACCTATCTTAAATCACTAATACTCTTTTCTTTATACGACTATTCATTTTTCCAAACAACACTATAAATATTTTGTGTCCAAACAATATAAAACATTACATCTTATCTCATTAATAACTTTTAATAATTTTCTTTCAAATTATTTAGATAAATTGAATAATTGAAAAATAAAATAATTTATAAAAACAACAAAAATAAATAGTTATTATTTTTCAGGTTTATATATTTCTTTTAGAAAAATCAAAATAATTATATTATAAACATATTTTTTGGGAAAAATTAAATTTATAGATTTATATTATTTAGTAAAATTACAAAATTAATTAAATAATAAAATTTAATCTTATACTAGAGATATATTCATAAATTTTGTGATCTTATCACAATATAATCTGATATAACCCAAATCCGAATAATCTATGATTATTTTATGGGTTATGGAATGTGATACAAGACCGCCCCGAACCCTATGTGTTATATTTGATCCTAATCCATATTTAAAAAAAATACCAGTATATGGATTCTAGGACGTGTTACAAAATAGAACCAAAATCCAAAAAACCTAATTTGAACCTAACGGGTACCCGAACGCTATATTTAAATAATTTATGATGTAATTTTGTTATAAAAAATTAAGAATATATCTCTTATATAAGATTAAAATTTTGTTATTTTTTTTTTAAAAAAAAAACATTTTACTAAATAATATAAAATTATAAAATTTTATATTTTCTAAAAAACTATTTTTATAAAAAGACTATAACTTTATGATGTAAAATTTATTATATAAGATTTACAAATATATCTGTTATTTATATTGTAAAAATATCGTAAAATTTATGAATATATCTCTGGTATAAGATTAAATTTTATTATTTAATTAATTTTGTTAATTTTACTAAATAATATAAAGCTATAAATTTTATATTTTCCAAAACAATATTTTTATAAAATAACAATTTTAATTTTCTTAGAAGAAATGTACACATGACATTCTCGTCAGCAAAATTAACTGATGTAGCATTCACATCAGCAAAATTAGATGATATGGCAGCTGATGTGGCGACATATGTATGATTTCGCCAAAAAATAAACATCATTTATGTTATTTGAAATTTTTGAAAGTTGGTGTATATTTTTGCACAGTGATATAAGTCGGGTATTAATTGAACATATCACAATACATTGGGTATGAAATGACCCTTTTCCCGGTTTATATGCTACAAAAACATTTCAATCAATAACAAAACAATTAAATTATGATTTATTTTATTTATATTTCCTAAATAATGGTTATATATTTATTTAAGTAACATAATAATTCAATAATAGCCATTACATAGTATATAGATAAATTTTCTAGGATAGCCTTTTTAGTTTATTTTCACAAAAATAGTCACTAAGGAAGAAAATGACAAAAATATTTCATTAAAAAGGTAAATATACATTTGATCCTTAGGGTTAACTAATTTAGACTTAAAATTTAGAGTAAAAAGGTGGGGTTTTGGGCGTGGAGTTTCAAATTTTAAAAAATAAAAAATAAATAAAGAAAATTTCAAAACAAAAGGGGGATATTTTGATCATTTTTCTTTTCGAGGGCTATTTTGGTGAAAAAACTTAAAATGACCATTTGAGAAAATTTTCCTAGTATATATATATATATATATAAACACTAACATTCTATATAGTTAAACGTACCTTAAATCACTAATACTATTTTCTTTATACTACTATTTATATTTTCAAACAATACTATAATTAATCTTGTGTACAAACAATATAAAATATTAGATTTCATCTCTTCAATAATTTTTTAACAATTTTTTCAAATAAGTTAGATAAATTAAATAATTACAAAAATTCCAAATAATTTTTTGAAAAATTGAAAATAAATAGAACTTATTTTGCAGGTTTAGATGCTACAAAATATTTCAATCAATAACAAATCAATTAAAATACAGATTATTCTAATTATAATTTCTAAATAATGGTTATATCATTTATTTAAGTAACATAATAATTCAATGATAGTCATTACCATATATATATATATATATAAATACTATATATTTAAAATAACTAAATTGTACAATAAATATAATAACAAAAATAATTATGAAAAATGTTCAAAATATATATTATGTGGAAAAAATGCTGAACACTAATTATAAACAACAAATTTAAACCTATTATAATATGAACCAAATTATTAACATGATAAAATACACATAACAACTATAATAAATTTAATTAAGTTATATAAAAGGAATTATATGATCAAAACATATTTATAGTTCTTAATTATTGTAGAGAAATTCTGTTGGAGAGCCATCTATACTATTATTTGCGAAGTGATTTTTCGTATTCCGGCTCTCACGTTAAAAGTTAGAGCGGTTAATATCGTTTATACCCTTAATAAATCAGTTATAAATATAGCCAAAAATAAAAACGAATTTTATATCTATTTAATTAGATAAATGATTAAAATTAATAATAGTAAGAATTATCCAAAGTTATATATACTTTTAAAATAAAAAGATAAATCCTACATATTTTATTGTTATCCAATTTTTTTTTTAATAAAAATTAAAAAATTTAAAAAAAAAAAACAGAAAACATAATTAAATAGTAATCAAATCAAATTATTAATTTTATATAATTAAAAAGAGAATATTGAGTGATTTCTAATATTTATTTATTAATAATAAATATAGTATAAAAAAGAATACATAATTAAATATTAATCAATTAAAATTCTTAATTTTATATAACGAAAAAGAGAATATTTTGTGATTATAAAGATTTATTTATTAATAATGCATACATTATACAATTAAATTTTCAAAAAAGTTCATATTACGTAAAAACTTTAAGATGAAAATATAAATAATAATTTATCATTATAGTATTTTAATTAATAATGTAAATAATTATAAAATATTTAGGCCCGCATGTGCGGGCAAAACACCTAGTTTTTAGTTTATTTTCACAAAACATTCATCAAAGAAGAAAATGAACAAAATAGAGGTCTTATTAAAGGGTAAAATATACATTTACACTCATAGGATTAAGTAATCTAGACTTAAGGGGTGTGCTTTAGGGATGAAGTTTCAAATTTGAAAAATATTAAATTAAAATTAAATGTTTTAAAATAAAACGAGACTATTTTGGTCATTTTATTTTTTGAGGGCTATTTTAGTGAAAAACACTTAGAAAGGTCTATTTGAGAGAATTGCTAATATTTTATATTTATCATTTCTCTATAAAAATTGTAAAAACATCATGATTTCATAAAATTACAAAACAGTGAACTTTCAAATCTCTTTATTAAAACATAATCCTACCTTTGGAACTAACCTTTCTTTTGTAAGTTTTTAATTAATTACATCTTTTTATTTTATAGTTAAACCTACCTTAAATCACTAATACTCTTTTCTTTATACTACAATCATGTTTCAAAATAACACTATAATTAATCTTGTGTCCAAAAATTATAAAACATTAAATCTCACCTCTTTAATAAATTTTTAACAATTTTCTTTTGAATTATTAAGTTATATTAAATAATTGTAAAATCAAATAATTTATAAAAACAATAAAAATAAACATAACTTATTTTTGCAGATTTAGATACTAGAAAAATATTCCAATCAATAACAAATCAATTAAATTATGAAATATTTTATTTATATTTCCTATATAATGGTTATATATTTATCTAGGTAACATAATAATTCAGTAATAGCTGTTACATAATATATATACACACACTAATACTCTTTATAGTTAAACATACCTTGAATCTAGGCCTGGATTTGCGGGTCAACACGTCCTGACCTGCTTGCCCCACCGCTGATCGGCTCTTTTTTTATTTATAATCTGACTTACATAACCCACAAACAAAATATTTTATATCGGCACCCGTCCCGCCAAAACCCGCAGGTAATCCGCCGGACCCGTGGATAATAATAATTATATTTAAAATAATTATTTTAATTGCATATTAATTTTTTATAAAAAAATATATTAAAGATAATATTAAAATAATATATTTAAATCAAAATTATATAAGTATTAATAATATTCTATATATTTTTAAGAAAATAAGTTTTTTGAAATTTGCACGTTTAATGGTATTCGTGACTCATATTTGGCTGACCTGTATCGGCCTGCATAAAATAGACTTAACCAACACCCTCACCTGTGATTTGATTTTTTCAAATTGTTCGACCCGTACCCATCCCGCGGCGGGTCAAATAAGGCGGGCCCGCATGTTGTGATTCAAATTATCAGGCCTATTTAATAAATTTTTAACAATTTTCTTTCAAATTATTTAGATAAATTAAATAATTAAAAATCAAATAATTTATTACAATATTGAAAATAAATAGTGTTTGCTTTTTTCAGGTTTAAATACTACAAAAAACATTTCCATTAGTAATAAATCAATTAAATTATAAATTATTTTATTTATATTTCCTAAATAATAGTTATATCATTTATTTAAGTAACATAATAATTCATTGACAGCCATTACAATATATATATGTGGAACCGAAATTCACACTATTGATTTTCATAATTGGAGGAAAACTAGAGATTCTCGATTTTCGTTGAGGATCCAGATTCTCTGCGAGGGTCAGCGTCAGTTGATAAAATAAACGCGGAAAATATAGAAAACAACAAAAAAATTAGAAAAAGATATATATTTATTTCAAATCCGCGTTAGAGCATAGTGAGGTTACAACAATTATAAGAGCTACTGCCGCAAGAGTTGTCAGTGAATTCTCTAGTTCTAGCCACCTAAATCCCAAACCAAGTTTTAGTTGCAGCTCGATAACAAAAAATGAAAAAGATGCGAAAAAGGTCTTGTTGGTTTCAGACTGGACCTAGGCTGCCTACTTACCTCTTTAGAGGATCAAGTGGAACGTAGTTCAGTTTACAAAGAGTTGAAAAAGAGATCAAGAATACCAAGTTTGTTTGTAGTGAAACAGTTTGGAAACATTTAGTAGATAGAGGATTTACCCCATATTATTACATTTTGTTTCAACATGGAGAGGGTCACGGTAGGAATGAAGCTAGTAGTAGTAGGAACTTTGAAGATGTTGGTAATAGTGAAGTACCAAGTCATTTGCATACTGAATGTAGTTACCCTTAGGAGGATCAGCTGGTAGATCATGATAGGACACATGATATGGTTACAGATGCATTTCACGAAACAACCTCAATAGTTGTTGCGGAAGTAGAAAATGTAGAGGAACCTAACTTGGATATAAAAAGGTGTTATAAAATGCTAGACGATGTTAATCATCCAATGTATGATGGTTGTAGAGAAGGTATTTCTAGATTGTCATTGGCAGCTAGGAAGACAAATATCAAAACAAATCATAATTTATCTAAAGTATGGATGCATGGATTGAGTTGTTTAAAGAGTATTTGCTAGAAGATAACTTGTCAGATGATTCTTATTATGAAATTCAGAAACTGGTTTGTAGTCTTGGCTTACCCTTGGAGATGATAGATGTGTGTATAGACAATTTTATGATATATTGAAGGAAAGATGCAGAGTTGTTGGAGTGTCGATTTTGCAAAAAGCCACGATATAAACTGCAAGGACGTGGGCCGAATAGGATACCATACCAGCGGATATTGTACTTAAATATTACTGATAGGCTAAAGAGATTATATCAATCTAAGAGGAATGCAGGAATGGCATGCAGAACATACTCAGACGAATGGCGATATCAATCATCTCTCAAATGCAAAAGCATGGAAACACTTGAATTCGTTACACCCTGATTTTGCAAGCAACATTTGAAATGTTTATATTGGGCTCTGCACAGATGGATATAGTCCTTTTGGAATGTCTGGAAGACAATACTTGCTTTCGCCAGTAATCTTGATGCCATACAACCTTCCACCAAAGATGTGTATGGAAAGACAATTCATTTTGATGAGTATATTGATACATGGGGCTAAGCATCTGAAGCGGTCCCTCGATGTTTTTCTACAACCTAGTTGAAGTCAAAGTCGATAATTGAAAACAATATCGTTCGACACTCACCCATTTTGTCGGTGAACACCGATGATATCCAAGAAAACCGACATAAGTTTCAAAAATTATACTTTGGCACATAAGTTTTCCTATGTGCAAAAAGACCCTTGATTGTGTTTTACTATATATTTACTAATTTCAGCCATTGTTTAGGCTACACTTTATTTTACACTTAGGGAGATTTGGAGAGAAGATAAAAAAAAATCTTTCATAGATTGATTGGAACTCTAGTATTTCTTATATTTAATCTATGCAGTTTATACAGTTTATTGTTTTGTTTTTCATAATCATGTATGAGTAAACAACCCGTTAGATCTAGGGATTTTCTAGAGTTTATGAGGAATTGTTGATTGATAGAATTGGTAGGGTAATCTGATTGTATTCTTCATCAGGATTTCTATTTATGCATGTTTCTAGAGTAGCTAACTAGAAATTTGATCCTAGGGTAGTTGGTACACTCGAGAGTCTTAACGATTACCTTAATTAGATCCTGCTGAGCTAAAACCTCATTTGCAACAAGGGTTGGTCAAGGAATTAGTGAACTTATCTAATTGGCATTTAGTGATTTTCTAATTAATTGAATCCGCAATGAGATTTGTTTTTTCATAGGATCTAGACATCTGATATTTTCTGCAGCGAGAACTGGTCCATTGAATTTGAGTTCTAGGATTATTCTCAGTTAAACCCATATCATCTATCGATTTCCATTCTTAATTGCATGTTTGATATCCTTGGATCTAGTGCCTTTCTCACTTGTTACACAAACATATTTATTTAATGCTTTTATTGATTTTATTGATTTTCTAGCTTTATCTAAAACCATTAGTTTATTGTGTAATCATAGTCCATGTGGATTTGATCCCAAAGTACTGAAACCGACCTCTAAAATTGTAGAGTTTCTATTAGGATAAATTTGAGTATATCAATACTCGCTCTGATCTAGCTTATGCAATTTGTATCATCATCAAATACATACATAATCCTATCAAGTAACACTGGGTAGGAGTGAAATGGGTAGTGAGATGCATTAAGGGACAATGAAGACTAGACTGTGCTACAAAAGAAGTAAAGACTTTAAGATAGTTGGATATTGTGACCTAACCATGATACTAATGCAGACAAAAGGAGATCAATTACTTGATTAGTTTTCATTCTTGGTGGCAATACTATCAGTTGGAAGTCCGGTCTTAAGAGAGTGTTGGCCCTCTCAACCTTGAAGTTTGGTTTTCAGAGAGTGTTTGCATTCACACCGTAGCTCCCTCGTGGACAAGAGTAAACTGGATAATTTGTGAGTGTTCTTTTATTTCTGTTTTTCTCTTTGTTCATTCAGCAATCTCACACACATGGATCATTCATGTCCTCTGTTTTTTACTTGCTCTGTTTTTGAGCTAAACCTTCTTCTGCCTCATCTCTTTTGGTTGTTGTTTAATATCAGAGGAAAATTTGGCATCTTCAGGGACAAGAAGACTCAACAGACTGAAAATCTCTCCATCTTAAGTAATTCAATGGTACTTAATTTCAGTCGAATATTTTGCTTATTTTAAAATTTTCTGCAGTTCTTCTGCGCATGATAACTTTTGATAAAGTTATGAGATTACAAAGATTACTGAGAATGTTAGATAGAAAGAAGTAGAGTGTTGACTTAAGCTTGAAGGAAACTTGAGTTGAAAGCTAAAAACCTAATCCTACCGAGATATGAAAATTAGGATTTAGAATGTTTAAGAGTTATCTAAATATGTTCTCTAATAGGATTAAGAGTTATTATCACTATATATAAGAAGATGTCAAGTTGTGGCATAACTTATAAGAGTTTATAGATGGAGAGCTTTAGTTTTGAGTTATTTTCTAAAGCAATAAGAAAAGTATTCTTGAATCTTGATCTTTAAATTCTATATTTGGTATCAAAGTGAGCGTTATATCATCCTTGTGATATTTACGAACGATGGGAGATCTTATAGAAGTTTCAATGACGGGGGACAGGTCGCGGACGATTTAGTGGATCAAGAGACACGTCGAGGATTGTATGTTTCCTGTGTGGCAAGATAGGTCACTTTGCCTCCACATGTCCAGATCGATTATGAAATCCCTTCTATCCAAGAAACACAAGAGAATGAGACTGATGATACGCAAGATGTGGATGAGCTTATGATGCATGAATTTGTATACTTGAAGGAGGAAAATGTCATGCTAAGCAAATATGAAGCAAACACCAGTGAAGAGAAATGTGGTAATCACATGACTGGATATCGACAATATTTCTCTAAAATCAACGAGACTATTACAGAAAGGCTAAAGTTCGGGGATGACTCTTGTATTGATATCAAAAGAAAAGAATATATTGAGTTTAAAGATCAAAACAGGGAATCAAGGACAATGAGTAATGTCTATTACATTCCTGATCTAAAAAGCAACATCATTAGTCTCAGTCAGGCCATAGAATCAGGATGTGATATAAGACTAAAAGGAGGATATATATCTATCTATGCATGATCGGGAGTGAAAACTTCTTGTTCAGGCAATGAGATCAAAGAAACGATTATATAAAGTTAGTATGGGAATAAAGGACACTATTTGCTTACTCACAACAGCAACCAGTGACACAAAAAGATGGCATGCACGGCTGGGACACATAAACCTTGAGAAAATCAAATCTAAGGTTCAACGGGAGCTTGTTTTAGGAATCCCACACATTAATATCGAGAAAAGGATATGCGGTTCATTCCTACTCGGAAAGCAAACAAGGTAGGTATTTCCACAATCAATTCCGAACCGAGCAAGTAATATACTTGAACTTATACATGCTGATCTATGCGGTCCTATAACACCAATTACAATTCCTAGGAACAAGTATATATTTGTTCTTATCGACAACCACTCAAGGTACATATGGACGATCTTGTTAAAAGAGACGAGTGATGTTTTTGAAACAAATCAAAAGGTTCAAAAAATGGTAGAACAAGACTAAGGGAATCACATACAAACATTCAGAACATATAGAGGAGGTGAGTTTGTGTCACATGCATAACATGTTTTCGAGTTTCCAGGGATAAAAAGAAATCTAACAGCTCTATATACTTCACAACAAAACAGAGTTGTTGAGAGGCGCAATAGAACTCTGATGGAGATGACTAGAAGTATTCTAAAGCACATGAAGGTGCCAAACTATCTATGGGGAGAAGCAATTCGACCCTCCATGTATCTCCTAAATGGAATAGCTACAAGATCACTGAAGGACAAAACCTCATACAATATTTTCCACGACAAGAAACCTAACGTTAGCCACTTACATACATTTGGATGTATTGGGTACGCGAAATTGGTAAAGCCAAATTTTAAGATAGATCGTGTATGCTTGTTCATCTAGGAACAGAACCAGAATCCAAAGCTTACCGATTGTATAATCCACAAACTCAGAAGATTGTAGTAAGCTGTGACATTGTTTTTGATGAGACTAAAGGTTGGAACTGGAATCAAAATAACTCAGAACAGAGAGAGTTGGAAGTTTCAGAATTAGTTTAATTTGGAGGTTTCGCAAACCATGGCATTCAAGAGATCGAAAAATTTGATGGTAGAGATGATGAAATAGCCGTCGAAGAATGAAAGTGAAATAGACACCAATATAGTTGATGAAGAGATGGTGCTCACGAACCGCAAACTAAAACTGAAGAGAACCTAGAGTCTCCTGGTTTCTTGTCCATTATTTTAGTTAACTTTGGTAAGCAGTGTTGCCGGTTCATAGTGCTTTTGAAGGATTCCTACTGGGTGAACTCCAAGCATTGTCTAGTGCGGTCACATGCACATGCTTTTTGGTAAATATTATAGTCTTTATTGAATAATCTTAGCTAGTCTGATCATTTGGTATCTTCATCCTAATAAGACTGAATATACCAATTTCAGATAGCAAACCTTGATGGCTGTCAGTGTGACACTGGACCATCAGGTCTACACTTGGTGATCTCCAGCTTTCTTAGGAGAGAAGGTCTTAAACCTTTAATCCTTGTTTTTTTTGTTGTGTTATGATCAGATTTAGGTGATGATTGTTTTGTTAGATTCTAGATTTTAGTTTCTGGTTTTTGGTTTTTGGTTTGTGGTTTTTAGTTTTTGGTTTTTAGTTTTTGATTTTTGATTTTGCAGTAGATTTTGGTTTTTTTGAAAAACTTGATTGGTGATTTTAGATTTTGATTTTTAGTTTCTGGTTTTTACTCTTAAAAAGTAATAATATGAAAAATATTATTAATAGTAAAATATTTCTTACTGAAAAAAACTATTATCAAAGCATACATAAACTTATTAAAAATAAAATAAAATAATAAATTCAAATATAAAATAAAAACTATCTTGAATCCCATAAAGATGAAGAAATTTGATCTCGAATGCCTTCCATATAGTGCATATGAGTGTTATTATGTTCTTCGTCTTCATCTGAATCAGAGTTTTCAGTTGGTCCACTACCAGTTGTATAATCTGAATCAAAATCAACATCTCCTAAATTTGATAACCTAATAAAATTATGCAGTGCCATTGTAGCTGCAACAACTCTTCTTTGAACATGTATGTTGTATCTTGGCTTCTCTCTTAAAACCCGCCATTTTCCTTTCCACACACCAAAAGTCCTTTCAATAACAGATCGTAGTGAATAATGTCGTTTGTTAAACATTTCTTTATAGCTACTGGGAGGACGAGCTCCATCGTACTAGCTAGGATGATATCTTTTCAATCTATATGGAGTAAGAAATCCAGGTCGAAGAGGATAACCAGAATCTCCCAAATAATACTTCCCAAAAGGTGCAGTCGGAAATTGATGAGGCCCCTCCATTGCTAGAGCTAGAACTTTTGCATCATGAGCTGATCCCGGAATACCTATATATGCATATGTAAACAAC
Source organism: Sinapis alba (assembly GCA_012274485.2). Lineage (NCBI taxonomy): Eukaryota > Viridiplantae > Streptophyta > Magnoliopsida > Brassicales > Brassicaceae > Sinapis > Sinapis alba. The sequence continues at coordinate 322,090 of MU105648.1, read as the reverse complement.
ATGTCCATATTGCATATAGCTAAAACATTCATACTCGTGTCACTTTTTCTGTTCCAATATTTTTCTGAATCTTTTCCCGCAATAGTGACAGGAACATGTGTTCCATCGATTGCACCGATGAATCCTTTAAAATAAGGCCAATAATTTCTATTGGATTGTAACCTAGGATGAGGTTGTGTGAGCTCATCTTGACCAGGTCTAAGCAAATGAACCGCCATTTTTTCAAGAGCACTCAACACTTCATGAAATTTTCTGCTTATAGTTTCCTGTGAATGACCAAATATCTTCCCAATATTTTATATTACAAACTTGTACATATAATATATTTTTGCACTTTACTAAAGAGTATAAAAAATTATTTTATTTAACTATTGTTTACCTTAACAAAACTCTAAATTGCTCCAAATACTTAAAAATGTGTGTAGTTGTAGAGTTGTAGGATAGGTAATATATAGTAGTGTATTTACTAAAATTAGCATTTTATAAAAATAAAAATAAAATCTGTTTTAGTCGTACAGTTTTGAGGAGGAATCCACTTAAGTAGTGATTTTAGATTTTAAGAAGGAATTAGTAAGATGAGTCAAAAACTAGATTCCCTAGAAAATAGGAAAACTAATTAACTAGAATCATGATTGGCTTAAAAGGAGTTTCTAGAAAATCTGAAACCAAAAACTAACGTAGAAACACAAAACAATCAACCTCTAAATATGTTTTGTTCGTTGGAGTTGAGAAGTGGGTAACACAAAATATTTCTTTTTGTTTTAGAATGATGAAATTTTTATCATCTCAAAACCTAATTTATTGTTGTTAGATAATCTTTAGGTTTTAAAAAGATTACACTCTAATGAAAACAAGAGTAATCCAAAAAAGATTTATAATTAATTTAATAATGTGATAATTGGAAAGGCAAATTGATAAAATCAAAAAACTAAGAACTGTTACGAATCAAATATTCTTTTTCCCAAATCAATTGGGTTTAGTATCGAATTTATTATCATTGTCTATAAATACGTCTCTCATAACCTAAAACAAAGATTCACTAAACAATTGTTACGCATATCAAAGAACGTAAGAAGAAAGAAAAAAACGATGGGTCTCTCTGGTTCACAAAAGAAGCTGCTCGTAGTAGTCTTGGCGTTTGCATGTCTCTCTTCATCAGGTGCAGAAGCGTGGAGCTGGAGTTGGAGCAACGGGTCGGGTTGGGGCTGGGGATCCGACGGCTCAAGCAGCTCTAGCTCAGGTCCTGGTTCAAACTCTGAAGGCTCAAGTCGGAGTTGGGGCTCGAGTCCTGGCTGGGGCTGGAGCTGGGGATCCGACGGCTCAGACAACTCTGGCTCAGGTTCTGGTTCAAACTCGGATGGCTCTGGTTGGGGATCAGATGGGTCAAGCAGCTCGGGATCAGGTTCAGGTACCAATCCTGACGGTTCGAGATGGAGCTGGAGCTGGAATCCTAGGTCAGGCTGGAGTTGGAGTTGGGATTCGAACCATAATTCTGACAGTGAAGCACCAAACAGTTCAGGAACCGAGATCGAAGCACCCAGCAGTTCCAGCTCCGGTTCGAACAGTGAAGCGCCAAGAAACATCGTTGTTGGAGGATCTGATGGATGGAAAAAAGGTTTGGATTACAAAGTGTGGGCGTCTAATAATGCTCCTTTTTACGTCAATGATGTTCTTGGTAAGTAACTTATAATACTATAAACCTTATTTTCTATGGTAAATCATTGAATTGGTGTTAATGAATCATCTTTTTTTTTTTTTGACATGGTGCAGTTTTCAAGTACGACAAATCTGCCAAGCGAAGGAACAATGTGTATTTGTTCCAAGATCCATGGAGTTATATGAACTGCGACCTCAAGAATGCAAAGAAGATTGCTTTGACTCATAAAAAATCTGAAAAGAGCTTCAAGTTTACACTTAGACAAAATAAGCCTTACTTCTTTGCCTCGGGCGAGCATGATGGTGATTATTGCACCAACCACAACATGAAGTTCACCCTCTTCCCTATTCCGCACCATTCGGACTAAATACCTTTTAGCCTCTTTATATATATATGAGTTAGATTTGTTTTTTCTATGTTAGAATCTTTGTCTTGCTTTTTCGGATTTTTTAGTTTGTTTTGTTTTGGATATGAGATTGATGGAGATTCGTTTCTTAACTTCATAGTGGTAAGTTTTCAATATGTGGGAGATAGTTAGAGCGGTTAATATCGTTTATATCCTTAATAAACAAAATATATATATTAGCTCCAAAATAAAAACAAATCTATACTATTATTTGCGAAGTGATTTTTCGCATTCGAGCTCTCACGTCGAAAGTTAGAGTGGTTAATATCGTTTATACCCTTAATAATTTTTTTATAAAAAATACCTAAAAATAAAAAACGAATTTCAAATTTAATTGATTAAATAATTGATTAAAATTGACAATAACAAAAATTATCCAAAATCTAAAAATATATTTTAAAATTAAACAATAATTTCTATGTATATTATCTGAAAATATGTTAATTACAATTTACAAATTCAAAATCAGAAAATACAAAACTAAATATTATTCAAGTAAAATTCTTAATTTTTATAATTTTTATCATTATAATTTTTAATAAATTATATATATTAATAAATAATTATAAACGTTTAAATCCGCATGTGCGGTTAAAAGTTAGAGCGGTTAATATCGTTTATACCCTTAAAAAATTAAATAAATATAAATTAGCTCCAAAATAAAAATGAATTTAAATGATTTTTATTAGATAAGTGATTAAAATAAAATATCTATAATATTATTTGCGAAGTGATTTTTCGCAACAGAGCTCTCACGTTAAAAGTTAGAGCGGTTAATATCATTTATACCCTTAAGAAATAAAATATATAAATTTGCTCCAAAATAAAAACGAATTTAAATGATTTTTATTAAATAAATAATTAAAATAATAATATTAATAATTATCCAAAATCATAAATATATATTTAAAAAAAAAAAAAAAAAAAATTCCTAAGTATTTTTTGATGTTACCCAAAAAGTCTTTTAATAAAAAAATCAAATTTAAAAGAAAACCAGAAAACACAAAACTAAATATTAATTAAGTATAATTCTTAATTTAATATAATTGAAAACAAAGCAGTTAATATCGTTTATACCTTTAATGAATAATATATTTATTAATCAAAATATAAAAAAATGAATTTAATTTTGAAAATTTCTTTGGATAGTGTTTTTAGTTTATTTTTACAAAAATAGTCATCAAGGAGGAAAATAACCAAAATAAATTTTATTAAAGGGTAAAATATACATTTATACTCATAGGGTTAACTAATCTAGACTTACAGTTTAGAGTTAAAGGGTAGGTTTTGGGGATGGGATTTAAAATTTCAAAAAGTATAAAATTAAAAATTAAAATTTCAAAATAAAAGAGGCTATTTTGATCATTTTATTTTTTGAGAACTATTTTTATGACAACTTTAAAAATGCTATTTAAGAGAATTTTCGATTTTAGATAATTCTTAAGTATTTTTTTTGTTATCCAAAAAGTCTTTTAAGAAAAATTTCAAAATTAAAAGAAAATCAGAAACACATAACTAAGTATTAATCAAGTACAATTCTTAATTTTATATAATTCAAAAGAGAATATTAAATAATTTTAAAAATTTATTTATTAATAATGAATATAGTGAAAGAAATGTTCTTAAAATAAAATTTATAAGAATTTTCAAATAAAATATAAATATTAATTTATTATTATTATATGTTAAAGCATTTATTGATAAGTAATTATAGAATGTTAGAATTTAGAGAGATTAATATCGTTTATACCTATAATGAATAGTATATATAGATTAATTAAAAATAAAAATGAATTAAATTTTTATTAGATAAATGATTAAAATAATAATATTAAGAATTATCCAAAATCATAAAAATATGTTTTAAAATAAAATAAAAAGATAATTCCTAAGTATTTTTTGTTGTTATCCAAAAAGTCTTTTAATAAGAAAATTAAAATTAAAAGACAACAAAAAAACAAATAACTAAATACTAATCAAGTACAATTCTTAATTTTAAATAATTGAAAAGAGAGCGATTAATATCGTTTATACCCTTAATGAATAATGAATATATTGATCAAAAATAAAAATGAATTTAATTTTGAGAAATTTCTTTGGATGGATTTTTAGTTTATTTTCACAAAAATAATCATCAAGGAGGAAAATGACCAAAATAGGTTTTATTAAATGGATAAAATATATATTTATACCTCTAAAGTTAACTAATATAGATTTAGGGTTTACAGTAAATGTTGGACTTTGGGATGAGGTTTTAACTAATATATATTTATACCTAAAATTAATTAATCTAGACTTAGAGTTTACAGTTAGGAAGGATTTACATCCTCAACCCCGTGGAAAAAAACATACCTTCCTCCAGCTCCTTGGAAGAAAATTTTCTGCAAGCGTCTAGTGGACTTCATAGGTCTAGATGGCTACTGCACAAATATATCAAGGTGTGTGAAGATAGAAGAATGTAAGATATTATGAGTGAAATCACATGATTACCATGTCTTGATGCAACAACTTCGTCTGGTTGCGATTAGAGGTATCATCTGAGGGTCTTTTAACTTTTTATTAGTCTAGCATTTGATGTCTTGACTTTGATATACAATGCTTCTTTCTTTACAGGGTTATTACCTAAAGGTGTTAGGATAGCTATTGGACGCATGTGTGCATTCTTTAATCATCTATGTCAGCGTGTTATTGATAGAGGGACAATTTCAGTAATGGAAAATGAAATTGTGGAAACTCTCTGTATGTTTGAGAGTTTTTTTCCTCCAAGTTTCTCCGATATAATGGTGCATTTGGTAGTTTATCTAGGCAGGGAAGCTCGGTTAGGTGGACCAGTCCATTTCTGTTATATTTACCCGTTTGAGAGGAATATGATAATGTTGAAAGACTTTGTAAGAAACCCTGCAAGACCAGAGGGTTGTATAGATGAAGTGTATCTCACCGAGGAATGCATGAGATTTTGCAGTCAGTTCTTGAAAATCACAACAAGTGTTGAAGAGCAACCCGATAGAAATACTGAGTTCGAGAGCAGCTCTATTCTGGAGGGTCGTCCAATATCCAAAGTCACTTGTTCTGTTATGTCTGAGAAGGATAAAAACATTGTACATCTTGTTGTTATTCAGGATATGGCAATCGTGGAACCTTATGTCGAGTAAGTTTTGTAAATGTTCTTGTATTTTTTTCACAGTCGAATGTTGCTATATACATTGAGTTGCTAACAATTTTATTTATTCCATTTGAAGCATGCACCTACAACATCTACAGGACACTAGTGAAAGATGTAGACGTGATGGAACAACATTATGTAGAACACATACAAAGCAATTCGTGTCTTGGTTAAAAGAACATGCAAGTTCATAATCTGAGCTAAAATTTAGTTTTCTGATTTGTTGGTTTTATATATGATTGACACTTAACATATTTCTTATAGATAATTTTTAGTTTGGAGAATCACGATGAAACACTGAAGTGGTTGGCCTACGGTCCTCGTATTACTGATAGGTCTTTCACTGGTTACATAATCAATGGTCTGCGGTTTCACACCAATTCAGTTAACACGCAAACTCAGAACAATAGTGTTTTATACGAGGCAATGACAATGTCTAGATCTAGTGCAAAAGACACTTCTCAAATGGTTGATTTAGTAACATACTATGGTAGAGTGGTGGAGATTTTACTGATCGATCACAATAATTCTAGATGCATGTATTCCGATGTTTATGGACAAACATTGGTAAGGGATTGAAGGTAGAAGATGGCTTTACACTTATCAACCTGAACCAAATCCAACTGGCATTTGCTAAGGATCCATACATCCTGACCTCACAAGCAAAGCAAGTCTTTTATTCCAGAGTAGATGAGTCATCAAGTTGGTTAGCTTTGAGATGTCCAACAAGAAGATACAGTGAAGAAAATGCGGAAGATGAAAATGCGGATGTTGGTCCATTGCCACCAATAGTAGCTATGGATGCTGATGAATTGGTTGATGAGTCTAAAAATGTCCAGACTGACTGTGAAGGCATTTATGTTTGAATGGAATGTCATATATTCGTTACAGTGATTTTTTGTATATCGTTTTGAGATGCTTTGAAGGAATTTATGTGTGAATCAAATGAAATTATATGGTTTTGAGTTGCTTTGAGTGTTGATTGTTCTGGTGTCATTGTGCGTTTCTGAGTGTTTTGTGTTTTGGTTTCATTGAGTTGCTTTTTGTATTCTAAACATTGACACTTAACAACACTTACTTATGTTTCATGTGAGCTAAGATGGGGAATCGTAGGAACAAGTGTGTGAAGAAAACAAAGGAACCAAAGTAAAAACTGGAAGATAAGAAGTTGAAAAAAATTGCAGAAGATATGGATGTAGAAATGGAGGAAGAAGAAACAAACAATGAAATCTTTGAGGAACGAGTTGAAGAACATAATGAGGATGGACATAATGCAGAAGAACAGAACAAAGAACCAGAAACCAGGGATCCACACGAACGGCATCATGTTGACTTCACTGCTTCGGGAGAACCTTGTGGTCCAGGGTCTGTATCATTAACCTCCTACTTGGGATCCTTAGTACGTGAACATGTTCGTGTGATTATTGATAACTGGAAAAAGTTGATGAAGATATCAGAACTGTATTGTGGAAATCTATTGAGGTAAGTTGAATCAACTTTTATATTCAGTATAAATTTCACTTGTTATTGATTGTGTCTCCCTTTTCTGCCTACAGATGAGGTTTGATTTGGAGAAGAGATTAAAAAGGTTGATGTGTTTAAGTAAATTGGATGTATGTGGAGAGCATCCAAATCACGCCTTGTAAGCTCTGTCAGGGAAGCTCCAACCATTAAAGCTAGGATGGACTTGCGACTGAAGAATGTAACTACAACTGAATGGTGTAAATTTGTCAGAGAGAAGACAAGCAAGGCCTTTAAGGTTGTCAGTGATTCATACAAAGAGAGAAAACATAAGCAGATTCCTCACACTTTTGGGTGTAAATGAATTGTGAGATTGAGAGAAGATTTGGTAAAGGGTAGCGACGATCCATCACAGTGTAGAGGCTGCGAGTTTGTGTCAAATCACGAACTAAGAAGGATGGTACGCATGTCAATGTTAATACAACTGAAAAGATTGTAAGTTGTGCTTAACCTTTGAGGGTATCAATTGGGACTATCTATTACTTGGTAGTTATGAAATTTGAAATGTTTTTCCAGAGAAAGGCTGCAGAGATAGAACTAGAGGGTCTTCAAGATTCAACAACAACGAATCCGAAGCAAGATGGGCTTACTCAGATATTGGGACCTGATAATCATGGCCGGTTGAGGGCAATGGGCAGAGGCATTAGCATGACGAAACTGACTTGTTTACAAGTAAGGAACAGCTTTATGGCTGCAAGGGAAGAAAAACATGTGTCTCTAGAGAAACATGTTTATGATCTACAAAAGGCCATTGCTAGAATGAATAATCTCAGAGAAGAACCTGATGTTAGTGAAAACTCAAATAACATGGTATGAATTCACTTCCTCTGCCTTCATATATCTCTAGATTTATATTTATAAATTAATTTTACATTGCTTGTAATTCAAGTAGAGTGTAAATACCTAATCATATTTCCAAGTGTTATCTGGTTGACTGGTATGATGTTGATGTCAATGTTGCTGAGGGACTGGTTGTGTCATCTGATACTGATGAGTTAGATAATGGGATTCCTGTAGGGCCTAACGCTGTCAAGGTCTTAGTTGAAAATGCAACCAAACCAGACATCTTTTTATGGAGGATGCCGTAGGAGAGATGATTTCTTGGCATGCCGATCATTGTATTGTTCCAACATCAAGTTTCATTCCAGAGGACAATGGTCCTAAGGTTAAGTTTCCTCATTCGGTTTTTCTAAGTTTTGTCTTCCTCTCTAGCTGTTTTTTCATTTTTTTTAATCTTCATTTGTTTGGCAGAACCCTTCCACAAGTCCAAATAACACATGCAAACTCTTGGACTATATACAGAAAATGAGGAAGTGGTTACTCTAGGCCGATGGCAGACTATAGAACCAAAAGCGTTGGTCAATGGACTTCCTCTTGGTCCAAACGCAATCAAAGTGTACATTGATAAGGTAGTAAACCCAAAGGCATACATATGGAGGCCTACAGTTGACAAGACAACTATGGAGGATTATCTGAACTGTTTTGTAGCATAGTCTGCAAATAGCATTTTGTTTGAATCAAAAACACCCAATTTTCATCATCTACAACAATCAAGTTCTAAAGCAGTAAGTTCAACTTCTAAGAATCAAAAGTCTCCACTAAGTGCAGCATATTCGGCGAAGCAACCGGCAGCGAGTTCTAAAGGTAAGTCTACGAATGAGGAGTCTCCATTAACTCCACCAGCTCCTACAAAAAAAACAGCAGCGAGTCCGAAAAAGAAATCTACGAATGAGAAGTCTCCAGTAACTCCAACATTTCCTCTTCGTAGATCAAAGGTACTTTAATTTGTTTAATTAGTTAGTTGCTTCTCTTTTGATGCTTGAATTTTGGGTTCTGGTTTTTGCTTTTCTTGCTTGCAGCATAACAAATTCAAGCCAAATCAAAAAATAAAGCTCATCGATCTCTTCGGAAATAAGGTGATTGTCGCTGAAGGACGTTGGTCATCGAATAATCTGAACATCTTGTCCACTTTGAACCTTTGGGCTCTGGTGGATGTCAAGTCTTTGTGGATGTTGTGAAGGTTAAAGATGATGTTGTGTGGAGGACAACATCTGAGATCGAGTATATGGAAGATGCACTTGGAAGTTGTCTTGCTTGGCCAGAGGATAAAGTTGTTATGGTGAGATTTTTGTTCATTGCTTTATTGCTTTGTTGTTTGTCGTTTTACATAAGTGGGAAAATATGTCAAACTTAGCTAATTATGTTGTCTTTGGTTGCAGGCCTAACCCCAACGAAGGAAGCAGCTAAGTTATGTGTTCACATTTTATGTTGTCTTTTGTTATGATATGACTTTGTTTCAGAATATGACTATATCTTTTCTTATGACTTTGTTTTTATGTATGCTTTAGATATTCGTATGCTTCAGATATATACTGTAATCAAACCATATTTTATGTTATGAAATTTTGTCTTTTGAAATTCAAAACAAGACCCAAATAAAAAAAGTCCAAAGATGCAATTTGATAGAATAATTCATTAATTTCATAAGTATTTCTTTTCAAAAACGATTTTGTTTTAGGATTTAGGGCACAGGTTTAGGGTTTCGTCTGTTATTTTAGGGATTAGTTTTACTGTATGGTTTTAGGGTTTAGGGTAGTTTAAAGGGTTTATTAAACAAAAGATAAAAATATCACAAAATGATAAAATAATCAATTTGTTCACAAATTATAACATGTTGTCTCACCTTTCTCGTTAAGGGTTTAGATTTAGTGCATAGTTTTAGGGTTTAAGGTATAATTGGTTTACTTATATAGTGTTTAGCATTTATATGTTCACAACATTATGTATTGTTTCAATATTATTGTTTTAATAGTTTTTTGATCATTTAAAAAAAAACAAATACATTCCAATACAAATTTACAAAATCCTAAAACCTTGTCGAAATCAAACTAATACCATTGTGTGCTGAATATTTGGGTGAAATTTGCGTGTTACATGTTTTGGAGCCAAAGCTGAAACTTTTGGGTGAAAACTTTGGAGGCAAACCAAATTTTAGGAGCCAAAGTATATTACTTTTTCTTTATATCTGGAAAATCCAAAAGACTCTTAGCCACCACGACAATAGGTTAAGGAGTTTTCTCTCCTTCCATCTCAAACCTCCACCACGATTCTATCTCAAACCACCACGAATCTCTCTGTAACCACCACCATTCTATCTCAAACCACCACGAATCTACCCCCTTTCCATCACTCCCGACAATTCCATTTCAAACCACCACGAATCTCTCATAGCCACCACCATTCTATCTCAAACCACCGTGAATCTCTCTGTGACCACCACGAATCTCTCGTCTTCCATCAATCCCGACGGTTCCTCTCCACGAATCTATGTTACCACCACGATTCCATCTAGGGTCTTTCATCTCATGAATCTCTGTTAAAGGTTTGCGATCTCTAAACCCTAATTTAACTCCTCCATCTCATTATTATATTTCTCTTATCTCTTACAGATCCCGACAGATTCGAAGCCTAACAGATCTCGGAAGTCTTCATATCAAGGTTAGAGATTTCAACTCTAAGATCTTTACACTTATTAGTTAATATCCTATTCGTATCAAATTTCCACTTCAGTTTTTTAAACTTATTATCCTATAGATCTAACTTGTCTTAAATTTTTCAATCAGGAAACTCCAATGGAAGCAAAGAAGGGCATCATCTGTGGACTCGCGGCATGTAGAGTGAAATCACAACTCAAAAAATAATATCTACAAGAATAACAAGGACAGTCCTCAGGAGGATATGATGTGGAAGAGATAACTAGAACCAAGTTCAGATGCTCTCAAGGGTACTTGATATGCATCGAGGAACCTGAAGAAGACATTAACCCAGTGTTCTTGCACTGTATGAGAGCACTTGATGCCCGCATATCAGCTTCAGTGAGACGCCCACAATAACAACTAGGATAGTCCTCACGAGGCAAGGGTGGTCGTCAAAACTAATGGCATGGTTCTATAATTGTTTGCTTTCATTGTGTGTTTTGCGTTTTAATTATCATCTATTGTAATAACATTATATTGTTTTGGCATTTTTGTAATTTGTATGGATCTATTAATTAAAATCAATTATATTTTAAATTTATTTTGTTTTCTAAATATATAAATTTATGCAATTAGATATTCTATTATGCAATTAAATATATAAATTATGCAATAATATATCCAAATAAAAAAAATATAGCACAAAATCAGACCCAAAAATGTGTCAATATACAATATAATGGGGAATCAAAAAAAATTATGAAAATTATTGTACTAGCACGACAAACAAGATGCCTAATATTATTCAAGAACAACAGAAAATGCTATTATCAGTGCACATCTCCAGAGCCACAAATGTTACGAACACATATTCCATGGAAATATATATATATGTCAATATATAAATTATTATTGCAAGTAAAAACTCTATAGAAAAGTTAATAATAGCAAAACAAAGGTACTATAAAAATATAATAATATAGCAGATTAAAAACGCTACAACGTATCTATTTACTATATATAGCTCACACAAAAACGCTACGATATGGAGATCTAATACCAAGTTCCTCTAGATCTTTATGAGCCGCAAAATTATCATTTAATTTCTCACAGTGCAACAATGTCAAAACTAAAATTGGAGCCATATTTATCTCCACATGCATTACATCTAAGTTGTGCCTCACATGGAGTTCCTAATCAAAACACAAACAAAACATAAAACTAAAGTTAAACCAAACACAGTCAACATGGAAAACCATTTAAGCACATGAAATTAGCATCTTACCTCCCGGTAAGGTAGCTTGAAAAAGATTGACCTCCTCTTCCAACTAGATAACTCATCCTCATCGACTTTTACTTCATCCTCTTCCTCTTCCTTTGATTCACTGGATAAACCCTCACTATCAAAGCCTAAATCAGTACACTTAATCCTTTTTTTCTTACTTCCATATCGTTTAAAATTCCCAAGTCATTGTTGAAATTTCTCAGGTTTTGAAAAATTTCATGCCCAATTAATATTCTTTACCTTCTTCCTTGTTCAGCTTTTCCATTGAACCACTTCTTATTTCCTCTAAAACTATGAGCTGGTGGCAGACCCTTTCTATGGCATATATAGACATGTTTTCTGTTGAACTTTAGCCACATACTATATGTATTTTCCCACATAAAGGACACCTCCATTTTACCTTTTACTTTGCAGTCTGAAAGATTCCCATAAGATGGAAAATCACTAATTGTCCAAAGCCGCATTGCCTTAATAGTAAAAGTAGATTGAGTTAAAATGTCGTAGGTTAACTCTCCAATGCTCCACATATGGTTTACATCCTCAATGAGGGTAACTAAGTACACATATACTATTACCAAGATGTTGTGGACCAGGAATCAACAATGAAAGCATGATGTTCTTCTTCTTCATGCATAAGTCAGGTGGCAAGTTATAGTTTACTAACAATATAGGCCAGCGATTGTACCTTATATTCTTCATATGGAATGGATTAAATCCATCAGTTGAAAGTCCAAGCATCTGGTTCCTTTCTTTAGCTGCAAAGGTAGGGCATTTGGCATTCATTTGTTCCCATATGACTGAATCAACAAGGTGGCGAAGTTTTCCATCAGTGATTTTATTGCTAAACTGCCAGTAAATCCTTGGACATTTCCTCATACCGGAACATTCTCGTCAATCTTGGGATTATTGGAAAGTAACGTAGTTCTTTATGTGAGATGCCTTTCTTCTTTTCATCAGTGTACATGTTAGTCTTCCATATTGAAGCCTTGCATTTTGGACACTTCTCAAGCTTCTTCAACCTCTTTATGAATAAGCAGAAGTCATTAACACAAGCATAAATCGTCTCCCTCTGCCATCTCAGAGAAACCCCCCATACCAGCTAATTCTTCATCAAAACACTCAGCAGCTCTATATAACCTAAAGATCTCTTCATTCCATTGATTTACCCTTCAAACCCTGAGTTCAATTCTCCATGTAGATACCAATCATACCGCATCTGATAAGCCTCCTTCATTCCCCTAGTAAACAGATGTTCGACTACCACACTTCCTAAGTAACAATCTATATTACGACAGTCAATACAAGGACATACAATCATAATAATCCCTCCCAAAGCTGCAGCCACATCCCGTACAAACTTAACCCCTCTCTCATAAGCAGGATCAACTCTTCTTCAATTCAGAATCAAAAGGATAACAAAATAAAAAAAATAGTCTCTAAACACCTATTGAAACCTAACCTATACGATTAAATTCATTTCCTGCTAAGATGCACCCATGCTTTGTCAACCATTCTATATTCTAACTAAGCCTGACGACCGGGTGACCATTCAAGTTTAGTTCAGGTCTAATCGGGTTTTGGATTTTCGGGTTTGCAAATTTTGGTCCCATTTGGATATTATAAAAGTTTGGGTCAATCTCAGTTCGTAGTCAGGTTCGATTCGAGTTAAGTAACACATCTTAAACCCGGTTGAACCCATTTAATTTACAGGTTCGGATCTAAACCATGTTTTGGTTATCCACATAATCATATTTTACCCAAACTTATCTCTTTTAGAAATTTGCTCATTCATTTTTTCATGAACTACATGTCCAACAAAGCAAAGAACAAGAGATCATATACACATTACAAGAAATGGTAGAAGTAAACATTACAATCCATAGTAGGTCAATGAAACAAGAGACCATATACACGTTAATTTTAATATAAACCAAAAATGAGTGGTCAATATTAAACAGATCATCTCAGCATAAACCCAAAAAGTGTTAACAATCTACACTCCACTACAATAAGCTGTCTTAGACACAGTTTGGTGCTTTTTGAACAGAACCTGAAATACATTTTAACCTTGTGCAAGAAGATGATGAAACCATCTGCAAGAAGTTAACAAATATTTAGAGTCAAACAAAACATAATTACAAAACATGAATACGAATAACTCTTTCCGCATAACAAAAGTAGCATAACAGAAAACAGTGGCAGATGTAGCATAAAATCTTGGTGGGTGAAAATCATGTATAAATATAAAATCTAAGATGAGAATGTAAATTTTAGTTGGAGAATTTATGTGGTTTTGTATCTCCAACTTGAGCTATCGAACGCACTTAAAAGAGATTCTAGAGTTTCAAAGCGGTTGAACAAAAGGCAATAGAAATCATAGAAGATCATGATTGATAAAGGATTTCAAATTTAGTGATATCTCAGTAAGATTTGCAGAATATCTTAGTATCAACTCTAATCGAAAAGAGAAATAGCAATAGCTCTCTATGAAAGCTCGGATATTCGTAATACTTGTTCGGGTGTTCGGTATTTACCTGACCCGACCCGACATCCATCATACCAAAATATTGCAATCGATCAGATATTTCTCAAGATCTGAATCCGACCCAAACCGGTTTTATTGGACCGGGTTTGGTTCAGGTAATCAGGTTCGGATTATTTGCCCTGGCCTTATTCTAACCACCTTAATTGAAATCTTTAATAACATAAAGAACCATTTCATAGTTGAATAAAGATTTTCTGACAAATTGTCCTCAGATTCAGACCAAATAACACACAAATTGCCCTAAAGTTCATAATACAATCACTCAAATTCAGACCAAATAACACAAAACTTGTCCTCAAATGATAACTCAATATATACATACTCGCTAATGCAATCTGAGACAAAATCACTACAAAGAAACAATGTCAATCACACTATCAAACACATATAAGCATGTAAAGCATGATACCAAACAAATAAACTACAATATTTAGCTAAAATGAAGACATAAAAACAATTTTTTTTTTGACAAATTGAATCCCTAGACTCTAAATCAAAAACGATAAAACTAAAAACCTAGAATAATATTGTTAATAATAGAAGAAAGGAGGGTAAACAAAAAGCAAACATGAAATCAAATCAAGAATACATGTCTTCGATTTAAGCTCACTATCGACACGTATATCGCAATTAGGATCGACAATACCTTCAATGATGGAAAAGGCGATCAATGGCGGATGCAGCAACCTTAATTGGCAGATGAGAGAAGCAAATTAGTGGTCTCGAGATGTAGAATCGAGCTGAATTTTTCTTAGGGTTCCAAGAGAAAGAGGGAAAATGAGAGATGAGAGAGGGAAAATGAGAGTTGAGAGAGGAAAAGTGATAATTTAGTGATTTTCACTAAGTGTATCATGGAAAATCTAATTTTAGGTTCTCGCTTACTGGAAATCTATCATAGCGTTTATCTAATGCTATTATATAATACTAAATTTCTTAAATCATTTATAATAGCAGTTCAGTAAAAAGTGTTATAACAATCTACTATCAATGTAGACTTTTTGTATTGACTACACGTAAGGAACATTGACATTGACCCCAAGTGCCAAAAATGTTAAGAACCGAATCTATTAATCATTTATTGTTTTTGCAGGGAGAGTATGAGATTCATCCCCATTATCTAAACTGGATAATAAAGGGTTACTAGCTTTAGCGGACTATTGGCTGGTCTGAGCAGGAAACGGACTCCCCACTGATTGGAGTGGTGAAGGGTGTCTTGACTCCTTGGATCTTCTGGTCCCTATGGATTGCCAGAAAAAATCTCATATAATAAGAAAGTCACTTCTCCCGAAGACGTTATGACAAAGGCACAATACAATCGCTCTGATAGTGGACTGATGTTCAAGAAGTGATGAAGATGACTCTGAAGAGACTACCACCGAATGTCCCACCTCTATATGATTCCAATTTAGTTAAATATGATATCTACTTGGAAAAACTGAAAACTGTTATGCAAAATTTGAAGTAATTATACAATATAATATTTTTTCCTTTAGTGACAAGACACAGTTTTTTGAAGTCGCCCCTTGTAGTGGAAAGACCGGCTATGAGACTCGCAACTACCAAATGCTCTGAGTTGGGAATTCGGGTGCGCAAAATGTGAATCTGATTTGTCCTCCCTTATCTGAGATCTAATGACAAGATATGCAAGCTTGGAAATCTATAGAATTTGTGGAAGACATTATTTATCACCTCATCTTTTGGTATTGTTTCTTTTATTTGGATTCCTCGTGGTAGGAATGTTGAGGCCAAAACAAACTTTCTACTGTGAATCTCTTGTAGTAAAGTCAGTTGAGAATTAAGTTTGGAATGAAAAATTGTATTACAAAAAAGGTTTATTCTAACGAGAACCGAAACATGTTCAATTTAGAAAATATATGTTAATATATTCAAAATGAATTATTATATTTGAAATCGCATATGGGATTAAAGCAAAACATAATGATAGTTAACATAATTATTATTTATTTAGGGCAATTCTCTGAAATAGTTATTTTTAAGTTTTTGTCACAAAAATAGCCCTAGAAAAATAAAATGACCAAAATAGCATTTTTTTATAAAAATTTTCAATTTTTTAAAAAAATTTGAAACCCTATCCCGAGACCCACTCCTTAACTCTAAACCCTAAAATCTAAATTAGTTAACCCTAGGGGTATAAATGCATATAAATAAAAAATTTAGCTTTTAAAAAAACTTATTTTGGTCATTTTCTTCCTTAAGAACTATTTTTGTGAAGAACAAACTAAAAGAGGTTATCTAAGGGAATTTCTCATTTATTTTTTCATAAATGAATTTTGAAATGATATAAAACATATAAGTAAATGATGTCGAAACATTAATCATATATTATGATTTGATAATTTTGTAAATATTTATACCTGCATATGAACACCAAAGAATATTAACTAATAAATCTTAATTTTCAAATGTATATTACTTTTGAAAAGTTTCTACTTATATATAGATTCAAAAGTCGTAAATCTATTCAAATTTGAGTCTGGAAAGATGTAAGGACTAATAATTGTATAAAACCCTTTTGATATATAAAATAGAAATGTTTGGTCCGCAAAACATAGAAAACTGAGACTTATAAAAGACAGGGTCTAATTCAGTCACCATTCATTCTCTCTCTTTCTCTCGCTCGAAAGTCAAGCTTTTCGTCTGAAAGGGAACACCTTCCAAGAGAAGAGCATCCAAAGAAGAAGGAAACTCCATTAATGGAGAAAGAGGCAGCAGAAACATCAACAGAACTCAATTTCGACAGTACAACTTCATCTCCATACATAACAGCTCCTTCAAGCCCAACCCTATTTGGAAACAACAATGCTTTCTTCTTCAGTGCACCCACAAGCCCTTCTCCTTCAACTTCTTCCAATATACCCTTTGACTGGAATGACCAACCAAGAACTCCCAAGAAGAGATCAGCCAGCGATATAGATGATGATTTCGAGTTCAATTTCAGTGGACAATTCGAAAAATCTTTTTTCTCTGCCGCCGATGAGCTCTTCCACGGAGGAAAGATTCGACCTTTAGGGCCCTCCTTCCCTCCTGTTGTTTCTTGTGTTCTTGACAGAGATGATTCTGGTCGAGGAAGAGACCGGTCTCCCGGATCTTCTACGCCTTATGATGGTACAGGAAGCTGCTCTATGTCTCCGTTGAGGGTTTCAGACATTATGGTTGATGAAGAAGAAGTACATGAGACAACAAAAATGGTTGCTTCTAACACAAGCAACCAAAAATCCTCTGTTCTCTTGTCAGCGATTCTGTTCCCTGGTCGAGCATATAAGAAGTGGAAACTCAAAGATCTGTTGTTATTCAGGAGTGCATCCGATGGTAGACCTGTTCCAACCAAAGAGTCATTGAGAAGATATGATATACTTACAAAGCAAGAGGCCGAGGAAGTGAAAAGTTCGAGTATCCGATCAAGAGAGAGTTATGATTCGTCAGTGTCTAGGTCAAGGAGAAGGCACGGCACGGTGGTTTCGGCTCATGAGATGCATTACACTGAAAATAGAGCAGTGTCAGAGGAGTTGAAAAGGAAGACGTTCTTGCCGTACAAACAAGGCTGGTTAGGATGCTTAGGGTTCAACCCTGCAGTCCATGAAATTTCTAGAGTTGGGTCCTTGTCACGTGTTTCCTCTTGATCCATCTTGTGCCTTTTGTTTTATATCATTTTTTATTGCTTAAATTTTCAGATTTGTGGTGAGATTCCATTTAATTGATGGGGTATATGATATTGTTTAATTCATATAAATGGGAAACTAAATTGCTAAACCGTGTCAAGAAAACACATATATTAAACGAAATTGCCTCACCATATTAGGCTATAGTTAGAGTGCTACTTGTTTTCACGAGCTCCTTCCTTATTATATATGGTGGTTACTGGTGAACTAAAAGAATTTTTAACAATTAATGTTATGAAGTCAGTATCAGAACTGTAGATTAACACTAGTATATAATGAACATGAATAAATCTATAATGATTTTCGAATTCATTTTAGCAGTAAATTCATGATTTCTCATCTGGTATCGGAGTTCAATAATTTTAAAATTTAAATAGATATAACATCCGTTTCAAAGAAGAGTGGAATTCAAACTCAAACGAAAGAATTCAGAGAATTATAATCTTGAAAATGCGGTTTTGAAATCTCATATCTTAAAAGCATCTCCAATGTATTACTCCATTTTTTATTCCAAATTGGTGCAACACCAAAATTGAGTTAAGTTTTATTTCAATATATTACTCTATTTTATACTCTAAAAATATTATTTTTATTTTATTAATAATTATCTTAAACAAAACACAGATCGGTAGCTAACTAAAAACTCAGTAGTGCAAATGTTGGGAAGATCTTTTCATTACTATGTGAGAACCAAAAGAAGAATAAAAGCAGAAACAAATGTGTATCTATCAACAATCGGTGTCCTTATATTTTCTTTTTACTCACAATCATAATAGGATATTTAGTTTACCCATTTTCTTTAACACAGGGATATTTAGTTTACCAAGAAAGCATAAATTACTGCTAAATTGGAGTAGTTAATTAAAAAGCGTTGGAGGAAGAAGCAACATGAGGCCAAGCCGAAAGAGAAATAGTAAAAGAAGAAATGCAATGCTCCTTAATCATGAGGTTTGTGCAATAACAATGGTAATGATGCTCTTAACAGAATAAAGTCCAAGTCCGTGGACCACCTATAAACTATTAATAAATGATATATAGTTAACATTTGATTAAGTAACTAATTACAACCTAATATGAGTTAATAACTTTATTGCTCTTTTTATTTTCTTAACGAGTCTGTGCAATGATGAATTCCGTGGCAACGCCTGGCGTTTCCTTTTTTTTCTTAATGTTTATCAATTTTATATTTAGTGGGATATTAGAGAAATGGAAATTATTCTAATGTTATGTAATAACTCCGTACGGAAAATTGAGTATATTTGCAAATAGTTAATTTACTCATTCAGACATTTATTATCTGAATGAAAAATTAATTGAACGGAGACTGATTAAATTAAGATAGGATCAGAGAAGTGGGTGAACATTTATTTAGATGTTTGATACTACTTTCATTAGACAGGTTCTATGACCATTCTTATTATGCCTGCGCATTCGGGGTTCCAACCGGATTTCGGTTCTGCTCAATCGGGTTTTGGGTTATTCGGGTTTATTAAAATCAGCCCCATTCGAATTATATGAAAGCTCGGTTCGGGACTGGTTCGGGTTCTATCGGGTTCGGGTCGGGGTTAGTAAATCTTTGAAGAACCGGTAAAACCCGATGTATTTTCGGGTTCGGATCCCAATCGATTCTTCGGTTTAAAAATACCTAATTTGTACCTGCTTTATAACCATAACATAAGTAAATCGGTTCTTCAGTTTTAAAGTACCTGATTTGTAACTATTTTATAACTAAAAAGTAAGTAAAATTGATTCAAAAATAAGAAAGAAACATCAAACGTGATAATTCAAAATCAAATGAAATGTAAACATATTTATTTATAGAAAAAACTAAATAAATGAAAGAATAAAACAAAAACAAGTTCTCATAAAATGAGAAACATTATTCAGTGAAAACAAAACTAAAATCTAAAAACTTTAAGCTTTAATCGCCACCTTCAAACATCAACTTTCATATAATGGAACCACCAATATTTATGTAATAGATAATTATTCTAGATGTTTAATATCTTAGTGTATTTCAGATACATATTAGGAATTGAGATAATGTTTGGTACAAGATCTTTTTAGGGTTTTAAATGTTTCGGGTTCTATCGGATATCCATTTACGGTCGGGTTCGGTTCGGATAATACCCATAACCCAAAATACCATAAAACAAGATCTATTCGGTATTTATATCGGGTTCGGATCGGTTCGGATTCTTTTTTATCGGATCGGATTCGGTTCGGGTTTTCGGATTTCGGTTTATTTGCTCAGTCCTAATTCTTATTGTAACTGATGTTTACTTAATTGAATACTATTAATGTACCGAACACTTCAAGACAGTTAATGCTAGGAATGACAAACAGGTTCTTTCGTCCCGTCCTGTTCCGTATCGCAACGGATTTGTTTTCAGGCGGGTCATGGCGGGTCAGGTCCGTACGGGTTGCGGTCTACGAAATGGATGACCAAACCCGCCTCGTAAATATATTAGGCCTTTGTGGTTCGGCCCGCGGGACAGGCGATGGAAAACTAGGAATAGCTGCTTCAAGGTGTTTCAGACTGCTTCAAAGTGCTTCAAACTGTTTCAGACTGATTCAGTATGTGAAGTCAAGTGAAGGATTACTTACTAGATCATACACGAGTTGAAAGAGTTAGAGTTTAGCTAGATCGAAGCACATGTTTAGTTACTTTTGTCAAACTCCAAAAATAAAACATAACAAAGACTGTTTTACTTTGATGAATCCAAATATTATAACACATATGTTAATAACCATTGCTAGTTTGATGTATCCAAAATTTTTAAAAAAGAAAACAAAACATCAAATCAAAGCTGTCAATCTATCAAAAAGTAAATAAAAATAAATCACCAAACCAAAACAACAAATCACATTTGTTATTCTTCAACTTCATTACTAACAATCGATTCAAAAGATAGGAGTGATTCTTCTTTACCATCAACTTCATCTTCTGCAAGTAAGAAATAAAAATAGTTGAAGTTAGTTAAAAATATATTGAAACATAAAACTCCATAAACTATGATAATGTGAGGAATTTACCATGTTTATAAGCTTCATATCTTTTAATCCAATTCCTAATGCAAATCAAAGCTTGCACATTTTTTGGAAGTAGACGGCTCCTATATTTATTTAAAACTCGCGATCCAATATTAAAAGAGGACTCCGAAGCCACTGTTGTTATAAGAATACTTAGCAAATCACAAGTCATTGCAACCAAATCACCATACCGATGAGTATTATCCTTCCAGAATTGGAGATATGTCCAAGCTCCAAAAATTATTAATGTCCAAAGGTGGTTCATCAAGATAAGCTTCCAGAGGTGTCTTTCCACTCAGAACGCCGCTGACTTTTCAAAATGCAAAGAAATCCTATGACGATTTTTTAAACAATGTAAGAAATTGTCCTACAATGCTTTCCCAATATACAAGCTGCACAATCATCATTCTTGAACACCATACCAGGAAGCATCATGGTTAAAACTCTAGTGTGAGGATGTTCCAGCCTAGCATGCCATAGAGTGTTGTCAACCCCAGTAGACTTATTGATCATGCACAAAGATGAGGATGGTCTAGACGCATCAGTCTTTTGGAGATGATATAATTCATCATGAATATGCCCTTTTCCAATCACATGTCCTGTCTTCAAGTCTTGAAACTCAACCTCATCTGGTCTGAAGACAACCTGACAACTCAGATCAACAGTAGCCTTCCTCACTTGATAACATGTTTGATGTAAACTGAGGCATATATAAGGCAGTTGATTCCTTATCAAACAACCTAAGGTTCCCTATCCCTTGTATCTTAACCTTATCACCATTTGCTATAATAACATTCCCTGAAGCAGGCTGAATATCACTAATCAAGTTTCTATCACTAATCATGTGATGGCTAGCTCCTGAATCTATAATAATGGGTTTAGAGTCAGGAAAGTGTATACCAGCCTCCTTGGGTGAGATAAAGGTCTTGACAGCTTTGATAAAGTAATCAAGGTCTTTTCTAGTCACTGGACCATCAGGGTTGGTCGCACTAGCCATACTTCTTCATGTTCCTCCTTCAGTTAAACCACCACTGAGAGCTGAATACATGGTTCTTCCTTGAATTAAATGATGCTCAGACTCTTTGAGTTTACATGTATCTGGTTGGCTTCTCAAGAAACCAACATCCTCCAAAACTGGAAGCTTCCTTTCTCTAAGGAAATAATTTATCAGATTGTTGTAGGTTGAATCTAAGTTTAGGAGAAAGCTAAAAAAATTTATCTTGCTCATAAACAATTTGAAGACTTTCCCATAGATTCCCATAAACAGTTTGAAGATCCTCCTATAGATTCTTGGCAGTTTTAAAATGAGAATGAGCCTCCAAGATTGGTTTAGACAGAGAGTTGTGTATGATTCCAAGTGCTTGCTGGTCTTCTTGAATCCACTTGCTGTCATGCTTCAGGCAAGTGACTTGACTATCCTTTTGAGCCATCCTCTTTGAAGTTCCACCCTTATGATATGGCTGTCCCAAAGTCTATGACTTCCCAAGGTAACTCTAACCACTCTTGACCATAAAAGATAGTTAGGACCCTCAAGGGTCACTGGAATAAGGTTCTTCTTCTCCATTTCCATGGTTGGAATTCTTTTACCCAATGGGTAAAGCTGCTGGCTGCTGGAAAAGAGTGAAGAACACATAGAATTTGAAAGAGAGAAACCGAGTTTTGCGGAATGGAATGAGCTTAAAGCTCTGATACCATGTGAGATTTGAGAGAATATGAGATGTTTAGTGAGAGAATAAGAGATTTAGTGAGAGTTTATTGCTGGAAAATGAAGAACATGAAGAACAAAAGAGAAAGAAAGAGATTTCAAATTCTAATGAGAGAGAATGAGAGAAATGATTTCCTTGATTTAATTAAGTTATATACAAGTTCCATAAATAGACACAACATGATGGATCAGGACAAACATAATAAAATAAACAAATAGAGACCAGATCATGGTATGTCACTCTCGCCTGAGCATGAAAGGGACAGTTCCCTTGTCTCTCTCCTCCTCCATCCACTTGCTTCCCTTTGTTTAAACACGTCCATAACCTTAGGAGACTCAAGACACCTTATTGGAAATGTCTTCCACCTTTACTAGCCTTCCAAGTCAAGCTTAGAGTAAGACTTGTACGGACATACTGAAACTCTTCCATCCGGATGATCCTCACTTCTTCTCTTGACCATTCTGATTCTTCATGCCTTTATTCTTTATTGCTTCATGTCAACAAGCAAGACATGGATTATCTTTCCAGATAATTGCAAATGTCTTTCACTAAATTTGATAACTGGTCCAATGAATGTATCTCGTATTTTCTGATTTTTTTTTTTTTGTAAAAATCTTTTTGATAGTATCTATATAGCTAACGCTTGAGTGTTTGAGTGTTGGTTAATTGATACTGGCTGATTTGGTTCTTTAGATCTAAGATCAACACAAGAACAGATCAGGTTCTATGAGTTTTGTAGAAAAGCTTAAATCTAGAATCAAGAATGGCGCCTATTCAAAGGAAATTTGAAGTAGACAAGCTCAATCGGAAAGGCAATTTCAGTGTATGGAAACACAATACACTAGCTCAACCAGAGCTCGTATTCAAGTTCTTGAACCAGTCTCAAAGCAAGTTGAGTAGTCTGAATGTACACTGCGGTAAAAGAAACAGAGTGGAAACCTGATACTATGAGGCTATATAAAGGCACATTGCTCAGATCAAGAAAGTTTTCGACACAAGTGAAATTAAGCCAATTCATACTCCAGCAGCTTCTCATTTCAAGCTTAAGAGTCTGGCTGATGAAGAACAGCGTGAAGAAACAGCTTTTGCTCGTTTAGTGCGTCCGATCTCCTTGGATGAAGTTATGCAACAAGTTTTCATAACGAGATGATTTAATCATTATAAGCAAATTAAGAAAGGATGAACCAGATCGGTCTTTTCCGATTAAAATAGAACTCTTAGTTCCCTGATAAAGAATGAATCAAATAAAAAATCTATCAAACTTGACTAAGACAGATAACTAAAAGATAAAAGATTTGCAAAACCTGTTCGTGGCACTAGCAAAACTTTCCTACAAGTTGATGGCCTTACCATTCTCTGAGAGAGATTTATGTACATCACTCTCTCCTAGTCTTAATTCATTCACTTACGGTAATCTTCAAGTAGAAAGTTCTCATAATCTGTCCCTTTCAGTGTTGTCTGAACCTCGTTCCAATTCTGCACGTGCTGTGACAAAGAACCGTGATGAATCTTCACTTGCCGACTCTTTAAATTGAGTTTAGGCACCTTTAGAAACTCTTGCACATCATCTAGTCTCTGCAAAAGGAATTATAAAGAAAAAAGACAGTCTAAGAAGAGCGCATTGAAACTAGTTAGGAGCCTAGTGAGATAAAATGTTCTCACAGTGCGGTTCTTGACAACATCTTCGTAATATAGGAAGATATGGCGAGTGGTATTGAAGTAAGAAAGTGCATTTGTAGTCATCTCTTGAACCTTCTTCAGATCACCTATTAAAAGGGTTGTGTTGATTACTGGTTTGTAGCGCGCCAATATCTCAGCCTGAAACCAGTTTGTTTCACATGTTTAGTTTCACAGAACCAAATGTGCAAGACATAAAGAGGGACAAAGAGGAGAGAAGAGAGAGATGGAAACCTCTTTAGCGGAATGGGTGTGGGACTTGTGTGTACCGTTCAATAGCTTAGCATCCCTATCGTAAGAATTGGCCAGAACTGAAATCATCCGGCGCAAGAGGTTTCTTCTAAAGAGGAATATAGCAGAGACGCCTCTGGTTTTGAAGTATTCTACTATCTCTTCATGGTGTTTCATTAGACCCTACACATGTTTCATCACCAACCACATTACAACATAAAAACAGGAGAAAACACACTAAGACTACTGGAACTCATTTCTCCTTTTAAGAAGATCAGAAATCAATCAAGCACACATGTCAAGGAGATAAGTAGAAACATAAATCAATCAAAAACAGAACCTTATCATTCTCTAAGACCAGTTCCTTACAAAAACTTTATCAGCTTAGAGTCAATCACAAAGCAGTACTTCCCTAATAAAGCAAACAAGCCTCATTCAGGATCTACCAGAAAGATTGCAGCTCAGCTCAGATCAAAACAGTAAGTAAACATTCTGTAAAAAGCAGAGTGAGAGTAGTACCAATCAGATCTTCATTTTTATTGCAATAAATGACCACAACATTTATAGACAGTTACCTGATTAAGCATCCACTTCAAACCAACGGCAGAAGTACACTCGTTCTTAGAAGCACTACTCAACCAATCTAGATTATATACTTTGTCCAAGGTCTCGAAAATGGATGACACATTAGCCCTCCTATCTTTAACAGAAAATATCTCCCCGTTGGAGCTTATGTTAGTATGATTGTTTAGTAAAGTCTCAAACCAGCCGCTACCAGATCTCTGCATCGAGAGAATCGCAAAATACCTAACGGGATTGCACGAACATTCCTCCCTAACACACAAATCAACACATACCCATTAGAACCAGGAGCAAAAGAAAGCTAATGAACACTCTCATTTACCTGCTATATGTATTGGGTTTAGGATAATGAACATATGGAATGTCCCATGGTTCGATGTTAGGCTCAGGACAAGGTCTCTCAAACACTTCAACGTTCAAGAAACCAGCACTGGGGACAACCCCAATTTGCTTAAGACAGATTGAGCAAATGTAGACAGCACATACCATCACAAACATGAGAACGACCATTCTCAACACAAGTGGGGATTTTTTAGGGAGCTTGAAGACAAAACTATCCTGCAATAAACAATACATTTACGAGCTTCTGTCAAGTGAGTTTTTTTTTTTTTACTTGTTTTAGAAACAAAAGGCAAGGGTAAAACGCAACATGGGGCACCACAAAATTCAAAACTACGCAAGACCCAGATGCCGAAAGATTCGGTTTTTACAGAAACCCAAATCGAATCATATGTAAATCCTCAAAAATCAGCTACGGATTACTCCGGAGAAAACCCTAATCAGATTAGAAGAAGCTTAAACAGAGGAAAAACTTCAATGGCCATAAAGCAAAAAGGTACCTTGGGGCTGAGAGAGTGTTCGTCGCCCATGTCTGCTTCCGTTTAGAGAGAGAAAGAGAGAGGAAGAAGAGAGAGATCAATTTAGAAATGAAGAGAAGAGAAAGGCATTGATTATTCAGACACACCTTCCAGCTAAAGAATAAACACAATAATGTTAAATCGAAAACACAAAGTGGCTTTTCTCTGATTTGTTTTTGAAAAGAAACAATTTTTCTAAGAAAAAATAAAAAGAAAAACGAAGAAAACTCAGAGAAAATTTTTGATTTGAAAAAAAAAACAATGATTAGAGAGGCCCAAGAAACGTTGTTTGTGGAGCTTTTCTCTCTGTTTCCGTTGGTTGCTTCGAATTTACGGAGATGTTATGGCACTTGCACTGGAGAAAAGAAAAACTTTGGAGAACCGAAAAAAAAATATTGAAAGCGCAAAGTTCGAGAAGAAAGTATCTTGAGCAAGTAAACGACATCGTTTTGTACGTTCCCAACATGAACACCATGTCATCTTCTATTTTTATATTCTTTTATATGATATTTTATTTTTTTATTTAAGAAATTTATAAATTAGATTACATTATTAGTACAAGTAACGTGTGACCCATTCCATTTTTTTAGTTTTTTTTTAAAGTTATTAGTATCTCGGATTCTCGGGTTTAAGTTTGACTTTATCTACCTGATTAGCTTTCTTCCCTCTTCGTTAATAATTTTTTTACACTAAATAGCATACATTATATCATCGTATAATCTCTAAGTTTATTAAATAAAATAATTAATTATTTGCAACATATATGATATTAATGAATAGCTCAATATATAATGATTTCACGACGAAGCTCTTTCCGAAACACTTAGATTGACAGAAGGTTTTACATTTATAATATCTTTAATAAATAGATTTTTTTTTTATAGTAGACAACCACAACGAACGACTCTGCCTACAATACTTTACCCCCCTTCCCCATACACACACAAAAAAGCTTGCATCCTATAATCTACAAGAAATTGCATAGTCTAAGATTTGAACCTTATACATAGATGTAAGAATCTTTAAACTTTAACCAGTAAAGGTGCTTCCACTCGTCTTTGTTTAGTTATTTTTTTTTTCCAGTTTTCCTCGTGTATTACTCTGCAACCGACAAATGCCCTTTTATTAAACTTTAAAACTTTTTTTGGAACAACTTTTAAACTTGCATGCTCTTAGTTTGTATACTATAAATGTAACACACATATTTTATTACTTAAGCTCAATAAACTCAATTTCTGAAATCTCTATTTATTAATACTCGAAATTCGTCTTAAAACATCATAAATCCAATAAATAAGATAAAACTCAAAAATATTGATAATAGCATAAAACCAAAAGTCTAAAAAAAACAGAAACGTCCAAAAACACCAATCCAATACAAATCACTAATGTTTATCGGTCTCACCTAAAAGGAGTGAAAGAAAGATGGGTGAGTAACATGGTAGTCACTCAATGATGTATAAGATGCTAAACCTATAGTCCATAGACTCAAACATAGCACTCTGAATATATAAAATTTAAGTCTAACATGAATCAAGCAAGGCACCTAAAGAACCCAAAGAACAAACCATGGTCATAATCACATGCTCACACACACAACTCACGCCCACACCGGAGGGCTGATAAAAGTCAGGAGAGTGCCCAGTCACCTATAGTCGGGAGAGTGCTCGATCACCTATAGTCAGGAGAGTGCTTGGTCACCTTTAGTTGGGAGAGTGCTCAGTCACTTATGATTGGGAGAGTGCTGGGTCACCTATAATCTGGAGAGTGCCATGCCACCAATAGTCTGGAGAGTGCCATGCCTAGGGATGTTGTCGTGGGCTCATTTTTAAAGGGTTAGCCCGACCCACACATGATTTTATAAACCTTAAACCCATATTTTTAATGTGGGCTAAGAAAGGGTTGCCTAATTTTATGCTAAAGTACCATTAGGGTTAATTATTTCTCATCTCTCTTTCAGTCATACACGACGTCGACAAAGAGTAAAGGCCGTTCTAAATCAAGATCAATGGGTTTGTTCTAAATCGAAATCAAAGGCGATGGGTTTGTTCTGAATCGAAATCGAAGGCCATATGTTCTTATGAAGACGAAAACAAACTTGAAGGCTAGAGGTTTGTTCTGAATCAAAATCGAAGGCCATCTCACATCGGATCTCACGTGGGTTCGTCGAGTTTGAAGGTAAAGAATCAATTTATAGGTTTGTTGGTTAACTCATTGTTTGAATGACTTCTTTGATTACTTGATGTAGGAGACATCGAGGAGTACTTTGATTATGATGATGAGGATGCTAATAAAAAAGCAAGTAGCTCATGAATTGAAGATTCAAACATGTGGTAAATACTATGTTTTAATAGCTTGGATGTGTTCTCTTTAACTAAACAAACAGTAAACTGCTTTAGTGGTTTGTGAACTTTGGTGTTTATTGTCTCAAGGCTTTAGAAAAGTTGAATCTCAGTTAGTTGTGTATGAACGTTGTGGTTTTCTTGATGGCTTTGTTTCAAAAGCAGAATATCTTTTGGTTGTCTTGAAAGGTCGACTTAGTTGGATCTTTGAAACATTACGTTTATTATGTTGAAACGTCTATTATGTTTGGTTCTTTGTGCCTTTGTCTTTGTCAGTTTTGTTTCAGCTTGTTTATGTTCTTCCGGAGCTTGTACTTGTTTATGTCCACTTAGGTGTGTTATGCAATTTGTGATTGTCTTGTCTTAGCTCTTGTGTTTTTGCTTACTTTGAATACTTTTGATTGATTCTGCCTCAAACCCATACATCACAAATCATATAATTCATAGATTGGTGTCTTATTTGACTGTTTTAGCTTTTAGCTCATGAATCAAGCATCTTGTTGTGGGCTGTGATAAACTGATTATGTTGTTGGCTTGTTGCAGAGCAACGAGTGTTGGAAGAGACTCAAGAGTCAAGAGACTTGGAGAGCAACAATTGTTAGCGACTTGGAGAGTTTAAGTAAAGTTCTATTTAACAAAAACGAGTGTTATATGATTCATAATTTGAGAATGTAAACTTTGCTTTTTAATTTTGTTGAAGACAAAAATGAATAAAAGACATATTTTTCATACTTTGAGTTTTTAAAAACATTTAAATTTCAGTTAAATTTGATATGCAAAAAGTTATTGATTTTTAAAAAAGTTAAATTGCTTAACCATGGTCCAGTCCTAACACTTAACAAAAATAAAGTTAAAATAGGGCTGGGTTAAAACATGGCTCAACTTATATTAAACAAAAGAGGGTTAGGTCCTAACCATGTACATAACATCCCTAGCCATGCCACCAATAGTGGGGAGAGTGTCTGGTCATCTATAGTCTGGAGAGTGTCAGGGCACCAATAGTCTAGAGAGTCCTATGGCACCAATAGACTGGAGACTGCAAGGTGATATGTCATATTTTTACTTGTTTTCACCCATAATATATGTTTTTAGAGTCTTTTATATGCATTTGGAGTTGTTTTATAGTCTTTTGAGGTCTAGGTACTTATTGGACGTCATTGGAGCTTTTGGATCATTTTGAAACTTTGATGAAAGCTCTTATGAAGACTTGAAGTCGGATTCTGTTCTTACGAGAAGCTTTTATCGATACCACTCAAAAGTATTGATCGACACCACATCAATCTGCGAGTTTAAGGATGATTTGAGGAAATTAAAAGTTTTGTCCATAAGTTCAAAGAATTTCATAACAAGTCCCTGACCGCATATTAGACTATTATTAGGGTTTTCAACAGTTTTGTAACCAACGCTTCATACTATTATAGAGGAGAAAAGCTTAGGATTGGAGAGAGAGATCTGAACACCTTCTAAGAGAAGATCTTGATCTCCCTTTATTTCTTTACTCTATTCTCTTACTTATCTTATGCAATTTAATTCAAACTATTATTATGTTTTTCGTGATCGTGTTTTTTGTTAGATTTAGGGTTTTTCAAAAGTTACTTAATGGTCTATTAAATCTATATAATTTTTAGGGAAATCAATTGGTTCTTTATCTAGTTTTTCTTATTGTTAAGCTTTGGATTAATAACTTTAAACTTAGACCTTAAGATTGATTGGCGCAAGCAAGAGCTTGGTATATTTCCTGAATTGAAACTTAGATGATCTAATCAGCTAGGCACATACGAGAGTTTGTTTAGGTGGTTAGAGAACATATCAAACCTACTCGCTAAAGCTTGTCTAGAAGTAGTATTGATCGATACTCTAAAGTGGTGATCGACACTTCCTGAGGATTCACATACGAGAGTTGGACTCCTAGGTCTAGGCATTATATAATCTTTACATATGAGAGTTGATTGATTATAACTTGAGTTTGAGCTCAAAAATGTTTCTTTAATAAATCCATGATAATATATTTAATTTGCATTTCCATTTGAACCTGAGAGTTCACCTAAGTCTAGATTACTCTTATCTTGATAACTGACGGACACTTTCTATTAATTCTCTATTTACTGCTTTATATTATTACTTTCTAGATTTTCTTCAAAGACAACAAATCTATTGTGTAATCTTAAGGCTCTTTGGATTCAATCATGAAGTGTTACACTTAAACAATTAAACTTCTTATTTAAGAGAGTAGTTTAAGTTTAATTTGAGCATATCAAATTTGGCGCCGTTGCCAAGGACTCTTTCTTATTACCATTAGATTTAGTTTATAATATAGTCTAGATTTTTATTTTTTGTTTACTAATGAACTTTTTTTATCTTTTCCTCTTGAAACATGAACTCTTGAGGAAGAATTCGGATTTCGAATGACAAGTGTCGATCAATACTATGCTAGCACCGATCGACAACATTTGGCCGGAAGTAGGTATGTTAACGCTCAGAATTTTAAATAATGAGAAAGTAGTCCTGCATGATCCAGAGGACTGAGCGTGCAATGCAGCATGCAATCCCTGTTGGAATAGCTGTTGTTTTGAATGCTGGTTTGGAGTGTTACCGAACGCTTGGAGATTACATCATGCCTGATCAGTTCTATACTAAAAGGTCTGCGATCCGTCAAACAGCGATTTAGAGGGAAAACTTTAAGCTGAAACCCAAATATTTCTCTTTAGTGGGCCAGCATCCTTTCCATGGTCTTCCTCATGAAAATCCCATGGACCATATCAAAACACATGAGGATTTTGTGTCTAGCATCAAGGTTCATGGAGTCTCTTAAGACTACTTATTCTACAAGCTCTTCCCACACTATTTTGCTGGAGATGCGATTTATTGCCTGAAACAACTGTAGCCGGGATCTCTGACTTGCTGGAGTAATATCAAGAGCGTTTTTCTCAACAACTTTTTTGATGATGCAAGGACCGAGGAGATGAGAAATAGAATCTATACATTCTCTCAGGGTCCTACATAAACTTTTAAAGATTCTTGGGTAAGATTCAGAGCTCGTCAACGAAATTTCCCACACTTTGGTTTTCCTGAGATTCATCTAGATTTTCTTCAAAGGTATAGATTGGGCATACCAAGCAGCTTTGGACGCTGAGAGTCAAGGGAACTTCAAAACAAGAATCCCTGAAGAAGCTACAAGGCTCATTAAAAATGTGGCGACTAGCATTAGTGTTGAGAAGACTGATCTTGAGAGGAGGAAAATGACTGAGAATTTGAATGGAAGTCGAATATCTGAGGTGAAAGAAATATTAGATTCAGTTCATGCTATTCTAGTTTGCAAGAAGAATGTTCATTTCGCCAATAAGAGTAAGACTTTTTCATGTGAAGGAGCTGAAGAAAAGCATGTTGACCTTATCGATGAGATTGGTTTTCGTGAACATAGACTTGCTGAACAGCAGAAGAACAATAGCTTCAGCTACGAGAGAGCACAAACTCACGAGAGCAGGCTGGATTTTATAATGGGAGACATTCTGAAAGTCCAGCAGAAGATGAGTGCGAATTTTTGATGTAAGATTGGATTCCATGTATTCTGACTTACATGAGAAGTTTGAAGCTTTGAGTGGTCATGTCAAGAAATTGGATGGCCAAGTTGCACATAATGTTAGGTTTGTCAGAATGGAAGAAGGATTTCTTCCTGGAAGGACTGACACTGTAACACCCCTAAAACTTTCTAAGCATAGGTCAAACCAGCAACCAACAATCAAACAAGAACATGATCGATTGGCTACCAAGGTTCTAGAGCGCTACATGACGGGTAGGGATGATCCGGTCAGGGTAAAAAAGGGTGCAATTTGTGACTAGACCAGTTCACCCACTAACACGTCCCGTCAAATTAAGACCTAAGGATTTTCAACCTGTACCTGAATCTAATGTTGTGTTAGCTTGGATAAGCTAACATCAATAACAATAATTTATTTACACAAAACATCACTTTATTTATCTTAAATATAACATGATTCGCAATACACAACATAATATACAAGTAGTGGCATGCCAAAAACGCAAAAGTACATACTTATAGTCTGAAAACGTCTTTAAGCAAAAAGAAACAAATACTACACCAGCCAGCCTAACTTCCTGTGACTTCTACAGGCTGACTCGATCTACTTGTCACCAAAAAACAACAAAGAGTGAAAAGTGAGAAATCTAGTATTACTCAGTGAATTATGATCCTCAGTCTAACAAATACAACATCTCGCTATCCCACCCCAAACAATCTAAAGCGAGAGGTTCACCTAATAATAATTAAACACAATTCAATGGATAATATAAGTAATATCATATATACGCAGCAAATAATAATAGAAAGGTAATTAACATTACAAAATAATAACCACTAATTACTTGTTAACCACCTATACTCAATCTCAACTCAAACTTAACATGCTACTTTGATAACTACTATTCTCAAGCAATTACTAAGAATGCTATCAACTTCATCAATCATGATTAATTAACCTCAACTATTAAATAATCAAACTGTTACTAAGTTAGATCTAGCCTCCTACGATGATCTAACTTAAAGTAATGGGAACTGGCATGAAAACAAGTTAACAAACAATTGATCATAACTCACTGTTTTTGGCTGAACGTGGCCTTGACCCCGTATCCGTCTTCTGCGATCCGAACCCTTTCCCGACCTTCTCAAGTGGCCTCCTATCTGAGATGATTTTGAACTGATCTGATCTTCACTTGTCTGAACTTCACTTGAATAGAACCTTTCCTAGGCGATGATCCAAAACTCGTAGAGAAACTGACCTCAGAAATTCCCTAACACTAAAAATAGATCGGAAACTCTTGCTTTCTTATAACTTTCTCTCTCATGTTCTTAAGTTGATTTGAACAGGTCTGAATGTGGAGAAATAGAAGGGTGGTCATGCCTATTTATAGAAATCAGCAGCCAATCAGATTCAAGCCATGTGAAAGTCCATATGCATGTCTGCATGGCTCATGTCGCATGCGCGTCGGCACTTCGTGTTCCACATGGCTGTCCGCATGACTCGATCGCATGAAAGGCCACACCTTTCCTTCCAAATTTCTGTCCACAAGCCCATATAGCATGCAAGGCGACAAACGGTGCCCACATAGCATGGTCGCATGCAATGCCACACCTCGTACTCCACATGTCTGTCCGCATGGCCTGGTCGAAAGCAATGCGACACACAGCCGCTTGGCCCACCCACCTGTCCTGCCAGCAAGCTTCCTGGTCATCCATCTGTACCGCCATACCTCTGCTTGCATGTACAGATCGCATGCAAGGTGCCACCAGCTGCTTGGTCAACCACATGTCTGACCAACAAGCAATATGCATGTATCGATCGCATGCGCTGCGACACACAAATAATTAGTTGTCTACAACACTAGGTCGCTATTACTAGACTGAAACATGTGTCCATACATGTGTCTCTCTACTGCTCGTCCACACGGTCGATTCCGATCGATCTCAATTTTTTATAGAAGACAACCCGTTCGTAATCCCCTCGTGCTTAATTTTCGTCATGATTAATTCCCGTCATGCTTCCAAGTTTTTATTATGTTTCCAACATAATATTTTATTAATACGATATTCTTCAAAAAACGACGTGCTTCAGAAACGTCGTGCTTCTAAAATGATATTTTAAGGTTTCTACATTCTCCCGTTTAACAGATTTCATCCTCAAATTCCAGGGTACTGAGGTGCCTCCTTCTTCCATTACAACGTCCTCTCGGAAAACCTCTGGGTGATCAGCCTTAAATCTTGATTCATCCTCCCAAGTAACACAAATCATGTTTGTCTTCCCCATAATATTTGTACTTGAGCAATCTCACTATTCTTTAAGTTTTGAATACGTCTTTCTCCTAATCGGATTGGTCCTTCCGGATAGGTAAGATTCACCCTTAAATCCTCGATTCTCTTGGGCTCAACAAGACTTGGATCCCGTATATCTTTTTGAAGCATGGAAACATGGAATACATGATGTAGATGCATATCCTCTAGCAGATCCAATCGGTATGCTACCTCACCAACCTTTCCGATGATCTTGTAAGGACCGATGAACCTGACCACAAGTTTCCCGATCTTGCCAAATCTGTCTTTCCCTTTATGTGCTGTAACTTTCAAGTAGACCCAATATCCTATCTCATAAGTTATATCTCTTCTTGACTGGTCTGTATTCTTTTTCTGACGGCCATGAGCCTTCTTCAAGTTGGTTTGAATCATGGTTTCTTGTACGATAGGTGATCCCAACATTCTTCTTTTTCCCACTTCCGTCCAACACAAAGGAGTTTTGCATGGACTTCTGTACAACGCTTCATAAGGTGACATCCCTATATTTGAATGATGACTATTGTTGTAAGAAAACTCAACCAATGATAGATGATTCTCCCAATTCCCTGCCCAATCTAAAGTACAAATCCGAAGTATGTCCTCGATGGTCCAGATGGTTCTCTCTGTTGGGACATCTGTTTCTTGGTGGAACGCAATGCTTCTGAACATTTTAGTTCCCAAGACTTCTTATAGTGCTTCCCAAAATGATGTTGTGAACCTAGGATCGCGATCTGAGGCGATATCTGAGGGTACACCATGTTACTTCACAATCTGGTCGATGTACAGCTCGGCTAGTACTTCAACTTTATCAGTGTCCCGCATAGGCAACAAGTGTGTGTCCTTGGTTAACCTATCCACAATTAGACAGATTGAGTTGTTTGATCTACCTGGAGCAGTAGGTAATCCAGTGATAAAATCTATGGAAATAGAGTCCCACTTCCATTGAGGTATTGGAAGACTCTGCAACAATCCTCCTAGAACTTGATGCTCGACCTTAACTTGTTGACAAGCTGCACACTGTGCGATCCATTGCGCTATTGATCTCTTCATGCCCAGCCAATGATAGTATCTTCTCAAATCTCGATACATCTTTGAATTTCATGGATGGATACTAAGTAAGGAATGGTATGCGACCTTTAGTATTTATTCTCTCAGCCCTTGTCCTTTATGAACTGTGATCCTTCCATTAGTTAACAAAGTTCCACCCCTGCCGAGTAGTACTTTAGCATTATTTGTTATGGCTTGTCGTTTAAGTTCTTCAACGATCTTCTGTAGTTTCTTGTCCTTAAGTTGTTATTCTCAAATTCTCTGAATTAAGCTGGCCTGGTTCACTACGTGTACTCCCAATGGTTCACTCGTTTGTCCCTCCAAAAGAACTAACTTCACTTGATTCAACTCTTGGTTCAATAGCGCCACTTCTTTCTCTAAATCTGCATCCAACTTCCTTCGACTTTAAGCATCTGCAACAACATTCGCTTTTCCAAGATGGTAGTGAATTCTTAGGTCATAGCCTACCACAAACTCCATCCACCTACACCGATGCAGGTTTAGTTTTGGCTGGGGAAGAGGTATTTAAGACTTTGGTGGTCCATGTATACCTTCACTTCTTCCCATTACAAATATGATCTCCAAATTTGCAAGGAAAATACCACAACCGCTAATTCCAAGTCGTGTGTACTGACACTATCTTCATGCTTCCGTAGTTATCATGAAGCATATGCAATAACTCTCCCTATTTCATTAGCACACAACCTAGACTAACTCGTGAAGCATCCGTGTATACCGTGTAAGGTT
The DNA here is from genome assembly GCA_012274485.2 of Sinapis alba. Lineage (NCBI taxonomy): Eukaryota > Viridiplantae > Streptophyta > Magnoliopsida > Brassicales > Brassicaceae > Sinapis > Sinapis alba. Next base: position 286,290 of record MU105648.1, on the reverse strand, counting down.
TACCTTACTCGGGCAAGGCTAACACAGTTGCGGTTGAAAGAGCTTCCTTCAGCCTGTTGAATGCCTTCTCGGTTTCTTCCTCCCAAATGAAAGGAACTCCTTTACCGGTCAGTTTAGTTAAGGGCTTTGCAATGGAGGAAAATTCCTTAACAAACTTACGATAATAATCTGCGAGTACAAGAAAACTCCTTACTTTCGTCACAGTGGTAGAACGAGGCCATTCTCGTATGGCTTGGACCTTTTCTGGATCAGCAGCCACGTCTTCTCCTGATACTATGTGACCTAGAAATCCTTACACCAAACACATCAACCTCGACCTCAGGCTCTCTTATTCTTTTCATTTTGTAATCGATCTTAGTTTCCTTACATTTTGTATTCCAATCTCGTTCTGTCATTGTATTCGATCATACCTTATCAATAAAAGTTCATTTTTGTCAACCGGAATCTGATTACATCGTTGTGTTCTGAGTATATCGTCGCCCACATCATTTTTCTTCCCTAATTTTCACAAACAATCACTACAAATACCTAGTGTGGGGTTTCGGATCCACCTATGTCCCAAATCTTGCTGTGAACAAGGAACAAGTATCAATCGGTGCTATTGATTTAACGTCGATCGACAGTTCCTTAGGCACGCGCTAGTGAACTAATCGATATGTTCACTAGATTCCTAAACCACCTCTCGCGTGTTATCTAACAACCTAACTCAACAGTATTCAGGTAATAGAGAATATTTCACCAAGCGTTTTGCGGCTGCAAGTTAGATTGATCCGAACCTCCCCTCCCTCTAGCGACAAACTGTGGGAACCAAATTTCCATTATCATAGAAAGTCAAGAAACCCTAACTTTTCTTGAGGTCCCGGATTTTTGCTAGGCCAACGATAAGTGGTCAAAATTATGTAAAATAGAGGAAGTAAAATAAATCGAGAATAAAGAGCAAAGCAAGGATGTTCTTATTCTGAATATGTGTCTGAGCGTAGCGATCGTACAATAGGTCCTAAAAGCCTCGGCTTCAAGAGCCGTCAACGAGATCTATAGTCCTAACTACCTAAACTTCAAACCTAGTTAAGTCGCAGCTTGATAACAAAAAAAAATGCCTAAAATTGCTCTAAATGCTTAAGTTGCTAAGAAAAGTTCTGTTTTTTGCGTTCCTGGCCTTGGCTCTCCTTATATTTTTCTCCTAGGTCGGTCGTCTTTTCTTTACTGCCTCTGATTCGAGTCTATCTCTATGCGGAAATCTTCCCTATCCTCTCGATCTTCATGATTATCCGGGAAACTTGACATTTATCTTCTTTTTCATTTATCTTCTACGGAAATCAAGTAAACCGGCATTGTAGTTTGGGCCTATTCTCGTCTTGATATGCAAGTGGGTTTTTGCCGTGTTTTAGACTTTCTCTGACCGTTTTCTTACTTAAGCATTTTTATGATTTCTTTCGGAGAAATCACCTTCCATACGATGTTGATTCACGTACCGCTGGTTCCATGAGATAATAAAAAATCATATAGTCGAGATAACAATGTGTCAAGCTAACTGTTATCATTTTATATGATTAATTCAAACTTTTACGAGAACACTAATCTTTGCTATTTTTATCATAAAATTTCTACGGAAACACCAATCAAGACGAAACAAGAGACATTTCGATCAAGACTATGAGGGCGAGACAAGCGGAGGAGGCTGGTGTCTCCTGCTGGCGACACGATGCGGAGGAGCTGATGTCGCCTGCTGGCGACATGACACGGGGGAGGCGGCGTTGCCTGCTGGCGACACGCACGCGGGAGACCGGTGTCGCCTGATGGCGACATTGCATGGATGAGTTGATATAGTCTGCTGGCAACAGGACATGGTGGAGCTGGTGTCACCTGCTGGAGACATGAGATGGATAGTGTGGTGTCGCCTGCTGGTGACATGGGGAATCGAGGCTGGTCTCGTTGCCTCATGGCGATATCAAGCAGTGGAGATGGTGTTGTCGTCTTTCCGCGATATGAACAGGAGTCATGGTGTCATCGCCTCATGGCGACATGAAATGGAGAATGCGGGATAATGTCACCTCATGGCGACAAGGCGGGAGACGTGTTGATGTGGCCTTATGGCGACAAGGAGGAGAGAGGTTTAGATGATGAGAAGTTAGGATGCAATGGTTTCTCGTTTTATCATATTTTTGAAAGTCGTTGTTAAGAAATCGAGTATATCTTTCGTGAATTTTTTTCTACGCGAAATGTTTGCGGGTTTTAGAGATTTTTATTAGTGCTATGAGGGTTTGCATCGATCAATTAATGCTTTGCAAAGCGTTTGATGTTTGATCGACCGATGATGAGTTGTTTTTTCCGTTAACCGTTTGGTTGTTAGGACATAAATTTGTTGTGAAGTTTTTTGTATGATTGTTTGTTTTTACTTGGGCGTTTTTAAGAAATATCGTGGATTGCTGTTGTAGCCATAACACTACAAGAAAACTAGGTGAAATCCGACAACAAATATAACGGAGTCAAGAATCGGGGGAATATCCCGAGGGTTTTTCGACGAAATCTGACAAAAACCTTATAATGACAGTTGTCGGAAATTCGTGGGTATTTTCTACGGCATTCTAACGACATGTTGAACAAACATTTTTGTCGACTCGATAACAAAATATCAACGCAATATCAAGGAAAAAATATAACCGTTAAACAAATATTTTTGTCGATTCGATATGTTGAAGGTCGTTGGAAAGTAGTCGGAAATTATCGACAATTTTCTGAGAAAATTTTACTCCATTGGCGTGGTTGCGTCGATTGTTTTAGCCATGTTGACTGTTACTGGATTGACGGGTTTCTCCAGAATTGATTTTTCTGGTTTGTCTGAATCATTGGGTCAGAAGTCTGCTTGTTTTCTTCTTCCGCAGCCACTGCTTGAGTAGACGATTATGGATCGTCTTTTTCTGAAGCGTTTTCAGTCGAGAGCTGAGTATTCTTTGTGCGCTTGGGTTTTACCATTGAAGTAGACATGATTTGCCGCAGCTTGTGTTCGGCCAGGAAGTAGAGTCGCAACTGTTTTTGGCATCTTCAAATTGTTGCAATTCCGTTGGGAGTTGGGAACTTGATGCAAAGGTGATAGGTCGATGGGACTGCCTTCATGGAGTTTATCTAGGGCGTTCCCATGATCACGTTGTAGATGGCTGGATGATCGATGACTGCGAATTCGACAATATTTGTGAGACTCCTTTGGCCATTACTAGAAGTTTAATCGACCTAAGAGTCATCGACTTCGTGCCTGAAAAATTAGTCAGCGGTTTTGACATTGGTACGACTTTCCCCAAATTGATGTTCATCCTTTGGAGGGCTCCGCGGAAGATGACATCAACAGTGCTCCCCGTGTCAACGAGGACCCTGGCGACTTTGAGGTCTTTGATCACGAGTTCGATGACGAGAGGGTCGCAGTGAGGCTTGTCGATTCTGATGGTTTCTTTTTCCACAAATGTGATCGTATCGTTTGGGAAGTCGAGGGGAGGATATCAGTTTGTGCTTGACTCAACCTTTCGTTGATAAGCCTTTATTTAGGAGATGATGTTGTGGCAGTACTGCGATCCTCTGATGATTATGTTTACTATGCGACGATTATTGTCGTTTCCTCTGTCGCCTGGTCTTCTTCTGCGTTTTTTGCCTCACTGACTCCCTTGGGGAGTGTACTCCGCTGGTGGGGTCTTGTCAGTTTTTGGCGGACGATCAATATCTGAAATGAGATCCTTCATGCTGGTTACTTTGGAGATTTCTCATGCAAGGAGTTTTGCTGTCAGCCTTGCGCCTAGAACTTTGCAGTTCGTAGTGGAGTGACTTATAGTCTGGTGAAACTCCCATACTGTGTTCTCGTCGTAAGATGTGTTTCGGCGTCCATGTGTTTCCCGACGTTATTCCCTGTTTTGGTGCGGAGTTGATGGTGTAATTATACGCTTATGGGACGTCTTGCCCCTCGTGATGGACATACTTGTCGTTACGAAAGGTTTTCTTTTTCAACTTTTTTTTTTCCGATGCCACGTCTTTTGAAGATGCTTTTGTTGGTTTATGTTTCTGCGATAGGAATTTCTTCTCCTCTTCGATGATGATATAGTTTGTGGCCTTATGGAGAGCATCTTGGATCGTGCGCGTTTTTTCGAGATATATCCACTTTCTAAACTTTGACTTGTACCAGAGCGTTTTCCTTAGCGCGTCTATCGCCACCTTATCGCTGATCACGTTGACTCTTGACATGACGATCTTGAATCTGTTCATGAAATTTTGAATAGGTTCGTCTTCCCTTTGTGATAGACTCCAAAGGTCGACATTGGTGGTTTCTCTATCTTGAATATGTTCATAAACATGGAATATTGCTTGAGAAACTCTGAGGAAAGTTGGCGGAAACTTTTGATGGAATTTTGCTTTAGGCGAGAAACCACTCGAGCACCATTCCCTGGAGATTTTTGAGGAAGAGGCGGCAATAGTCGGCACCTCTTTCGCTTTCCCTGAGTTTGGCTCTGCCCATTGCGATCTGGAAGGTCTGCAAATGCGCTTTGGGATTAGTAGTGTCGTTGTACATAGGGATCTTGATCTTCCCAGGGTCTGAGATTTTTGTCTCAGTGATACGAGTAGTGAAAGGAGTTTTCCGAGCTTTTTCGAAAAGTCTGTCGATCTCGGTTGCAACGCTGGTAGCATGGTGAATTTGAGATTTCACTGCTTTTAACTCTGCGGCCGTTTTTGCGATATAGTCAAGGAGATCATGAATCTTGTAAATATCATTGCCAGCAGTTTTCCGAGCTTGTCGGTGTTTGCTGCGAGTGGTCCCTGCCTGCTCCTCACCAATCTCGCACATGTTTTCTTCCTCTTCTGTCATGGGCTTATCAAATGAGGATTTTTTTCAAGTCGTCTGGCTTCTCGTCCTTCTTACATTTATGTCAGCGTCTTCTTCCAAATGATCAGATTGGTCGTTTAAATCCAAGTTAACTCGCTCTACTTTGTTTTCTTCAGTTTCCTGTTCGGGAGGTAGAAGATTCTCCGCATTTTTCCGTGTTACAACAAGAGTTACTTCGTTGGGATTTTGTCCTGACGGATTCCTCTGTGTGTTAGCTGACCTGTTCAATGGAGTTGAAAAATTCAGCCTTCTTCCACTGCGGACTCTAGTAGTTCCACGTGGGAAGATACCCCTTGTTCTCGCTGTTAGGGTTTCAACCTGTTCAGCTAGAGAACTCGTGAGCTTATCATGTTTGGTTGAATTCTTTTCAAGAGTCAAAACATCTTTTTAATCTCCTTCAACGCCGAGGTGTTAGTGTTTGTGTTAACCTCAGAAACTTTCCCTGATGGAGTGCTTTCAACGTTGACGTTGCCAACATTGTCATCGCGAGCTGGTTGATTGTTCCGTGCGCCTGTAGCCATATTTGATCAAGCATTTTGCGGCTGCGAGTTAGATTGATCCGAACCTCCCCTCCTTCTAGCGCTAAATTGTCGGAACCAAAATTTGCATCATTGATTTCTGTTATCGGAGGAAAGTCAAGAAGCTCTAACTTTCCTTAAGGTCCCGAATTTCTGCTAAGCCAACGGCAAATGGTAAAAAATATGTAAAACGATGAAGTAAAATAAATCAAGAATAAAGAGCAAACAAGGATGTTTTTACTCTGAATCAGTGTCTGAGCGTAGTGATCATACAATAGGTCCTAAAAGCCTCGGCTTCAAGAGCTGGCAGCGAGATTTATAGTTCTAACCACCTAAACTTTGAACCTATTTGAGTCACTGCTCGATAACAAAAATGAAAATGCCTAAAATTGCTCCAAGTGCTTAAGTTGCTAAGAAAAGTTCTATTTTTTTTTGCGCTCCTCGCCTTAGATCTCCATATATATGCCTCCTAGGTCGGTCATCTTTCCTTTTCTGCCCCTGATTCGAGTCTATTTCTTTATAGAAATCTTCCTTATCCTCTTGATCTTCATGATTATCCTGGAAACTTGATATTTAGCTTCTTTTCCATTTATCTTCTACGAAAATCAAGTAAACCATCATTTATTTTAGGCCTATTCTCGTCTTGAGTTGCAAGTGGGCTTTTGCCGCGTTTTAGACCCTTTTGGACCGTTTTTCAACAAGCATTTTTATGATTTCTTTCGGAGAAATCACCTTCCATACTATGTTGGTTCCCGTACCGTTAGTTTCTTGAGATAATGAAAACCAATCGTATAGTCAATATAACAATGGAGAAGGAGTGATGATTTCGCCTCATGGCGACAAGGCTGGAGCTGTGGTGATGTCACTTTATGGCGACAAGGAGGAGAGAGGTTGAGACGATGAGAAGTTAGGATGCGTTGGTTTCTCGTTTTATCATATTTTCGGAAGTTGTTGTTAAGAGATCGAATATATCTTTCATGAGAACTTTTTGTTTGATTGTTTTTTAATTCTTTTTCGAGTCATACGATGCTTTAGTTCTTGCATCCTATTTAATTCTAAGAAAGAAAGTTTATCCAGGAGTTTCTAGACACTGATTCCGTCATGACCGATTTTGACCCCAACAGCGCCTAACTATCCTATGATCAGGTTTCTAGTTAATTACTCTAGAAACAAGCAGTAACAACAATCATGTGAAGGATACAATAAATCACCCTATCAATTCTATATTCCATAAGTTCATTTAAAACCCTAGAAAATCCCTAAACCTAGTAGATGAATTTACTCAGACATGATAGTTATCAGCATAATCATAGAAAGAATAGATGAATAGATATAAATAATAAAACCAAAACCAATGGAGTTCCAAGAGGATTCTGAAGGAGTTCCTCTTTTCTATCCTAACCTAAAACTATGAATAAAAGAAAGCTTAGAAAGCGTAGCCGTCAACAATAGCGTAGAAACACACATAAATAGGATTTAGAGTCAGCCAGAGGCATTCTGGTAATTTATGATTAGTTCTGGGCCTAAGCCAGTCTTGTCTTAAATCAGGCATGTCTCCTCTGGTGTCTATTGGTGCCAAGGTGTCAGTATTGATCAACACTCCTTCATATCTTTGACAGCTTCCTCTTGCAAGGCAGACGTACCACTCTTTAGTAAAACAAGTATAACTTTAGATCTCACCGTCGGATATAACTAAAACCGGTGGCATTAGAAACCTAATGCAAAATATCAGCTCAACTGCACTGTATAAAGGTCTACATCCATAGCTAATCTTCTGACATATTTGCACCTCAAAAAGTTTTAGAATCACTAAAGTTCTTCAAAACGTACATGAACCTGAAAACACTCTAAAACATACTCCAAACCATATAATAAACTCTAATTATTACTTACATGGCTGAAAATTGGTAAAATTCATGTTATAATCAAATTTAAGGCGGTATATACATACGTTGTGTTCCAGAATTTAAAGTTCCTGACATCATATTCCATTTCCATGGATCCGATTGTGTTGGGCATTTTGCAAGTTTCAAGACAATGTCTAAGATTATTCAAGCAGGCTCCTAGTGTCCTACCATGTTTTGAGATGCTCAGTCCTACATAGCCCATTGTGATCCCTGCCAGAGAAGAGGAAAAATTAGCAAGAGGCACGAAATGCAACAAAACTTCATACTTGAAGTGCAAATGTTTGATTGTTGGGCATCAAATTTATGGGCCCGTTCCATTCTTTTTTTGGAAACAAATACCTCCTTGTTGTTGTTGACTATGTATATAAACGGGTAGAAGCAATACTAACTCTAAAAAATGATGCCGTTGTAGTCATAAAATTGTTTAAAAGCGTCATTTTCCCTAGATTTGGAGTTCTTCGAGTGTTATTAAGCGATTGAGGTTCTCATTTCATCAATAAAGTGTTTGAGAAGCTGCTTAAGAGGCATAAAGTCCACCATCGAGTAGCTACGCCTTATCATCCTCAGACCAGCATACAAGTAGAAGCTTCCAACCGTCAGATCAAGGAAATCTTGGAAAATACAGTAGGAAAAACCAGAAAAAATTGGTCTACAAAATTGGATGATACACTTTGAGCTTACAGAACTGCATTTAAAATGCCACTCAGAACTACACCATTTCACTTACTTTATGGGAAAGCATGTCACCTTCCGGTGAAATTGGAACACAAGGCAGCATGGGCCGTAAAGATGATAAATTTCGACATCAAGCCTACTACGGAAAGGAGACTGATACAACTGAATTAGTTAGATGGAATCAGACATCATGCTTATGAGAACTTAAAATTGTACAAGTAAAAAACAAAAGCTTATTACGATAGGAAGATTATCTTTAGACATTTCGAACCGAATTACCAGTGCTTTTGTACAACTCTCGTTTGACAATATTCCTTGGAAAATTGCATTCACCTTGGTCAGGTCCCTTTACCGTCAAGGAAGTCAGACCCTTGGAGCCAATATTTTTCTAATTATCTCAAAGGGAGATGAGTTCATAGTGAATGGACAAAGTGTAAAACACAATTGGGAAAAAGCAGAAATACCAGACAGTCAAACTATGCGTCTGGGATTGCCAACTACTAATTTATCTAGAATGACAATTGAGCTAATGACATAAAACAAGCGCTGAGTGGGAGGCAACCCACAGATTATGTAATTTCTTATTCATTCTTAAAAAATAGATCTGAAACAGATGAGTTGATAGACCAGCATCAAGCGACAACCGTTTGGTGTCGATCCACACTACTTTACACAAGCATTGATTGCCACTTTATTATTTCAATCAACACTCAATCCATATGGCATGTATAACCCGACTTTTCCTTGTTAAATTTTTACAGTTTTTGTTTTTTCCTTGCCAAACTCAGACTGTACAACACACAAGGCATTTTTGGTTTAGTCTGGGAGAGGTGGTTACTAATAGTTGTGTTATATTTTAAATTTTACTTTTGAGAGTCATTTATGTGTTTGAGTTATTTTATAGAGTCAAGAAATAGATGATGATCTTTATCAATTTTTTTACTAACTACATAACCACTCTTTAGCACCATTCTTTGAGATTGTTGACTGCATGGTGTATTTAATGAAAACACCAAAGTGAATCACCTGCTAGTAACATCCACGTCTGCCGAGAAAGTCTGAAGGAACCAAAGCTGACCTCCAACCAAATCTACTTACTTTGCTTGTCTTGGGGTTTGGTATACATTGAATCGGAATCCTCTTACAGATATGAAAGGGTAAATCCGAATATTCATGGTTTCTTTCTCTCCTCCTTCAGCATCAAAAGAAAAAAAGATTGAAATGATTTCATGAAATTTAGAGGGATAGGAAAATTTCTTGCGACTCCATTATTCTACTTCAATGGAATGATCACACAAATCTGGAAACGAGGGGTAGAAAAAATTACTATGACCCCATTATTCGCTTACAATTTGGAGAAAAAAATAGATGCAGAGAATGGAGAAATATGGAGAAAAGAAATTAGAGTAAGACTACATGTGTACTCAGATACATGCTGGAGTAAGAATCCATGTGTTCAGTGATCGATACTCCCAAGATGAAGCCTACACATTTACTAAAGAAATGAGGCCAGTAGAGGGGTATGTCAGGTGGCATCAGCTGAGTTGTGGGTTGAATTGTATGATTGCTAAGCTAAGTACATGGAAGTGCCTCTGAAGTTGGCACCAATTAGATGTGGCTTGCAATATTGTAGATGTGAAAGTAGTGGTGTAAGAATATGTGAGTCCCTGCTGTTTTTTTTTTAACTTCTTTCACATGTTCATTATATGTTTGCTTGAAGACAATCAAATGATAAGTCTGGAATAATTGATATGTCATGGTTTTTACTTGTTAAAATACTCGAAAATCTACAACTTAAATTTTATTAAATAACAATGAATTTTAGAATATTTTATGAAATATCAAGTTCAATAACACTAGATTTTAAAACGGTTTCTATTGAATAACAATGAATTTGTCATTTTAATATAAACCACCTCAAATTTATATTTGAATACACCGCCTGATATTTCCCTCAATTTATTTTACTATATTTTCTTACTTTCACATTCAGTTAGTTACTTATCGATCAACGTTTATTCTTCTTTTTCATTTGTCTCTTTTCCCTTCAACAGCGTATAGTCCTTTTCTACTGGACCAATGTTTCATGGATGGTTGTCATTGATCTATTCTACTTAGACTGTTTATTATGGGTTTTAATTGAAAGTTTTAGAAGGATGATTTTCAACCGATCACCAATTGATATTGATAATATTCATAATAGTATGTTGTTCATAATAATATGCCAATTAAATAAGAAATACAACGAGGGACTAAACCACTTTTAAAGGGACTACTTGGAATGGAGAAAAGTGGGAACAAAGAGATGATAATTGCAAACTTTAAAACCTAATCCGGGATTTAATTACACTAAAAATAAACCGGTTTCAAAATTAAAGTAAAACGGTTATCAAAAGAGATGATAGTTACAAACTTTAAAACTCCATTGGTTCAGTTTACCCTAACCGAGATTTTTGTCTAAAATTATGGGACATGAGCTTCCCTGTCCCCACATCTCAATAAACAATCGCTTATGGTCCTCTCTAATCGCTTATGTCTCTTTCTCTTTAATGAAACATGAATATCCGATTTTAGCCTTTTGTATTTTTCAATTTTTTTTAATAGTTTCAAAATTTGAAAATTTGGATTTTTTAAATTTTAAATTTTAACTATCAATTGGTCGACCTACATTATATTGAGATAGTTTTACTTAGTTGTGATGAGTTATATTTTGTTATACTGAGTATTACTGAGTTAGTTATACTGAGTTTCACTAGTTATACTTCGTTATAGTATTACTGAGTATTACTGTGTATCACTGGTTATATTGAGTTATGTTGGTTATACTGAATCATACCGAGTACTACTGAGTTATACTTCATTATACTAAGTATTACTGAGTTAGTTATACTGAGTTTCACTAGTTATACTTCGTTTACTGAGTATCACTGGTTATACTGAGTTAGTTATACCAAGTTTGATTTAGTTGGTTATACCGAGTAGTACTGAAATCGTACCTGGAGATGAAATAAATAAATAAAAAACACGAAACATACAAAAATTCTTCAAAATGAATAACAAGAAAAACCCTAAAATCAAAGAAACTTAGAATCGTGTTGAACAACCCTGGAAAAACGCAAAACTAGAAACCCTAAATCAAAAAAATTTAAAAACTGAAGATCTAGAATCGTAGATCCATTATCATAGATCCAATCACAAAAATCCAGAACAAAAACGAACAATAAATCGAAGAAGTACCCAGAATTCCACATCATCAGCATTTATAGAGCCAGAACCCTAATCCAAAGAAACAAAATGTAAAGCAAGACCCTAAATTAAAAAACCTAGTTCGTCATCGATGCCGTTTTTGTCATCTTTAACGGATCCAGAATTTTCCATTAGCGCTTTTTATCATCGTCAATGGTTAATGATGTCTTGATGTTACTTTAATCTGGGGTGCTGCAGTTTTTCTTAGATTGAACTCTGAATCGAAGAGGAAGAGAGAGGGAGGCAAAAGAGAAAGGGAGAGAAGCGTAGAAAGAATGAAAGAAGTTAAAGAAAATTTTGGTTTATGTATATTAGGTTTAAGAGCATTTTGGTATTTTACGATATTTAAAAAAAAAAAAATTTGAATTAAAAATAGACAGAGGCATCAACCCTTGTCTTTCGAGATATAGGGGTATGACATGCAATGATTCAAAATTCTGGCACTAATTAATACAAAAGTATGTTAGAAACTTAAATTGGATAAACAAATATGTCATCAAAAATTAAGTATGACCCAAAATCTTCCATTTTCTAAAAAATCAGCTACTTTAGTCGGCATATATTGTTTTTATGAAAGCCGGACAGTTTAGCACTATGTTTCTAACATAATTCTTTCACACAATATGACTCTTAGATTTAAATTAAATACAAGTTTACAACAATATGACGTAAAAATTTAATGACACTTTTAAGTTCATTTTTTATATAACTACGAACAAAGGTAATTTAGACTATAAAAACTTTTTTAATAATTTATAAACCATATGAATTATCCTAGTAATAAATGAATAAATGAATAAATTTGTGTCATTCTAGTAAACTTCTTTTGTTATTATACACCAACTTTTCAAGTGTCTATAACAGTGCACTAGTTTATTTTTTTAAGTTAAATCATATACTCCTAAATTTTGGGGAGATCATGTATAATAAAATATACATATTCACTGATGATATTCTCACATGTAAATATTAACCATGGTTTCATCTTATTTTTTTAAAAGTTGCCATAATCCCTTTTGAGTTTATATGAAACCTTGACTACATCAAATATCATTGTAATCACTTATCATAAGAATATTCAAATAATTTTACTAACACTTGTGTCTTTATTAGCACTTATGTTATTCATTATTATAAATAATGCAACAAATCTGAAACAAACATTTCAATTCTTTATTTCTATGTCAACTACAATACTTATTATAAGGCTCCCGATAAAATTATTATAGAGTTTTGCTATTGAAGAAAAATAATAGAGTAAAAATGTAAAAAAAATTCAGAATATTATGGTTGAGCATCATATTTATTCACCACACTTAATGAGAACATTAACAAATTGCGCATTGGCATACCATAGGTTTTCTCTCTTTTGACCCAAAACATATACCTATCGCCTTAGGTCCGCGTTTCTCACGACATGTAACTTCGCATTCATATTTAACGCACACCCCATGTTTGTTTACGGGGACTTGTTGTTGATCACAATTTTTTTTTATTTTTTTGTGCATTTGCTATCATTCCTGTTGAATATTAAATATCAGATTTGTAGTGAAAATGAAAAAAAAATACTAATTTTCTCTTTCTATGAAATATAAATTTTATTTATGAAAAGAAAAATACTGATTTTAAATTTCTATTTTAATAAATATAAAAATAGAAAGAGAGAGAGACTGAATAAAGAAAAAAAAATGAGCATATGATTTAATCAACAAAGTATTTTTGTTCTTTGGTGAAGATATACTCTGAATCATTTCAGAATATTACTGATAAAGTGAGACTAATATATATATATATATATATATATATAGGTTTTTAATTATTATTTTTAAGTAACCTATTACTACAAAATTTATAAATATAACATCATATATTATATAAATTTACTTAAAATAGGGAATTCATAGTTATGAAAAACACATGTTACCAAATTTGTATGTTTTGAAAAAAAAACTGAAAGATAAATGATAAAGCATGGAAATATAGGAATAAATTTCTATATTATATTTCTTCATAAACTATGAAGACTATATATATTTATATTAAAAACCTCTAGACTCGGTTTTCTAGGCATTCTAGTTTTTATGTATGTTATGAAATTTACATAATAGAGATACTTGAAATAACAGCTTCTACATTATTTAAATTATGATGTATTTTACACAATATAGTCAGAATGATATTTTAAAAATATTGGTATCATATATTCAGGATCAGTTTATTTTAAATGAGTATATATAATATGTTAAAAATATATAAATACAAACCTAGCGCAAGAATGATAAAGATCGTAAAGATTGTGAAGGAGAGTTGAGAGGTTTTCCTCATTCTATATGACAGAAGTGAATTTTCTTTAAAAAAACTTAGCAGACGTGAATTGATAATGGTTTTTAAACTTTAAAAAGAAAGGTGATGTTTTTTTTTTTTGTTTTGGCAACATGCTTATATATAGAGCTAAAATAACTAATTGAAGCAATTCCCTCTATTATGTTCCGCTTTAACCGAATCTAATATTGAAAAAGTTCCAATTTTTTTGCTCATCTAATGTTTGAACGATTTAGACTTGTTCATATATGTTTCTATAAATAAATATAATGGTACATGTCATATGCATGAATTTATTATATTTAGTATTGTCAAAATTTTGCTATTTGATGGTAGTTTGAAAATTATGAAATGATTTGCACACTACATTGTAAATGTGGGTGTCAAAAGTCGAGCAATTAAATTTGATTAAGAAAATTTAAAACAAAAAACAATATTTCTAAGTTAGAATCACAAAAATATATTCAAAGATTTTTTTGCGGTTTGATAGTCGTTTTGGTACAAAGAGATGTTTAGTTAATCTTTATATAAGCAATATGTCTGCGTAAAAATAAAAGTATTATCTTCATCTATTTTATTCTTCTATCCTTTTGTAGATGTAAGGTAAAAGTACTATCTTCATCTAATTTATTCTTCTCTTTTCATAGATACAACTATTCGCTACAAATAGAATATACTATGATATTTGTTGATGATTTATTTCTTTCTTCTTTCCTTTTCTTTTCCGGTCTTCACATAATTTGTCTTCATCTTCTAAAATAGACGAAAACATAGCATGCCCAAAAGCTAATGGTCCATCGCTTCACACATTGAAAACCAACTTGTTACATCAGTGCCTCGGCCCAATTGATATACTATGATTTTTACCACTTTTAGACCATGATGTAAGTCCTTTATATAGTCTTTATTTTGCATTTCAAGTCTGCTTAGAGATTTTTAAGGCATAAGTACGTTTTGGAGCATTATAGAGATTATGAAACCATTTGAAGCTTAAATTGAAGAAAACATGTAGATGTGCAGAAAAGCAGAGATCGAAGTTTATATTTGGAGATAGTATTGATCGACACCCCTTTGGTGTCAGTCGACACTCATGCTGACTGACGAGGCTGACTAAAGTTTCAAAAACTGCACTTTAGCCCAGAAATTTCCATATTTGTAAAAAGACACCTGGACATATTGACTTATATTTATCTATTTTCCAACCACTGTTTATTCTAAATTTTATTTTTACTTAGAGAGGTTTTGGAGAGAAGCTACAGACTCCTTCAGAGATTGATAGGAATTTTGGTATTTCTTACCCTTATATTTTATGCAATTCATTCAAAATTTTGCTATATTTTGCATGATCATGTCTAAGTAGTCACCATGTTAGATTTATGGATTTTCTAGGATATCTATGAATTGTGATTTATAGAACTGCTAGGGTAATCATATTGCATCATTCACCAGGATTAATCTTATTTCTTGTTTCTAGAGTAATTAACTAGAAACTGACATAGGATAGTTGTGAGACACGATAGTGTAAAAACATATGAACTGAATCTTGTTGAGCTAAGTTGTTATTCACAACGATAGTTGTTAGTGAACATATCGAATTGGTACTTAATGTTTGTCTAGAGGCAACGAAAAGCAACCTAAGTATACAGTTTAACCAAGACCAAATGCTCTTAATGAGCCAAAAAATTCTCATATACTCTTATTTTAATGAAATAAGTCAATTCTGATTTTGTCCTTACTTTTTCCCTCCACTTCAAATTTTAAATTTAAAAAATTTAGATCTGAAATTTTGTAGTTCAACATGGTGAAACTATAATTGTATTTATACCAAGTTGCATCATTGTCAATGTATAACTTGGTATAACTACATTATATTTTTACCAAGTTATACTTTAAAGATTGTATAACTTGGTATAACCAGTTAGTTATACCAAGTTATTCCTTGGTACAACTTGGTAAAACTAGAATGTAGTTATATCAGGTTTTACAATTTTACCAAATTGTACTTAATCGATTGTAAACACTAAAAGAAATATGTACATTCCTGGCGCGGAAAATATGCTATAATAGGTGTTTCATAGCAAATTCGTAAATGCTATCTCATCGGAAGCCATGATAGGTACCCCCCTCCCCACGATAGCATTTTTAGTGCTACAGAATATGCAAATACAATAGGAATAATTGGATGATGTTATTAACTTAACTATAACACTACTTTTGTTACAGATTGATTACCATTCATATTTCAAGCTATAATAGGTCCTTCTACAATAAACCAAAATTAATTATAATTAAAAATAAAATAATTGAAAATTAAACCAAAATTTTTAATAATTAAAAATTAAATAAATTTTATTCATAAATTAAAACTGGTTTACAAATAAATTTTGGTTTACAAAACTAAACCAGAAATTAAAAATTAAACTCAAACCACCACATTTTTGCTAACTCGGTTTACGCCAAACCAAATCTAAAAAAAATACTAAAGTTATAAAAAAAAGACTCCAGCCACGATGAGTCTTGCGCCTCCTCCAACAGCCATGATCCTTGCCTCCTCCAGCCGCCATGAGCCTTGCCTTCTCCAGCCGCTATGGGCCTTGCCTCCTCCACCTATCTTTACAAAAGAACAAAACAAATCAGATTCAAATATAACGATAGAGAGACAGAGATACAAAGAGAGAGAGAGAGAGAGAGAGAGAGAGAGAGAGAGAAAGAGAGAGGTCGAACCGTGGTCGTGGTGGGAGGGCGAGCGTAACAGGTTCCCTCTCGGCTTAACGAAGAGGAACGGTAGTGACGAGTGAGACGAGGAGGTGACGAGGTGGGAGAGAAATCGGAGAGATGAGAGAAAATCAGTTAGCTGGAGAGAGATGAGAGATATGAGAGTGAAGAAGAAGATGATGAAGAGAAGATTCATACAAAAAAGAAGAAGAAAAAGAGAATGAAGAAGTTCTGTCGACAAAGAGAAAGACAGAGAAGGGAAAAAAAGAGAAAGACAAAAAAAGAGAAAGACAGAGAAGGAAAAAAAACAAAAAAAAAAGAAATAAATCTCACTCTTTAGATTTAAGTTAATCCAACAACTCATAAGTGTGATCCATGTATATGAATCTGATTGACCAGAATATTTTGTCTTTCTTTTTCTATTTTTATTTTTGTTTTGTCCTTCAATATTTGATGAAAAATCTGTACGTATTTTTCTTAGTTATATCCTATTTCAAAATTTATATTTTGTAGTTTATAATTTAAGTTTCAAGTTTTATTTTTGAACATAATAAATTGATATTTATTTTAAGAGTTGATGTTTAAGTTTTAAAATATTAGATTAATATCAAGATTATGATTTGGATATATAGTTTAGGTTTAGAGTGCATGGTTTGGAGTATGTGGTTTGGAATTTAGAGTGAAATTTGACAATAAAATTTGAAAAATTAGATTTGTAATTTATGTGTTAAGATTTGGTGTTTATGTTGGAAAAAAATAATTTTACTGTGTAGATTTATAGTTTATGGTATAGTACATAGGGTTTGAAGTATATTTGGGGTTTGGGGAATAGAGTTTGGAGTTTAGATAAATGGTTTGGAATTCAATTTTATTTAGGGGTTATAAATGTTAAAATGAATTATTAAATATAAATGTTAAGACTTATAAAGTTAAAGTTATAAATCTAAATTTTTTTGTAAAATACAAATTTTGTCTAGATATAAAATTTAAGTGTTTATGATTTGGTATGTAGTTCAGGTTTAGAGTTTTAGTGTTTGAAATATAATGTTTGAAAATAGCTTTTCTTAGCGTAAGAAAAATGCTATTATATGTCTTTGATAGCGTTACTGAAACTGCTTAAATAACGTATTTGGCGCTTAAGTCTAATTTCCCGCTTAGTATTGGCGGGATCATTGATTTTATCTCCCCAGTCAGTTTTTTTCAAAATAGCATTAATTAAGTGTTCAGTTTAGGTTTCCACTTACTGAAATTATATCATAGCATTTATCTAACGCTATTATATAATACACAATTTTCTAAATCCTCTACGACAACATTCAGTAAAACGTGCTATAACAATGTGCTATCAAGGATGACAAAAAAAAAACAATGTGCTATCAATGTAAACTTTTGTAATGAAAACCTGGTAAAACTGGTTTTCTGGATTCTAATTTTACATCTTTTTTTTTTTTTACATTTGTGTTTCTTAGTTTTAAAAATTGAAAACGAAGAACACAAAAAATACAGAGAGAGGAGAAGCATCATCTTACTCTCTTCGCGAAAACAAAAAAAAGAAATAAAGAAGAAAAAGTTATTTAAAGAGAAGAAGAAGAGAATCAAAGGAAAATAAACAAATTGAGAAACAAATGAGATGAGGAAAAACAAATTGAAAAAAGAAGAGGAAGATATTGAAGCGAATGAAGAGATCCAAAAAAAATAGAAGGAGGAGGAGATGGAGATTAGAAAGAAAGAAGCGACTGAAGAAGATGAAGAAGAAAAACATATTTGAAAAAGAAGAGGAATAATCTCATGTGCTCTTAATGAGGAAAAATGTATTTTATCATACTTTTACTAATTCTCACATACTCTTATCATTTCTCATACTCTTGATATGGATGGTTAATGTCAAAAATAACCCTCAATACATGACCAATCAAAATCTTTCTCTCTTCAACGGGGCCCGCTTTCTCATTCCCTCGAGGATTCCTCTTCTTTGCTTCGTCTCTTTGTTAATCTCTCCCTTTATATCTTCTCTCTCTCATCCCGGTTTCGAGAGTGTGGTAAAATCAGAGAGGACGGTTCCAATTCCAATTCCAAATCAGCTAGCTCTTTGGTTGGATGCTAAATCATTGAGGTATTGATTCCAATCCAGCTCAAATCAACAGTTGTTAAGGTAAGGCATTATCTTGGTATGTAGCTTAAATTGTCGTAAAACCTCATCTTTTGAAAAGTGTGGTTGGTGTGTCTATTAGGGAATTGGATAATCAAGAACTAGTATAATCATAAAAGCTGAAGAGGAACGATACATCTGGAAAACCTAGTATAGATATGGTATAAAATACGGTAAAACTGTAAAACTTGGTAAGATTAGATAGTTATAACTTTGTGAAACTTGGTATTAGTTAAACCGTAAACATGTGTACTAGGTAAGACTTATTATAACTTCATTAGCATAATTGTATAAGTAGGCATAACTTAGTACAACTTTAATGGTATAACTGTATAACTCATTTTAACTTTATTGTTTTTTTTATATACAACAGACAATGGGTTCTTCTTCTACAAACGTACACTTTGACTATGATGAACATTATTCAAAGTCCGAAGATGATTATGAATGGATTCTAACTGATGGTCGTTTGTATGATATATCCTTTAAGACATCATCAATGGAGGAGATCACTTATTTATTTTTGAAGGAGAGGATATGCAAGAAGATTAACATAGAACCGTGCAGTTATAGGCTGAATCTGAGTTACATTCCATTGGTAGTGGAACCTAAGAGGCAATCATATATTTTGGATGATGAAGATGTGTTTGTTTATCTAACCTCGGTGGATAAAGAGCAAAGAAGAAGTATTTTGCATGTAGAGCTCATCAAAGAATTGGAAATAGTTCCAATAACCGAACAACAATCACAATCAAGAGTGAGAAAGTAAGCTCATACGGTGGGAACTATAGTGAGCTTGCGAGTGAAATACCCGAAGTTGAAGTTAATCGGAGTGCACTCACTCTATTTATTCTGATAGAAGAAGCATAACGCTATTTAGAGGGTATTGAGCGGGTGGAGAATGTTGTCAATGGAAAAGAAGATGATGGGGGCACTGGTTTGGATAACATGAGCGTGGACAACGAAAAAAACATGGATAACTCTATGGGTATTGGTGCTATTTGCGAGTATGTTGAGCTGCCACCTGTTGCAAAAGAAATTCCAGTGGTAATCGAGTGGGAAGATAGTATGGGTATTGAGATGTTTCAAGAATTTCAGAGTAAAGAAGCGGTGAAAGATTTAATTGATAGAGCATCACAACAGAAACAGTTTTTGAATCTGTATCTTGAACTCGGATAAGACTTGATATGTGGTTAAATGCCGGGGAGCGGATGAAGGTTGTAAATGGTTGGTGAGAGCTGCAAAGATAAGGAAGTCTGAAGTGTTCTCGTAAGAACATACATAAATATGTATTCATGCTCTGGCACTGATTCAAGTACTTGAATCAAAAAGAAAGTGACACCAAGATGTGTTGCAGCTATTGTTAATGAAAATTATCAGGGACTATTTGAGACATCAACTCTTAAAATCCTGGTCGGCCTGGTTAAAAGGAGATTGGGTGTGGAAGTGTCGTATGCTAATGTGAACCCGAGTACAAAAACAAGTTTGTTATTGGATGGAGAAAAAAGGTCCAGATACATATTTGTTGCTTTAGAAGCTTCCATTGAAGGGATAAAGTACATGAGGAAATTCATCACTGTGGATACAACTTTTTTGAAGACTGTAGAAGGTGGTGTTTTAATTATTGCGACGGCTCAGGATCCAAACTTTCACCATTATCCTATAGCTTTTGGTATCGTTGATGGGGAGAAAAATGAAAGTTGGACGTGTTTTTCACAACGCTGCAAACTGTTGTACCGGATTCGCCTGAAATGGTGTTTGTTTCAGACAAAAATTAAAGTCTCATAAAAAGTCGTTCCTGAAGTGTATCTGATGTGTAAACATGGTATTGTATATGGCATCTATTTCACAATGTGAAACTAAGTGTGACACATAACATGGACGATGTTGCAAGACACTTCATAATAGTTGCAATGATTTATTCATAAACTGAGTTTTAACAGAAGTATAAAGAGTTTTAGGCAGATGTATCCAGCGTGTGCTAGGTATCTTGATAAAAGAGTACCTATTAAAAATTTGGTGAAATGTCATTTCTCGGTGCAAGGTATAACATAGACACCTCTAATTATGCGGAGTCTATGAATTCGCTTTTTAATAAGGCATGAAAGTACTCTTTGCCGCATGTGATTGATACAATTGTTGACAAAATGTCTGAGTGGTTCAACAGACATAGGAAGGATGCTCCAGTTGGACTGTCATCATGAATTTTGGTTTTGTTTGTGGAGAATAAAATGCATAAAAGAGTACCAAAAGGTGAAAAACTAACAGTTACTTCGTTGAACTCTTTTGAGTTTGAATACAGTGTCATTGGAAAGGACGAGAAGACTTATTTGGTGGATTTGAATCATAAAACGTGCAGCTGCGGGTACTTGGATATAGATAGATACCCATGTATCCATGCAATAGGCGCTGCCATAAGTGTTTGAAGCATGATAGACCAACAGAGTTGAGTGACATGTATAATTTCATCTTCCCTTATTATTTGATTAAAGTATGGGCTTTGGCGTATCAAAAGATTATATATCCAGTCCCGCATATGTCTGAATGGATGGTTCCAAAAGAAACCGAGGAAAAGTATGTCTTACCTCCAGCGTACACAAAATAGGAAGAAAACAAGAAAAAGGTATCCTTCGGTAGGAGAACGTAGGAGTCACAATAAGTATGTGCCGAACATGAATTTGGGTCGGTGGTTTAATTGCTCGCAGTAAATATAAGGAACACAAGAAACCCAAGGAACAAAAAAAACCCAAGGATCACACGAAATCCAACAAACACAAGAAATACAAGGATCACAAGAAACCCAATGATCACAAGAAACTCAAGGATCACAAGGATCAGGAGGAACTCAATGATGTTAGTAGGTTGTGTATGTCTGTTTCAAACTTTCGGTTGTACTGTTTTTATTGTAAGACAAACATAGTAAAACTTCGTATAACTTATAAAATATTATGTTATTGATGTTATTGAGTAAAAATAACAAAAATATGCATCACAATATTTATTCATATGTTATTAATGAAATAAATTAACATTTTCAAATTTTAGAACACATTACAAATTCCCTCAATTCGCATGTATTCACTAGGAAGGAATTACATTACTCTTTTATAGTTTTTTTCCTAGACATAACCTTGTGGGGTTTATAAGACTGTTATATGTCATGAAATCAATGATATTTATATAGAACTACACGAGAAATTCATATAGGAAACACAATATAGTTGGTATAACCATAAAAGTATTCATCTAAGTGCAGTAAAACTAAGAAAATTGAAAAAACACGAAAGTAAAACTTTGAAGGTTTTTATAAAACTACAAACTTGGTAAAACTTCAAAGACGAAAACGTAAAAGAAAAATTCCCGCCTAGCTTTTCGATTTTTCCCTCACATTTTTTTTCGAATTTTCCCTCACGTCAAAATCGATGTGAAATCGAAGAAGACATGTATTAAACCCATTTTTTTGTTTTTCCCATTTATCTCAACCATCTCTCTCTCTCTCTCTCTCTCTCTCTCTCTCTCTCTCTCTCTCTCTCTCTCTCTCTCTCTCT
>MU105648.1:210042-261881 GCA_012274485.2 Sinapis alba | reverse complement strand
TCTCCCCCCCCCCCCCCCCCCCCCCCCCGAAGCACTAGCAAGGGATGATCTTGATGACGAGGTGGGGAGTCAGAGCCTTTCTCCTCGTAATGACGATGTGGTTGACGTGAGGAGTTCCCCATCCGAGCCTGCTGAAAAGATCAAGATGGCCATGATTGCCTCGGAACCTCTACACGAGCATGTTCAGAACCCTTTATTGGAGGGAGAATTTCCGGAGGAAGGGCTTCTAGAGGAAATCCAGGATTTGTCTCCTGCTTCTCAAGATGACGAGGTGGTGGAATACCCCCACCTCGTTGATTTCCACTATCAGCATACCGAGGTCCCCTTTGTTGGGGATCATGAGGCACCAACACACTTGTTCCGTCAGATCAAGCTCAAGTCGAAGGGCATGTCCGAGCTGGATGAGCTTGCTAAACACGGTCGGTATCAAGAGATGACCCGTGCAGGCTCCGTTGTAAGTATCAGATTTCTACCAAGTTCCCTTCTTGTTATCGCATCTAACTCGCATTTCTGGTCTTTTTTTTTATCAGTTTTTCGGGAGTGCCAATCTTATGGTGAGGGACTACGAGATGACGATCAAGGTGCAATTGGAGAAGATAGCGGAGAGAAGTAGGTCTTTGAAGAGGAAAAAGAGGGAGTGTCGAGCTGAAGGGCCATTGTGACATGTACGAAGAAAAAGTCGATCAACTGTCAGCTGAGAAGGACCAAGCCGTGGAGATGGCCAAGATCGAGAAATCTCGTGGGGATCTTCTTTCTAAGGAGCTAGAAGAGATGAAGTCCCATAAGGAATTTATTGACTCTCGTCTTCGGAGGCTGGAGCAGGGGAAAATAGAGGCAGACTCTAGGTTCGAGACGACAACCAAGAGGTTGAGGGAGTCTCGAGAGCATGAAGTGAGTCTGCGCGTCGAGGCTGTCATGAAGCAACAGGTGATGCCTGTTTACAAGAAGATGCGTCAGTATCTGGAGAAGCAGCCCGTGATCTGACACAAGATGGTTCTCTACTCTCAAGCCAAGGGGACCAGAGAATGTCTCGAAAAGATCCAAGCTCTAGGCATGTCTATGGACAAGGTGCTCGAGAAAGTAAGGGCCGATGAGACTCGGTACTCTGATGAGTTGAAAGAAATGGAAGTTGTAGAAGCCTCCGAGATCAACCTCCAGCCGTTCGGTCTTGACGAGCATGGTTCCAATCTGACGATCTTCTCTCCTCGAGACTTCGAAGACCTCCGCCATTATGGCTAACTATGCTTTGTTGTTTTATCTTTATCTTTTTTGTTTATGTAAGAAACTCCTACTCTTATGCGGGTTTGCAAAAAATATTTGGGAAAAATGTTTTTTTAGGCCAAAAAAATAGGTACATTGTCCCATTAGGCTAATTTCTATTTTGCACCATTTTTGTCTATAATGCCCTTTTATATTTTCGAAAATAAATCAAATAAATAGTTTTACAAACTAAAAAAAATTCTAAAAATAGTAACTACTGATGAAATACCAATATCAACTTAGTCATATATTTTTTAAGTTCTAAAAATGTGAAAATTATAATTTCAAATTTTATTCTACAAAAAGTAGAATTTGTATTCTGATTAGTAGAAACTACAATCTACATTTTTCATTGAATCTACTATTTTAGAATATGGGTTCTAAGAAAATAATGATAATCTAAAAAATTTTGGAATGCACATTCTACGCTTTACATATCATTCTAAAATCTGTAGAAATCGGAATCTACACATTACTATAAATCTAAAACTTGTAGAAATCAGAATCTACACATTACTTTAAATCTAAAACTCGTAGAAATTGAGTTCTAACATATTTATTGTATTCTACATATAGTAGAATACATATTCTACATATAAGAATTATCTATTCCAAAAATATGGGAATAAAATATTTGAGAATATTTTAATTTCTATATCCGAAATACTCGATATTTTCACAAAAAAAACAACGTCCTAAGCCCTTCCTCACGCCATTTTTTGTGTTATTTTTTTATATATATTTTTTTGTCTATATATATTTTTTAGTTACTTCAAAAATACATTAAATAATATATTATAATTATTTACAACTGTAATTTTGATTTTATAATTGAATTGTTAGTTTAAAAAAAAATTATTTAGATTATATAATTTAATTATATATATTATAATTATTTACTAATTGTATTTAAATTTTAAAATTGAATTGAATTTGTAATTTTTTTTTTAATTATTTAGATTATATAATTATATTATAATTGTTTACTAATTAGTTTACTAATTGTAATTTTTATTTTATAATTAATTGTTGTTTTTATTATTACTTAGGTTATATATTATTAATTATTTAGTAATTATAATTTCGAATTTTAATTAAAATTTAAGGGTATTACTGTCATTTTGAAAATAATTAGCTTAATAGGACAATTAATGTTTTGTTTAGCCTAAAGGGACAATGTGCCTATTTTTTTGGCCTAAAAAAGCAATTTTCCCAAAATATTTTTCCGAGTATGTCTGTATTATTATTCTCTTTTCTAATATATGAATATCTCTTGTCTTAAATGTTGTCATTTTTTGCCAAGTTCTTGGAAATTGACGACATCCAAGTAAGAAAATATTTTGAAGGATTTGACTGTGGTTTTTGAACTGACATCTACCGAGTATCTCGTCGAGGGGTGAACCTAAGTGTGTAAGTTTTGACGAGAAGACAAATAGGACTGCATCTCGTCAGATGCGCCGACATTGGTTAACTCAAACAAAGTAGGAAGTAACATACTCACTTAATTTTAAGCTTTCGAGCAGATTTTCCTTTATCGTTTACTGTGATGTCGCGTTCATCATTCAACTTTTTTATTCTCTAAGTGTTTGATCAGAACATAGAGTGAGCAAATATATTCGACATGTTTTGTCTATTGTGGTTTACTACCAACTTCGAGCCATAACTTGTTATGGTCGAGTGGTTCATCATCATTTTTTTTAAGTCCGAGTTAGAGTTGAAAATATTATTTTTTTGTGACCGCCCCGGTTAAAGGCTGCCTACGTACCCGAGATGGGATCAAGTCACTCGTAGTTCTTTTTTTTTTTTAAGACACCGAGGTACCTTTTCAGGTTGATCGAGTTCCATGACCTCGGGATTGGTTCAACAGAAGATGTCTCAAATCGGTAAACTGTGGGTTTGACTACGTGTGTTATCTTGTAGGGCCCTTCCAAGTTGGTGCCGAGTTTACCTGCTCTCCACTCCTTGGTATTTTCGAAGACTTTTTGAAGGACGAGATCGCAGAATTGTAGGGGGCGAGACTTAACCTTTTTGTTGTACTACGACTCGGCGAGATGTTGGTAATTCTGAATCCGGAGTAACGCTTGATCTCGTCGTTCTTAGAGTTGGTCAAGGGCGTTGATCATCATTTCATAATTAAGATCACCGTGTTGAGGCATCTTCAACCTTCTGAGACTGGTTACATTGACTTCGGCGGGAGTCATTGCTTTGACCCCATAAGCCAATGAAAACGGCGTTCTTCCTGTGGCGCTACGAGGTGTAGTTCGATGAGACCAGAGTACTCCATCCAACTCATCAGCCCAATGACCCTTCTTGAGATCTAGTCTTTTCTTGATCCCGTCTATGATGACTTTTTGTTGCCTCGGCCTGGCCATTCCCTTGTGGGTATCTGGGAGTTGAGAAGCTCAGGAAAATCCTCTATTTGTCGCAGAATTTTTGAAACTTGTAGGAGTTGAAGTGGGACCCGTTATTGGTAACTATCTCGGAAGGTAATACATGCAAACATATGATGTACTTCCAAACGAAACTCTGTACTTCTTTCTCGGTGATCTAGACATAAGCTTTGGCTTCAACTCACTTGGTGAAATAATCGGTCAAGACGAGTAGAAAACGCCTCTGTCTTGAGCTGGGTAAAGGGACGACTATGTCCATTGCCTATCGCATGAATGGGTATGGTCCCACTGATGTTTTCAGCAGCTCGGTTGGAGAATGTATATTGGGTGCATGTCGTTGGCATTTCTCGCACCGTGATGCGTAGTCTTCGCAGTCAGTGACCATGGTAGGCCAGTAATGACCCTGTGACTTTAGTTTCAATGCGAGAGCTCTACCACCGTTGTCATTGCCTCCTTCTCCCTCATGAGTTTCGATCATGACGAGCTGTCCTTCTTCCTTGTCAACACAGGTAAGGAGTACCTTGTTTGCGGTCCAACGGTGTAGCTTACTGTCTAGAGATACGTAGTTGGAGCTTTTCGCCTTGAGTAGACGAGATTCCTACTTGTCTTCCAGAAGTATGCCTTTGTCGAGGTAGTCGAGAAAAGGTGTTCGCCAAACTGATTCGTCCGCTGTTGAGGAGGATATCACGTCCCTACTAGTGGAGATGGCAAGGATATCATTGCTTCCTGGGAGCGTGATACTCGGTTTTTCCACTGTATAGATTGGAATCGTCCTTCTGACTTGATCTGGTTGATTGCTTCCCAATGCGGCCAATGCGTCTGCGAAAGAGTTGTCTTTCCTGGGTATCTTGGTGAGTTCGAAGAAATCAAACACTGCAGCTAAGATTTTGACTACGCCGAGATAGACGTCTATTCTTTCATTCTTGGCTTCCTAATCTCTGATGTACTGATTGGCAACGAGTTGTGAGTCGCAAAAAGCCTGTAATCGCTTTGCTCCAACCACTTTTGCCAAGCGAAGTCCTGTGATCAATGCTTCGTATTCGGCTTCGTTGTTGGATGCCACGAAGCCGAGTCCGAAGGATTGTTTAATGAGCTCCCCGGTAGGCGATTGGAGGTGAACACATATTCCTGATCCTTTGTTAGATAGAAGATGCTCTGTCAACGTGAAAGATCCAACTCTTCACTAGGATGTCGAGTTCCGCTGCTTGATCTGGAGAGATTTCGACCAGAAAGTCGGCCAAGACTTGAGCCTTGATTGTCGGCCTGCTTTTGTAAGAGATATCGTACTCGATGAGTTTGATCGCCCACTGGGAGAGTCTTCCAGACTGGTTTGCATTTTGTAGCATGGTCCGCAGGGGTAAGTCGGTGAGGACGACGATGGAATGGGATTGGAAGTAGGGGCGTAGTTTCCTGGCCGATGGGACGATGGCGAGAGCCATCCTTTCGAGGGTGGGGTGCCTGGTCTCGGTGTCGGTTAAGCGCTTACTGGCATAGAAGATGGGATGTTGTACACCTCGGTCTTCTTTGATGAGCACACTCCTAACGGCTGATGGAGACACCACGACATAAAGATATAACATGTCGCATGCGTCTGATTTTGCCAATACTGGCGGTGTCGTCAGGTATTGCTTTAATGCGGAGAATGACTTCTCGCATGCTTCGTCCCACAAGAAATCTCTTGTTTCATCGCAACGATTTGTAGAGCGAGAGACACTTTTCCGTGGATCACGAGATAAATCTGTTGAGGGTCGCGACTCATCCTGTGAGGTGCTGGATTTCCCAAGAAGTCTTATGGTTGGGCAAGTCTAAGATCGCGGAGATCTGTTTTGGATTTGATTCGATTCCTCGCTGTGTCAAGATGTAACCGAGGAATTCGCCGGAAGTAACTCCGAAGCTGCACTTCGCCGGGTTGAGTTTCATCCCGTACTTGTTGAAGGTGTTGAAGCATTCAACGAGGTGTTAGATATGGTCTTTGGCGACGAGCGACTTGACAAGCATGTCGTCGATATAAACCTCCATGGTAACTCCTAGCTTATCGGCGAACATCTTGTTAGTGAGACGCTGGTAGGTTGCTCCTGCGTTTTTGAGTCCGAACAACATCACTCGATAAAAGTACGTGCCGCTATCAGTAATGAACAAATTTTTTTCTCGATCGTCTGGATGCATCATAATTTGATTGTAGCCAGAGAAGGCGTCCATGAAGGACAGCAGCTCGTTCCCAGCCGTGGACTCAACCATCTGATCAATGTGAGGTAAGGGAAAACTGTCTTTCGGGCAACCCTTATTTAGATCTGTGAAGTCGATGCATACTCTCCACTTTCCGTTCTTCTTTTTGATGACAACCGGATTGGCTAGCCAGTCTGGATACTTGACTTCGGCAATGGATCATGCTCTGAGAAGTTTATCGACCTCGTCGATTATGGCCTTGGCTCTTTCGGAACCAAGTTTATGCTGTTTCTACTTGATTTGTTTGTACGTCGGGTCGATGTTTAGTCGGTGGGTTGTAATAGTTGGATCGATACCGGGCATATCGGCAGTCGTCCAAGCGAAAGTTGACTTGTTCGCGCGGAGGAACGTGGTTAGTTCTGTTCTCAGGTCATTTCTGACTTCGGAGCCTATACCGACGGTTCTATCTGGATTCTCTGCATAAATGCCGACTTGGATCGTTTCCTCTTTTTACGGCGACAACTTTTTTCTGGTTCAACGAGGAAGGCGACTTGCTGATTTTTAAAGTCGGAGATCAGCATGCTTCTCACGAGGCGCTGATTCCCTTTTAGCGTGAAGACGGTTCCTTCTCTGGTAGGGAATTTGACACACTGGTGGTACGTCGATGGAACTGCCTTCATCATATGAAGCCATGGCGTGCCCAAGATTGCGTTGTATTGGGTTTTTGTATCAATCATGGAGAACTTAACGAGCTTACTCACGCCACCAACAAAAATGTTGAGGCGGATAATGCCCAACAGTTGTGTTGATGATCCGTTGAATCCGCTAAGCGCCCTCGACGAGGGTTTGATGTCTTTGAGATCCACCATTATTTTTATCAAGGTCTGTTGGAAAATGAGTCCACTGAGCTCCCGGTGTCGATTAGGACACGAGTGACCTCGCAAGTACCAATATGTAGCTCGACTAGCAGGGGATCATTGTGCGGCTGGTCTACATCGGTTAGGTCACTATCCGAGAACGTGATTGGTGTTTCTCCCTCGCGCTTAGTCGGCCATCGCTGAGCAGCTACTGCTTTGCGTTGATACTCCTTTACTGCCTTCACGGAATCATTACACAGGGGTGAACCACCGAGAATGACATTAACCTGTCGGAAAACACTGGGACGTTTATCAGATAACGACTTCCGAAGATCAGGGGTCACTGCGTCTATTTTTGGGGTAAGTTTCTGACAGAGGTCGCTGTCCGAGAGCTTTGTTTTTTTCTTGTGAAGGAGAATATCTCACAGGTTGGTCATTGAGCAATTATGCTGGAGGAGGTCGCGGTGGTCTCCACATTCTATCGGAGATCTCGGTTGCTATTATCTTCAGAAGATGAAGACATTGATGGATGCGCCAAGATGAGGTTAATCCATCAAGCGACTTGCGGTATTTCATCCTCGGTATCAGTATCGTCGCGATGCCGAGGTGGAGCAGATGCGTCCGGATCGTCTGGGTGAACTGCCTAGCTAGGCTCCTGCGTTTTAGCGTTTGTTTGTTGATTTTTGGTCCAACTGCCTTTCTTTTTAGTGGGTCTGGCTTTTGGTGGGTCGGGCTTGACGACTCCGCTTTTGAATGCCGAGTATAAGGCCTCCTCGATCTGCTTGCATTCCTTCGTATCGTGACCATTGGTTTTGTGGTAACTACAAAACTTTGTTTCGTCGTACGACAAAGTTTTCTCCTCTAGAGTTCTGTCCCACACATTCCACGGTCATTCAGTTGGTGCTGCGGTGGAAGTGGCTCCTACTTCCTCTGTTGCTGAGTAGACCTTGCCTTTATAATCATAAGGTTGATGCTGACGAGGTTTCTAGTAAGTAGTCGCCTTTGGTGTTAACTGGAGTTTAAACGCATTTTCCTTCGCGGTATAAGCCGCGTTGTCCTATTCCATCCGGATGAAGCATTTTCCTCTATGAAGGGCACCTTCAAGAGTGATTGTGCTGTTTGTGTAGAGATCGGATCGGAATGACGATCTGATCCATAGCGCGTTGCGTAGTGCCTCTACTACGGTTTTGTCTGGGACGTCGACCTTGGAGACTAAGTTCTTGAACCTTTCCATGAAGTCTTGGCGATACTCCTTTTGACCCACCCTGGAATATCTTCCATATATCGGTTGTTGAGGCTCCCTGTCAAATGTACATGGAATAATACTTCAGGAACTCGGTAGAGAGTTTCTTGAAAGTGCTGATTGAGTTCTCCGATAATCGAGAGAACCAAGTGAGAGCAGGTCCGGTCAAATTCTCAACAAAGAGTTGACAATAACCAACATCTCGTTCCTCTGCGGTGAAGTGAGCCCGGCCCATGGCGATGTTGAAATTGGTCATGTGGTCACTAGGGTCGGAGTCGCTGCAAAAAGATAGGATCCTGAGTTTATCCTGGTGTCGAACTCAGACAACGGTGATCTTCTTGGTGAAAGGGGTTTTTTGAGTCGCTTCCAAGACTCGATTGATTTTCGGTGCAAAGCTTGTGGCTTGATGGATCCGAGACGACATGTCTTGAATCATCTCTCAAAGGCGAAGGAGTTCTTCGTTAGTTGCTTGATCGGCTGCCTGATCTCGCGCTGTAATTTGAAACAAACGTCGTCTGGCTGTTTCTGGATCTTGATCGTCCGGTTGTGTAGGCGGTATGCACGCAGCGGCGATTACGTCTAAACGTTCCTGTGTAGCTTTGTTTGCGGCGTCTTGTTGATCGAGTCGCTGTACCACAGCGGCAAGAGATGCCAAGACGGTGTTGAGGTCAACTGGTTGTTGACCTGTTTGATTCGTCGAAGATCCTGTCATCGTTTTGATCGGTGTTCTTGATCGCTACTATCTAAACTCCCCACAGACGGCGTCAATTGTTGAATCTAAAATTGGTATACCTTGATTGGTAATCGATTTCGATGGTAGGTTATTGAAGAGGCGAGTTTTAAGAACAGATCGAAGATGTTTATTGAATAAAGTCGAAGGTTTGATGAAGAACAAAGCAAGAAGAAGTTGTATGATAAACCCTAGTTCTAGATTGCTTTAATCGTATGTGTGCGAATGTTCTCCTTTGCTCCAACCCTTCTCCTTTATATATACGCCAGCTTGATGCCTAATGTCGGTTCTAGGTTTCATGGGCCGACTTTGATCTTGCTCTTGGGTTGAGATCTCATCTAAATGTGCCTATGCCGGGTAGATGTAATCTATCCCCAACAATCCATACAAGGAGCACAGTAACATGAAGGGTTTGAAACGACACAACGACATGCTTGGGTTCGTGGTAGATGCCGAGTACGTGATTCTGACCATTTGCTCTTATGGTGGGAGAATCATCAACGAGGTGTCTCCAGAACCGAAGTATCCCACCGATTTTGATATTTTACCAGGGAGAAAATACTGCACGTGCATCAACTTTGAGGTAATTTATGGATATTTTCGGGTTAATGTCCAGATTTTGATAGTTTCCGGTTGTATGTGCAGAATTATGGCCTCCATTTCCGTCAACCATGGGTCTTGGGTGTCCATCAAGAGGTCGAAAGGTTAATTAAGCGTTTGGATGAGATGGCTGCAAAGATTGCTGAACTTAAGGATAAGCTTACCCGTCCATGAGATGTGTCGGCTCTTTGTAATATTGTTGCTACTCTTAAGCTTTGTTGCAACTCTTCATTTGTCTGTTTTAGACTTGTAACTCAACTTGTAAAAGGAGGATGTCTCTTCTATCTGAATTCTCATTCTATCTTATGTGCTTCAAGTCCCTTCAAGTTTATTTATTGCAAGTTTCACAAAGTTTTATGTAGTTGTACAATGACAAAGTGAATTTTTCCCAAAGTTTCACCTACTTTCACAATCACGAACCACAAGTTTCACAAAGTCTATCTATTGCATTTTTCACAAAGTTTTATGTAGTTGTACAATGACAAAGTGAAACTTTCCTAAAGTTTCACCTACTTGCACAATCACGAACCACAAGTTTCACAAAGTCTATATATTGCAAATTTAACAAAGTTTTATGGAGTTGTACAATGACAAAGTAAAAATTTCCCAAAGATTCACCTACTTGCACAATCAACAACAACAAGTTTCACAAAGTTTAGTGGAGTTGTAAGAAGTTAAACGACATAACATGTCATACAAACCAACATAATTGTCTCATAATTAAAATAGTAAGAACGACATAGGGCTTTCAAGCTTTCTTGACCTTCTTCTTACCTCCCTTCTTGTCCTTGTTCTCCTTCTTCTCCTCCTTCAGAATCTTGTTGGCTCGTGTCCCAATGGGACTCCTCACAATATCCCTTATATTTGCCCTTTTCGTAAGACCTCCTTCTTTAGCATTACTTTTCCTATGCCACTTGTATTTCTTCATCTCGGGTTGCCCATCCCCACTTTCCTTTTCCTTAGTGCCATCATTATTTGCATGCTCAGATTTCTCAAACTTCTCATCCCTTGTAGATATCTCAGCCAATCCAATATCATCGTCAGCATCCTTAGCACCATCTTCTTCCTCATCATCCTTACCATGTTCCATCTGGATTTGATGAGCAATACCGAGAACATCTTTATTTTCTGGAACACCCCCATCCTTCTGACTTTCATTGATCTCATCCCCTTCTTTGTCCAACGAAGGATCACCATGATTACCTGGAAGACTCACCCTAAGTAATCTCACTTCTTCTTCTACTAGAGTTAGCCGGTTACCCAATGAATCAACTTTTATGTTAACCTCCTTCAAACCATCTCAGATTGAATTCATAAGTCGACCTTCAAGCTCTTTTAAAGCCTCAACTCCAACAACCTCAACTGATTCTGCATGATCCTCAACCGATTCTGTATGAGCCTCACCCTCAATAGCAGAATGGTGGGAGCTTCAACCTTAGTTGTACGAGCAACCACATCAATCTTGTATTGTTCTTCAAAGAAAATCTTTTTTCCCTTTCTGTATTATCCTGGTTCAACCATCAATTTATGCATTATCGTCGTCATCGGTCATACAACTCTCCTTACCTATTATTCTTTTAAGAAGTCCCTCCTCAGCCGGTGTTGCTACCAAGATACTCTCAATATCCTGTGGATACAAATTATCTTAGTTTCACCATGTTTGTCCTTAATTCGAATACACGTATAACATAAATTATCTTAGTTTCACCAAGTTTCCCATTCATTTCCTTCAGACTATATGTCTTGGTTCCACCTATGCGTTTGTATTGCATCTTGCACGTCCGCGGGCAATCAGCATGTGCACCAATCACCTTTTGTGGGAAATTGTTCTTCAAGCTTGGAATTGCCTCAAAGGCCAACAATTACACAAAACAAATAACATTAACATCAAATTAACATATATATTATCCTAAGTACATGAAGAGCTTTAAAACACCTCCAAAGGAACATATAAGCTTGTAAAAATCTAACTTGTCGGCACATCCCCTTTGCACTTCTCCAAGAAGCTAGATACATCCTTCAAGTTTTGCTCGAATGCATACTGTCCCCAAGGGAACGTTTGGCACACATCTAGGTCTTCAACAATTCCCAGGAAAAAACTGTCCACATGTGATGCTCCCTCTCCACTCTTTCGTCCTTCGATGATGATGCTGGCTAAGAAGTACAAAACAACCATCTTTTGACGATCCTGAGATGGCTTTCCTTTCATTGCCAATATCTGCTCCTCCACGTCAGCGTATGTAACCCGTTTCCCTTCAAAATACTTGTTATTGAAGGATGTACCACCCAACTTCTCATGGTTTGGGGGATAATCATGGCAGTCTAGTCCAAAGATGAATACGAGTACTCTGAGAGAGTATCGGATTGGGACGCCATTAACAATGAACCACAACTCATACTTCTTCGCTACACAAGCTGATCGCAGAACGACTATCCACATTTTCATCCACTACTGCTTTTGTTTTTTTTAAATGGAAGAAATGTTGGAACTGTGGGTGCTCTGTGAACCACCCCACCTCCTTCGGTCTCAAGATCTTTTCTATATTATTTAAAGACGTATCAATGTAACATTTTCCGAAAAGGTTTAAACCCTTTTGATATTGGCTTGGAGGAGAGTGCAGCTTCAGTGTTTGCATGCCTTCTTCTTCGTCATCTAGATGATGCACTCAAAAGAAAACCCGAACACGTACGTCATATTAGAACCATCAACATATAGTTTCCCGAAGTTGGACTTATACAATCACAAAGATATAGTTTTCCTTAGTTTCACAAATTTAGACAATCAATAATGTTGATATTCATCTTAGTTTTACAAAGTTATACAATCGATACACAGTAGCAGTTTTACTTTGTTTCTCAAAATTAGTCACTCGGTTTGAAATCAGTATAAATTTCACAAAGTTTTACATAGTAAAAACTTTCCTAAGTTCTACAAAATCCTTAATTCAGTAGTAGTTACCTCTGCATCACTTTCGTGTTGTGGCGACCTCTGTTGTGGCACTGATTCGGTCTCGTTGTCATTTTTCCGCCTTCCTTCTCTCCTTCTCCCGATTCCACCTCATCTCCTTCTCCAGACTCCTTCTCTCCTTCTCCTTCCGATTCTTACTCTCCCTCTTTCTCATTTGCATTTTCTTCACTTCCTTCTGCATCTGGGGGAGGCTTCTCGGTTTCCGGCTTGTCGATGGTGCTTGAGTTTATGATGTCACCGGTTTCAGATATGACCACAGCTGTTTCTACTCCTCCACCACTAGACCCGTCTTCTTTCTGCTTCGCGGCGTGGACTTTATTCAACATGACTAGTGTTTTGATTCAACTACGATTTGATGGGAGATGAACTCGCCTCGATGAAGGAAAATTCCAAGAATACAACGGTCAAGATAGAATGAGGAGCTAGAATGTATGAGTGAAACTTGAACTCGTGTTTTTCAAACTCACTTTAAAAAATTTGGGGGCTCGAATTTAAAGTAGGGATTCAATTTTTTTGGTCGGTGTTGGGTTTGGGTTTGGATAGTCCTAGGTAGAATTGTAATTATGTAAATTTTTCTTGGTTTCCTAGTCTTTTACAAAATTTTCCAACTAAAATAAAAATTTAATAAATTAATAAAAGGGAGAAGAGTATGCAAGAATTTTTTCTTACAGTTAAAAGTACTGGAGCATTCGACTCGAAAAAGAAGGAAGAGAAGGAGATTAGAAAGAAGGAAGTGATTGAAAAAGATGGGAAAAAATAAGAGTTTAGAGACAAATCAAAAGAGGCATAGAAATATTAGTTTTACAGCTACCAGGTATGGACAGAATTTAATACATATAAATGGCCTTTTAGGAATATGGGTTTCCTGTTCTCTAGATTGGTATCGGTTTATCGATGTACTATACTAACATCGGTCTCGATTATCGTAGAAATCATAGGTGAGATCACTGCAGTTAAGAGTACGGTGAGTGAGCCACCAGCTGAAAAAACCGTGTGATGGCGACCATCAAACTGGATAGGTAGTTATCACATTTTGCCTCTTGTTTCTTATTCTAATCTTCTTGATTTTATCTATATTATTCTCATATCAGCGTTATAAGTAGTTAATAACAAATATCATTGCTTCACATATGCAGTGATGTGTGCGTAACTTTGAGCTTATTCGACTCGCAAGCTGTTTCGTTCCACAAAAAGCTTGAAGGCATGCGTGATGATCCAAAAGTGATTGTTGCCACGAACATAAATCCAAAAATGGTTGGAGGTATTAATTTGTTCTCCTGTATGGTCTTACATGATATTGTGAAACATTCCGTTTCTATGACTCTTGTGATATTACTTAGGTCGTTTGTTCCTGAATGCAAGTTCCGGGACGCATATCTATTTTGATAAGGAAACAAATGCAGGCCACTCTCGCTTCTACGAGTTAGTTACTTTATTGTTGATTGTATAATCATACATTTACACAACTTAGGTTACTAACGATTGGATATATATGTACACGTTTGAATCATTGTGTGTACCGCATACTGGTTACTGACTCGCTTATGTAATTTGTCTGCTAAAACAGGCTGAAGAAGGAGTTAACCCTGAGGACTCTAGGACGCCTCCGTTCATTACAAATATGGAGGGCAAGACTTACACTTTTCAGGTCAGGGTTACTACGTACAATTTCACTGAAAATCATCAGACTTTCACCGTATCACGCATCATCGATGAGATTGACCGTGTGCCAGCCCCTGACTTCGTCAACGATGTAAGTCTAATGTGTATTGTGTTGTCTCGCTATTAGCATATGCTCGTATGTATAATGGTCAGAATGTATCAGGGAGGTGATGACGATGATGATGGCGATGAGCCAGACGGTAAGACAGCTCCTGAACAATGTGCAGCTGGCGATGGCGGTTGTGAGGCATCCAAGAATGCTGGAAAGGAGGCAGCAGGTAATGCACATGGGACGGCTGGCACGTCTTCCAAGGTGGTCAAGAAGGCACGGGTTGCATGAGATGTAGTATCAACGATTGTGTTTCCATGCTCTGACTTTCAATAAAGCTCCCGTATTTTAATTTAATTCCTCGTGGCACCTATCTCTATTTTGGATTTTGCATTTTTTTTTCCCTCGCTTGTGGTTGTCATGAGTTTGTTTCGGACAGTCTTTTTAATATGTCTTTTCGCCGTTTATAATTTCGTTTTGTTTGTCTTCATTCGCCGACCAATTTCATATTTTAAAATACACTTTAGATGATGAATAAAAAGTGATACTAAGTTCGTACAACTGTTTAGTGTATATTAGTTCGATTTGGGAGATGGGCAATCTGATTATTGTCTGATAATGGTACTTAATGGTATTTTATTTTTTTATTTATTAATCTTGATTAGTATCTGTATAATAACGTCTAGCATAGAATAGCTATCTACTAACTTAATTTCCCATGTGATTTAGGCTTATATGTACGGGGAAAAAGAGTAATCCAACTCGATTGTGTTTAGTCACTACGGATTTATAGGATACCCTTTAATGAGAACTTAATAATCTCATGTGGATTGTCCATACGTGATTTCCTCATCATGATATTCTAAATCTAAAAAGGCTATATCAGTGGGCGAGATATAATTCAAAATTAAAGGCCATCGTTGAATGGTGGCCTTATCATGGAATGCCCGCAATTTCAGGAAAATATATAGCAAATTGGTATACTTTAATGTAATAAATTTACGAGATTCTCTCGAAATTACGCATTACTATTTCTGTCTGTGTAAACTGTGACGTCCACCTATATAGTTCCACACCTCTGCCCCCCCCCTCCAAGCATGTTCCACGTTTGGTTTCGAGAAAGAAATAAAAAACACTAAAGAAATGTCGACTAAATCAAACACACGGGAGATGTCTCTCATCGAGCTTCTACCTAGAATATACATGTCAGTATACTCGCACATGTCGGAGGTGCTCGGAATTTGACTTACGTAACGCAATAGCATCCACACTGGTTCTGGGGTTGGCAGCAGGAGACCCAAATATATACAAGGAGCTGGACCTCAAGCGTCATACAGAATCCACATTGCTTTCTATCAACCGCTTCCACAATCTTATGGATCGATGTCTTGCTAGCGGTAACGTACAGGCACACTACGTCCGAGGAATTCAGGAGTATTTTCGAAACGACAACGCAATCAATGGGATGTACCATTTACGTCTCTCAGCGGATGGTTCTTACGTAGATGGTGTTTACTTATACGGCATCATCATGTTGTGCGGAGGTAAGCAAGCTCTCTGTCGTGCCTACATAGACATGCTTGGTTGGAGGGAGTCCCCGACTAGACTAGATGGGTGCTGGAGGTGAATAAAAGCTTCGCTTCATGGTATTGCTGTTGCGCTACATCCGGTTTACATGACGACTTACCAAGAGACAAATTCGACTATTACATGTCATCATAATAATATTGGTCGAAGATGTGAGTCATGCTTCTACTTTAGACAGATGCAGAAGTTTATTTACATGATATACACTGAGACTTGCCAACCATTTTCCAGTTTTTTCAAATAATAAGGGTGTACGTGTGTATGAACACGAAGCTATTCGCATCTAATACCATCTGGTTTCTTTTATTTTCGCTTTCTCTTCGAAACAGCCCATACACATAAAATCATTTCTTCTTGGGTATCTTAGGCCCATGACTAAATAGTATCCAAAACACACAAACACGCTGCATAAACACTGAGGCCCGATCTGTATATATTCCTTCTTCTATAAGGTTCTGTTACGTTAGACGTTTTGGTAGGGTGTAAGATAACGTAGTTTAATTGCGCATCTTAATGACGAAAACTCGCACGACTTTCCACTACTCCGTCAACTCCATAGTCGTCATTTATATCTCATCAACCACAGCGTACTATATTAAGAGGATAAGCATACATCAGAAACATAAGCAGCCGTATTCCCATTTCCAGAAACAGAATTTTAAAAATGTCTTCCTTCTATCCCATCAAGTTACGCAAATCACATGCTTTAAAAAGTATGCAGTACATCCATAGGCAAGCAAGGGAATGCCCGGTGAGAAACATCAAAACTGTCCTAAAAAGAGTTGCTCCTGGAACAACCGAGGACACTGACCCGGTCTTCTACAAGACGCTCAGTCTCACTTTTTTTGCGCATGATCCATATCAAGCAGCTCGCGAGTGCTCTGTTGTAATCGACAAGTGCCTTGCGCATGACCACAGCTAAGCCCACTACATTGAAGGGATATTGCAAGGTTTCTACTGGGACAAACTAGACGACGGCCTACTGCATCTACGAAAATCAGCTGACGGTATGTACGCCCCCAGAATTTTACTATATGGTGTACTAATGTTGTGCTTAGTACTGGCCAAGAGGTAAGGCAGAGGACGATCAGTTCTACCCCTAAATCATTCCTACTCTTTCAAAGATTACAATGATAAACTTATTCTGACTCTATCTTACTTGAGGTTATTTTCTGAGTTATCTAGCATCGTTATAGCATCACTTTGGGGTTTGTCTGCTGAGATTTTGGGAGTTGATATCTCTAGACTTGCAGTCAGATAGTCGATGAGTAGCAGAATTTTTAATCTTCGCGCATACCCAAACATATATAGCATTGCAGACGACGCGTGTGACTCCATATCGGGTTCGTACCGCTTACGCAGCTCTAAGGCATCCGAAATCTGGTATTACTGTTCATACCCAAATATTTGCATCTGGATTTGGTCTTTTTAGTGCCCTTTATAGAAATGTTAAAGCATATCTATTTATATTTTAGAATACGATATAGCACCGAGACACTGTTACATACTGTAGTAGAAGGATTAGACTACAGATGAGTGATGTGGTTATAATAAATCGTTTAGTCTTCCAGGTAAGTAGGAGAAAAACACAACAATTTTTACGAATTAGAGTTTAGAACGAAAGTTGTTATATGAGGATTATGCTAAACGTGTATCTAAATTCTTCTTTTGTTCCATTAGCGTCCCACATATAAGTTAAGGTGAACTGACTGAGCTTGAGAAACGTTGTATTATTGGAATTACATAATTGAATCAATACTTGCACATTATTTAGTTCGGCATAATTTTTTTTTGCCGTTTGCTCTATCCAAAAAAATCTAGCTGATTATATTCTTCGGCCCTACATAGAATCCCAATGTGTGATAATCTTCTTATCAAAAGTTATCATGTATAGTTATTATTCATTATGTAGGCTGTAAAGTTTATGCTAGCAGTTTTCTGTTTATATAAGAGCATGTTCGTTTCTCCATCTGTCATCTCCATCCAGATTTTAGAGACTGTTCGTTTTTCTATCCAGATGAGTCATCTAAATGAGCCATCTGAATGGATTTTATGTTCGTTTCTTTATTTCTAAAAGTCATCCAGATGAGTTTAATAAAGAAATTACAAATATACCATATTTTGATTTTATTATATGTTTGATATGAATTTTAACTACACTAATTTTTATTATTTAGTCTGAAGTATATTTACAATAAAATTATTTTAAAATTAACATTTTGACATTTATAAATTTTTATTTCATATAAATTTATTTATTTATATTTAAATTTGCATTTTGACATTCATAAATTCATACATTTATAAGTTTCAAAATATTTAAATCTAAAAGAAGAGAGTCCACATAATAGAATGTGATATAAAGTTTGAAAATATTTAAATCTAAAAGATGAGAATCCACATAATAGAATGTGATATAAAGTTTCAAAATATTTAAATCTAAAAGATGAGAATCCACATAACATAATGTGATAAAAAGTTTTAAAATATTTAAATCTAAAAGATGAGAATCCACATAACATAATGTGATACAAAATTTTAAAATATTTAAATATAGAAGATGTGAACCCACATAAACTCATGCCAAATCTAGAAGAAAGAAGAGACACAATGTTGAGCCAACTAGTATAAGATCCAATTCCAAAGGATGATCCAATCAAAACCTGAAAAATTCAATTGAGAGCAAAATGTCAAATGAAATTATAATCATGCCAAACAAGCATCAGCTCAAACAAATTGAAACCTTTCTACAACCTTCATTCCACCCAAGAGAAACAATACATTATCACAGAGAACTATATTGAATTATAAACTTGCAAAGAAAACTTACTTCTTGAGATCTAATGTGGAAGTCTAGTTCTTCTTGCCATCTCTAGAGTAATAGAATCACGTGTACCCTCCATCAGTCTATCACCTGCTGGCATGTATGGAACATGCTCATCATGTTGTTCATCACCATGTTGTTCATATGATTCCATTGCTTCCCAATGTGAAAAGTCACAATCTTCATGCTGTGAATCTCGAATGAAGTTATGGAGCGCCATTGTTGTTGTCACAATCTTAACCCATTTCTTCAACTCATATTTGGGGTGTTTTCTGTCTAGAATCCTCCATTTCGCTTTTCATACACCAAAAGTCCTCTCAATTATTGATCTCAAACCTGAATGCTTGCGGTTAAATAGTTCCCTACTGTTTGATGGTGGACCTCCCCTATTAAACTGATCTATATTGTATCTAGCTCTTCGATGAGGACCTAAGTAACCATCTCTGGTTGGGTAACCTGAGTTGACCAAGTAGTACTTTTAGGTGGAGGGTGAGGAAAAGAAGTTTCTTCACTAGCACAATATGTTAGCACATTTGTATCATGTACTCTCCCCGGAACCCCAACATAAGCATATATGAATCTCATGCTGAAATTACAGATCGCTAAAACATTCATGGTTGCTTCAACTTTTCTACCTCTAAATGGCTCAACATTTTCAGATGGTGGACGAACAGGAATATGAGTGCCATCTAAAGCACCTATGCAGTTCTTAAAGTAAGGCCAATACACTGGATTATCAACTAGAAAAGGACTAGCAGTTGTAAACTCATTCCTTGTTGGCTTCACAATATCTGCTGCAAGTTTCAAGATGAATCAATATCAAAGATACAATTGTATCAAGACACAAAATCAAAGAAAAACAAAATCACCAGACAAAACAAAATCAAAGGAAAAACATTATACCTTACACAACTCATTCCACCAGTCATCCGACATGTCTATGAACCCAGATGGATCATAACCAAGTCCAGTTCTCTTGTGAGTCAGCCGTTTGAAATGATCATACTGCTTCTTGCAAGTAGTGTGTTTGATCCCAATTTTTTTCCAAGGATGCCTTTCACCATAAGCTTCATAAAATTTGTCAATGATGGACTGTCTCCCAGCATCATTGACATTTTGTTTTCTCACATTTCCTTTCAACTTTTCTTCAATTCTTAGTTGGAGATAGAACCGGATTTATTCATCACTCCATGCAAGAGTCTTTGAATATATAAATATTTAATAAAAGAATCAAGCTAAACTAAGAAAGCATTCATTCAGTTAAAATGTACTTACATCAGTACCAGGGGCAGAGGTCATTGTAACAATTATCTACGAGCTGGTAAGAGTCTTTGAATCCAACACTGTACAAAAACAGTTATAGAACATCAAACTTCATGCATGAGAACAGAGTATGGAATTTTTTCAATAGCTAAGTGGCAACAATTCCAAAACTAACTGAATCTCTAATGATTATTGCAAATTTCAAACCATTGTTTCTATTCTTTTGCAAGTTAAGATTCATAAATTCATAATTCACATGTAACCAGAGAAAGACACGGAAAAGACTAAACTTAAAAGACTCCTCATGTCATGTTCGTAAGTAAGACTCCTCATGACCACAACTTATCATCTCATTACAATCAAGAAGATACATCATATACCATAAAGTAACAAGCGAAAGTTTGAATCCCTGCTCAACCTAAAGTTTTCAAAAAAAAATTATAAGAAAAACATTATTAAACGTTAAGATAATTATTTCTTCAGTTTTAAAGGAAAACAAACATACAACCTTTAGACAAATGGTGTAAGGAAACAATGCAAAACTAATCTTGTCAACAAAAGGTTAATAAGAACAGACATCGTTTGTTTACTCTGTACATTAATAAGAACAAACATCGTTTGGCAACAGAGGTCATAATGACTGATCATGTACAGAGCTACACAATGAATACTCCAAGCCAAACAAGCCAACCATGGATGATAATGAAAACAAGCCAAGCAAATCAGAGAAACAAGAAAAACCCATCACTGATTAGAGAAACTTCAAACATATAAACCAAGCAAATCAGAGAAACAAGCAAACCCATCACTGATTAAAGAAACTTCAAACATATAAACCAAGCAAATCAGAGAAACAAGCAAACCCAACACTGATTAGAGAAACTTCAAACATATAAGCTAAGAAAATCAGAGAAATAAGTTAACTTCACACTGACCAACAAACCTGAGAGAGTACCAAACCTGAGAGAGAGAGGCGACAGTACGATGGAGAGAGAAAGAGACGACGACGGTGAGAGAGAGATGACGACGGCGAGAGAGACGACCGGGACAACGACGGCAAGAGAGAGAGAGAGACGATGGGACGACGATCGCAAGAGAGAGACGACCGGGACAACGACGAGAGAGCCACGACGGGACGACGAAGAGAGAGAGAGACGACGATGAGAGAGACAGAGAGACGACGACTCAAGCTTTTTTCATGGTGGCCAGAGACAGAAACGGCACGAGAGAAAGGAGTCAATGATATTAGGTTATTAGGTTTGTAATTTGTGAAGTTTATGAGGGGTATAATCGATATTTTGTCATTTTCATAAAACCAGCTTCAGCCAAATGGTTTGAATTGGTCCAGCCAGATGGTTTTTAAAATTAAACCTAAATTTCTAAAAATCATCTAGATGAATCATCCGGCTGAATTGTACTTTTAATGCATAAACAAACAAAACTCTCATCTCCATCCAGATGGCTCATCTGGATTGAGAAACGAACAGGCCCGAAGAGAGAGAGACGACGATGAGAGAGATAGAGAGACGACGACTCAAGCTTTTTTCATGGCGGCCAGAGACTGAAACGGCACGAGAGAAAGGAGTCAATGATATTAGGTTATTAGGTTTGTAATTTGTGAAGTTTATAAGGGGTGTAATCGATATTTTGTCATTTTTATAAAACCAGCTTCAGCCAAATGGTTTGAATTGGTCCAGCCAGATGGTTTTTAAAATTAAACCTAAATTTCTAAAAATCATCCAGATGAATCATCCGGCTGAATTGTACTTTTAATGCATAAACGAACAAAACTCTCATCTCCATCCAGATGGCTCATCTGGATGGAGAAACGAAGAGGCCCTAAATATATTACATATAGCTTTAAAATTTGATTCTGCATGTTATTAGATAGGTGTTCATTTCTTGAACCAAATTTATTTATGGATAGATATTCATTTTCGGAGGAAAAAAAACAGCATATTTATAGAACTATAGAATTATGATTGATAATAACCACACCATAAATTCTTATTTTTACCTATTGTAGAGATGACCTGACATATTAAAAAAGCAAAGAAAACCCCCTTTTAAGACTTTAAAATTACATAGAATCGATTGACTTAAAATATTAAATCAGTTAACCCAATGGTATAACAGTTGTGAAACTATATCTTTATTGCGTAACCAATACAACACAAATTTTGTATTCAAAACTTTGTGGCTAAAGTGAAGATATATGTTGATCAGCTTATCACTGTATATAAATATATATATATATATATATATATATATATATATAGCTAGGTCGCCATTGTTCCTCCATCGGCCACACTACTCTTGAGAGGGTATGCAAAGGTC
Source organism: Sinapis alba (assembly GCA_012274485.2). Taxonomy (NCBI): domain Eukaryota; kingdom Viridiplantae; phylum Streptophyta; class Magnoliopsida; order Brassicales; family Brassicaceae; genus Sinapis; species Sinapis alba. Next base: position 239,945 of record MU105648.1, on the reverse strand, counting down.
GATCTCCTAACAATATCGAGCTCATTAGCACAGTACTGGTTGTAAAAAAATTTGTTTTAAATCAACATGTTATAACATTGCTTTAGATAACAACAAACGCCGCGATGTTGCTAATTGGCCTAACGCAATTGATTTTTTGCAGCATGACCCTTCTATCTGTCAGAGATACTCTGTGTAATGGTGAATAAAACACGTAGAGAAGATCCAGAAACTGGGTCCAGAAAGTCAAGTAGTAGCAGAGGAAGTAACTTAGGAAATAGCTTGAACACAACATCCATTAACGATCACCAGAGTATCTCCACCTCTGGTTAATATGCATTTATCTCACTTCTTGAACTGATCAACTGACTATGAGTTCATCACGGTGTACATCATTCCCAAATCATACATTTCAACAGGTGATAATCCAGGGACTGAATCGCGCTTATCTCGACAAGCCCGAATGCTCATTTGATCAAAAAAATCTACCCCATCTTCCTTACTAGGTTAGTCGTCAACATTTAGTCAGCATAGGTTGTTTAGCACCATCAGCATTTGTCTTGCTTACTCCGGCTTCTGTTATTCCCTAGCTAACAAGTAGCCTACTAAGAAAACCAAAATGGGCAGACCACTTATTCTCTCAGGTATGTGGAAGAAATTAGTAGTTACATGACACTATTACGCATGATATCACATTGATAACTAAATCAGCGCCTCCTGTAACAGCATCTGTATCAGGCAGCACCCATCCTCACGATCGTCACAGTCTAGGTGTGTCCCACGTTAACACCCCCGACACGGGCAATCTGTCTTCGGTTTCGCAAGATCGCCGCATAGCTAGAGGTAACGTTGCACTGTTACGCATAAATTAGTTATACCTTTTGTGATTAGTGAAGTAGCGAAATCGACATGCAGAATATGCTCAGAATGCCAGGCAGCTACGAAAGGCGATTTGTAAAGAGAAAAACAGGCTCGGTTATCTAAATCTCTGTCGGCTGCTGGTAACAATTATACGAAAACTCATGCCTAACATAAAACATAGAAATTCCGTCTTTTATGTATTGCTAACGCCGCCAGTATAAAACAGCATCTTCTACCGCCAGCTCAGAAGGATCACGTAAGTTACTTATCCTATCCAAAGGTTTACACCTTCTGTTTTGATGACATGAATGTAATCGTGTAAGTTTTCTGGTATACCAGGTATTAATAATCCCAAAACAAATGGCAAATGAGAGTTAGTCACATGCCCATCGTGCAAAGCGTTGCTCTAGAATGCAGAAGCACTTCGAGGTCAAAAGAGACAAGAGAGAAAACAGTTTAGTCTTTGTTGCCAGAAAGGTCGAGTGAGGCTTCCACCAGTTCGACAACCACCGTCTCCATTGCTGGAGCTTTTAGATTCACCTAACTTCAAACCCCACATCAGGGTTGCAAACAGTTTGCTTGCTTTCACCTCTATGGGTGCCCAAGTCGATCAGAGCGTCACTGGAACTCTGGGACCATTTAGCTACTGGGTACATGGTCAGATCATTCATAGAATTGGCTCTATGCTACCCGATGATGGTAACGCCCCTGAGTACTTGCAGCTATATATTTTTGATACAGACAACGAGCTTGATAACAGAAAGAGGGCGTTCTCCACTGGCAATCGAGGATAGTATTATCCTCCAGTTGATTGAGATGATGGACAACAACAATCACCGAGCCAAGACCTTTAGGCATGCACACGATAGATTTAATACCAGTGGATCAATCGAATTTAGTATCACGTTGGCCAGTCAACCAGCTCGTGGTCGTCAATATGACCTCCCAACTGCGAATGAAATCGGTGGACTAATAGTTGGGGATATTTCTGCGACCTCCGTAGGAAGAGATAGTGTGGTCGAGCTTAGATCATCAGCGCTTCAGCGAATTAGTGTTCTCCACCCATTACTGATGAGTCTTCAGTACCTACTGTTGTTTCCTTACGGGGAAACCGGTTACAGCGAGAGGTTGCCGTACGAAGGGCCTCAGGCATCCACTCTGAGAAGAGAATACATGACAATGTGAGAGTTCTACGCTTACCAACTCCAAACTAGACCTACAGAAGGAATGACAATAATTAAGGGAGGAAGATTAATGCATCAATATATAGTTGACGCATATGTAGCTACAGAGACGGAGCGACTGCGATTTATTAATCTGAATCAGAAGAAACTGAGGACAGAGTTATATAACAATGTTTGTGACGCAGTTGAAAGAGACGATGCGGATGCAACACATATTGGTAAGAAGTTCATCCTACCCTCATCCTTCACTGCCGGCCCTCGGTATATGGCTGAGAAGCATCAGGACGCAATGGCCATCTGCCGTTGGTATGGGAATCCTCACATGTTTATCACTGTTACCGCCAATCCAAAATGGCTGGAACTCACAAATCATCTTGATGCATATGGAGGTGATTATGCTAACAATCGACTTGACCTTGAGTGCCGTATCTTCAAGCAGAAGCTTGATGAAATGATGGTAGATTTTAAAAAAGGAGTATATTTCCCCAAACCCGATGCAGGTAATAATGCTATTATATGACCAAAAAAGAAAAAAAATATATGCACATGTTCTTTCTAAAATTCCACTAATTTGCACAGTGTAATCATCATTATAAAAAAGGCAGTAGATACAACTAAATTATAGAAACCAATATAACATGTTATTATTTTAAATATATACATGCTTTAACTAGGTTGGATGAGATTAAGTTTCGTATATAAGGATATACAAATGACATAATGTACTGTGTTTATGGTATTTTTATCGCTAATCCGAATTGGATTGAAACGACATTGTGTTCGGATGAATAGTACTAAGTTTATTTCAAGCAGATTTGACTTCACCACACCTTCACACATGTTGTTTCCTTAGCAATAAAAAATTATTATTATGCCACGCTAAATGTAATTAATAATATAATGTATAAAATAGCTAAAAGGTCAAGTTTGAAATACCATATTATTTTAATCGTCTTATACATGGCACAAATCTCAAAATTTTCAGCATCGTAATTTAATATGCAATACGTTTTCTAAATAATAAAATTCCTTCCATATTGTATTTTTGTACCTTTCTATAGCTTACCTGAACTTTGTTCACTAACACAATTGCTAATACACACGCCTTTTAATTGTAAAAAAAGAAAGAATATAGTTCCTCAATAGCATCCTGATCACAGAATTCTAATTATTATTCGTTTGTATACCCTATCGTTCGTCCTTGATTATTGTTGCTGTCTACACTATAGAATTCCAAAAGCGAGGTTTGCCGCACGCCCATATCTTATTATGGCTGAAAGGATTAAATAAGGAAGTTACAGCTGCAACAATTGATGAGTACATCTCGGCTGAGTTTCTAGATAAAGAAGTTGATAGAGAGGGGTTTGACCTGGTTGAGCGTCATATGGTTCATGGACCATGTGGCAAGATGCGTCCTAAATCACCATGCATGGACAGAGGAGAGTGCACTCAGAGTTTCCCTAAACCTTTATCGGAACGTACGAGAATTGACAAATCTAGATTTGTCGTTTATAAAAGGAGGCACGAGCCTACATCTGTCATCGTTAAGGGTGACATGAAGCTGGATAATCGATATGTTGTGTCTTATAATCTGAGTCTGGTGAAAAAATACCAGGCCCACATCAATGTTGAGTGGTGCTGCAGAACAAGCGCAATCAAATATCTTTTCAAGTACATAATCAAAGGTGTAGATAGAGCAACTGTTCTCATCGAAAAGTATACTCCAGAGGTCAGTGGGAAGGGGAAAAAACAAAAAGCGAACCAATATGCTCAATGAGATTGATCGATTTCTGGAATGTCGCTATATTTCAGCTTGCGAGGGTGCATGGAGATTATTCGCATTTCCCATCCACTATAATCAGCCTAATGTCGTGAAGATCCCGATACATATACCAGGTCAGCATATGATGGGTTTTGCGCAATCTAATGACCTCTCTGAGGTTTTCATGCGGGAAAATATTGAAAAGACAATGTTAACAGCTTTTTTTGAGGAATGCGACAAATATGAAGAGGCGAGGGAACTGACATATGTTGAATTCCCTTCCCGGTTCGTATACCACCCAGTCGGTAAAATGTGGACACCTCGGCATCAGGTCGAGGCCATTTACAGGGTTGTGTATATAAGTCCAGCAGCCGGTGATTTGTATTTCCTAAGGATATTAGTAAATGTTGTGAGGGGGCCTAGAAGTTTTGACGAGTTATACACCGTTGGTGATGTGGTTTTCAAGAAGTTAAAAGAAGCGTGCTACGCACGCGGTTTGCTTGATGATGATAAAGAGTGGCATGAAGCAATAGAAGAGCCATCTATATGGGCAACAGGTCGGCAGCTACGAAGATTATTTGTCCTTATCCTGGTATACTATCAGGTTATAAACCCACTTAAGCTTTGGGAACATACCTGGAGGTTATTAGCTGAGGATATACTTTACATGAAACGAAAAAAAATCTGATATCCAGGACTTGACTTAGAAGACGAGCAGCTGAAGCAGTATACCCTCCTTGAGGTTGAAAAGCATTTGAAAGAACATAACCAGTCCCTAGCAGACTATAAAGATATGCCTCAGCCAGATAAATCAATTTTGTCAGAGATAAACAAACCGGATTTGCGGTAAGAGCTGCTCTACAAAGTAAAAGCGGAGGCTGAGACACATATCCTGTTGTTTGGCTCACTGAATCAGGATCAGCGAAATGTATATGATGCTGTTATGAAGTATGTGGAAGACCAGTCGGGGCAATTGTTTTTTGTCTCCGGTGCAGGAGGAACGGGTAAAACATACTTATACAGAGCTATTATTGCAGCGCTCAGGTCAGTTAGCAAAGTTGTTATACCAGTGGCTACCGCTGGTATCGCAGCACTACTTCTTCCAGGCGGGAGGACAGATCACTCCCGGTTTAAGTTACCACTGACCCTAGATGATTGTTCAATGTGTAATATTCACTATGGCTCCAGCCTAGCTGCGTTAATATCTAAGGCATATCTAATAATATGGGACAAATCTCCGATGGCACACAGACACGCATTTGAAACATTAGACCATTCTCTCAAGGATTTGTTATCTCACGATAACCCATTGGCTGCGACCCTGCCGTTTGGTGGCAAGACGGTGCTTCTTGGTGGTGATTTCAGGCAGATTTTGCCAGTAATCCCAAACGGAAATCGGACAGGCACAGTTCTTGCATCCATTAGCAAGTCATACCTATGGAAACTGGCTCGAATATTCTCCCTATCCATAAACATGCGCCTCCGGTAAGAGGATAAATATTTTGCAAAATAGATCTTACAAGTCGGAGATGGGGAAGCTGACACTTTGTCTGCTTATAAATCAAAGCATGAGTAAGGTAAACAGATTTATGTGGACAAAGGCTTTTTAATACCTAACTCTGAATTCCACATGAGGCATTAGCAAATGCGGCCTACCCTGATTTCCTCCATAACTATCGGAACAAGGAGTACCTAAAAGAGAGGGATGTCTTGACACCTACAAATAGTACTGTGCATGAGGTAAATGCATATCTCCTCTCCAAGTCCCATCACAGGCTAGAGAGTATTTGAGCTCTGATTCCATTGAGTTAATGTCTACACCAGATGATGACTGGACCAGCCACTACCCTCAAGAGTACCTAAATTCACTCGAATTCCCTGGAATTCCTAACCACAGATTGTGCTTGAAGGTTGGATATCCAGTGATGATGATGCACAACTTTAACCAGGACCAAGGATTGTGTAACGGTACAAGAATGATGGTCACTCGACTTGGTAACATAATTGTTGAAGCTGAAATCATGACTGGCACATATGTTAGGGAACATGTTTTGATCCCTAGGATTCAGTTGAGTCCCACTGACACCATTCATCCCTTCACTTTCCGTCGCCGACAGTTCCCAATTAGATTGTGCTACGCCATGGCAATAATCAAGAGTCAAGGCCAAAGCCTAAATCAAGTTGCTTTGTATCTGCCTCGCCCTGTTTTCACTCACGGACGGTTGTATGTTGCTATGTCTCGAGTAACAACTCCAACTGGGCTAAAAATATTAGACGAGACCTCTGACAACAACGGTGAAGACGGAGTGACTAATATTGTATACAAGGAAATCTTCAAAGACGTCCAAGTGATCCAGGTTAGATCTCGCTATTAGTTTACACATCGGTATCGACCAGATTACATTTGCAATCACTGACCACATCACTCCTTTGTACTCTGTATTTTGAACATCTCAGCACTCGCATTGAAAGCAATCAAAGTATATACAGGGATGGGAAGACACAAAGGTTCGAAATAAATGTATACATTCTTATGCTACCTCAGACCAGTTTTCTTAACAAAGACTGACCCCATCACCCATATCGCAGGCACGAACGTTAATGTGTTGTAGGACACTTCTACGGTTTGATGAAGACACCGTTTTCAGTACTGCAAATCCTAATGTTTTTATCCCCTTCACTCTGTTTTGAATTTAATCCCGTCAACAGACTACTATGTCTTATCTTAGTTCCTTGCAATTCCCGTACTGATGAAAGCCATCGGACTAACGCTTACACAAAGTCAAGCTATTGGTTTCAAATACCAAGCCCTTAATATGTGTGTATTGTGTTTTGTTGGTTATATCTATCAATTAAAGATATCGTACAATCTTATCCACGCATTAAATAAAATAAATATACTTCCACAAATGAAAACCACCACCACTGGTGCTTCACACAAGCTTTTAAAATAATATATGCCATGCCCCATAACTTATTCTAATACAACTATAAGCCCAACAACACAATAATCATCGCCTTACTAAACGAACTGACAGAATTGTACGTCCATAATATTGTTAGGTAGGGAAAAAAAGTAACATTCGCACACTCTTATGGGAAGCAATATCTATTACTAATAATTCAAATGGTATAATCGTTCTGGTATTTCACAATCTTTATTAAAAATACAAAGCAGTTAATGACAACAAAATCCATTTCATTTTAAATTTCTATACGGTATATATGTATTATTGTATACTAGGCACATGACAAATACCCCTGTATAATCGATTTCACAACATATTAGATGCACCACATAAGTTGTAATATGCTAATAACGTCCGTAACAACAGCATAAGTACACAAAAATAGTCCAATATACGGAAGTACTTAGATATATTTGTATGTACTTAAAATCCAACAAAGGACTATGATGTGTTCCCATACATAGTTTCCTATTCTATATTTGCCAGGTTCTTTATTTCTTCACGTGTACTTTCATACACAGTGAAATTCAGAAATTACGAGTAATGATGTAATGCCATGTCCACTTCTTGATCTGTAGTTAGAGCATAGATTACCGGAAAAAACATAAAATACTACGTACATCTTCCTGGGGAAATAATTATGCCTATTTCCCCAGCTGGCATGGTTATGTGGTCTTCAAATACAACAATCTTAACAAAATTTATCTATAAAAAAATAAAAATATAACAATTACTCTACCTATTTAAATTACTTTCAAATTATGATCCCGCCCGTAGGGCGAACCGACCCTAATCTTAAATATGAAAGTGTGTAGGTAGATATCCATTTAAGCGATTTAATCAGGTTTTACATACATTTATATATTTAACATCTATTATTATAAAAGAGGGTTTTTTTTCCTCCTGAGTTATTATTATTTATTTTGTTAGATTCTTCTCTAACAAAATTACCAAATTTATGATTATTTTTAAGCTGATTATTATCTAACCATATTTTACACTAAAAATAAAAAATTATTTAAAAATAACTGCAAACTTTAAATGTTATTATAACATTTCACATACAAAATATAAACTATAAATATTTTTATTAAAATGTATGAAGTTACTTTTCAAATATATGTTACATAATTTGATGATTAATACAATTCAAATACATATATTTAAATTATAAGAATATAACAGTTGCGCGGTTTGAATAATAATTGTGCGGATACACAGTTTAAACTGTAGAATAAACACTATTTTATTTTACAATCTAGAGCTGTAAAAATCATATTTATAAAAAAATGAGAAATACAATTGATAATTTAAAAGAAATAAGTTAAACTTACAAATGCAAATTATATGAATATTATGTTTAGAAATACCTAAATTTACAATTTGTTATATGATTATTGTTAAGTTATTTACTATTAATTTGTTAAAATAAATAGCATTGTATAAAAGTGAAAACAAATACCCGTGCGGACGCACGGGTCAAGATCTAGTGTTTCTTATATAGCAAGCGGAAATAATTTAAATAGGAAAAAATCAATAGAATTCAATTTTCTGTGAAACATAAACTGATAAAAATACAAAAATTTAAAGAGACTTAGATAAAGGGAAGTGTGAGTAATTTTTATTAATACAGAAAAATTCTAAATTATGTACTTATTATTTATGCATGTATTATTTTATAATTTGGTAATTTTACTATTCTACCAACGAAGCTTTCGGTAGATACATACTAGTTTTAACTAAATGATACAGCACAAATAGTTATACAATATATTTATTTATGTATTATATATCTATATTTAAATTATAAAACTGACTGTGCTTAGCACGTGAGATAATACTAGTTTTAACTAAATGATAAAGCACAAATAGTTATACAATATATTTATTTATGTATTATATATCTATATTTAAATGCCAGTTTAAAAAAAAAATCATTTTAAAAACATAATATTTAAAATTACAAAAAAAAGAATAAAAATATTAAAGAACTACCTTGATTCTATTAGAAAATACCATCAAAAGAGAATACTAAACATTTTGTCTAAAATTATGTCAAAACATCAAAATAGTATATATATATATATATAAATAGGTGATTAATATCAATATATCTCAACTAATTAAATTTGAAATTTAATCGAGAAGTTTATTTATTTATAAAGTATTGGTATTAGGTATAAATAATTTTATGGATTTATAATAGATTACACAAGATTATAAAAATAAACTAAAACAATTGATAAGCAATCTATATAAATATAAAGTTGATGATGGGTTTTAACATTTTATGTTAATAAAAGATATTTAGAAAACAAGGTTTGTAAGATATGAAAATAAAATTTCTAAATAAACTCATGAAATAAGTTAATTAAAATTTATATCAAAATTATAAGAAATACTAAAAATAAAAAGCAATACAATTAAACACAATTATATAATATAAAGAGAATTTTTTTTAGATAGCCCCTTTTAGTTTGTTCTTCACAAAAATAGTTTTAAGGAAAAAAATGACCAAAATAGTTTTTTAGAAGCTAAAAAATTTATTTATATGCATTTATACCCCTAGGGTTAACTAATTTAGACTTTAGGGTTTAGAGTTAAGGGGTGGGTTTGGGGATAGGGTTTCAAATTTCAAAAAAAAAAATCGAAAATTTCAAAAAAAAAAACTATTTTGGTCATTTTATTTTTCGAGGGCTATTTTTGTGACAAAAACTTTTAAAAAGATTATTTAAGAGAATTGCCTATTATAAATCTGTAATATGCGCGTAGCGCGGACAAAATCTCTAGTATAACTAGAACTTGATCCACGGCTCCGTGCGGTTGTTTGATTTAACTTATGTTCAACATAAACTCGTAAACTGATGATTTTATAAAAAAAAAAATCTAGAATGTATAGACATAGCAATAAGATAGAACATATATTCTTAGTCTACGATAGCTTTCTTCTTCCTGTTGTGCCATCTTAACAGAAACCCAAACATTGTCTTAGTCAATTCATGTGTTGTCGACGTTGTATCTAATAGAAATGCAATTAGTTTAACAAGTTCGAATAGGTTGTTTCAACCATAACATTGCTGTTTTCGTCTCTGCACAGCACAAGAGGCGTAGAAGAAGAAAACAAAGCCTATTTATCGTATTTGGCCGTTTCTTCCACTAAGAGTGGGCACCAATCAGATATATGAATTTTTGAAGATATTGGTGATATGATCTGTTTCGTCTGAATAATCAATTATTTTATCCGATTTGATCTATAGCCATTCAAACATTCTGTATTCCGGATATCAAAAAAAAAATAGATTTTTGATTGTATATGATTCAATCCGTAAAAAAAAAAAAAATGAGAAAGCAAAAAAAAAAAAATTCTCTAAAATAGCCCTTTAAGTTTTTGTAACAAAAAAAGCTTACAAACAAGAAAATGACCAAAATATTTCATTAAAGAAGCAAAAAAAATTCAAATACCCTAGATATACAAATAAATAAAAAATAAAAAGTTGAAAAGAAAAAATATTTTTTTTATAGTTTTGAGTTATGTGTTTTAAAATTTGAACTTTTTATAATTTTTTTACTTTTTCAATTTTGTTTTTTCAAAAAAAATATTAAATTTTTTTATTTTAAATTATTTTTAAAATTCCAAAATGATTTTTGAAACTATTTTTAAAAAAATTATTTACAAAATTTTAATATTTTTTAAAAGATTTTTTTAAACCTCAATCTAAAAAATTCCTCTTATTAACTCTAAACACTAAATTTATATTAGTTAACCTTAGGGATATAAGTATATATTTATCTCTTTAATAAAACGTTTTGCTCATTTTGTTTTCTCGAGGCTATATTTGTGACAAAAAAAAAAATTAAGGCTATATGAAACTATTTTTCAAACAAAAATCCCAGAATAATATAAAATAATAATATTTGATTACAATATAAAGTAAATAAAAATACTATAAAACCTATATAAAATATAATATTTATATAACTTATATATATAGTTCTTTAAATATATGTATATATATGCATATAACCGATCATATTGGATATCATCATAAAAATATTAATATTTATGGTTTGTTTAGTTTATTAGAGCATCTACAATGGTGCTTCATTTTCACTTTTTGCTTTATTTTTTGTTCCATTAGTACTTTATTTTTTTCTTCATTTCTTCATTATTTGAAGAATTGAACCTTTGAAGAAATACAATTCACTTCTTCATTTTTTGAAGATAAACTTTTAGGTTACAAATTAGTCTTTAACTTTAAATTGTTCTTAGATTTTATTTAAATAAACTATAAGAGGTAATGTTACCAACTTATTTTCAAAGTTTATATTATTATTTTTATTCAATCAATTTAAAATATTAAATATACCAGAAACATTTATTACTTTTTTACTAGTATTTTAGATGAAACACAATTTCATAAATAATATAAAAACTGAAAGACTTGATAAACATCAAACTAATTATAAAAAAACTTAGTATATCATAAACTAACATTTAATAATTTGTAAACCATTTCCAGATCTACTAAGATTATTAAAATATTGTCAAAATAAAGTTGCTGCTTGAGAAAGTTGTTGAGCTTGTTGTTGTTCACTCATTTCTACTAAGATTCGATTTTGCTCCGATTAAATGTATGCACGAACGTTAGGGTCTTGTATGTTCTCTTCTTTAAATTTCTTCAAAGCATAATTCTTTTTTTTTGAATCTCCAAATGTTGTTGTCTTTGTGCGCTTGTTTTCTCTAATTTCTTCAATAGCTTTTTGTTTCTTTCTTCCAAGATGTTAATAACAAGTGATGTTTGATCATCAATTGTTTTTTAAGTTTGGCTTTTTCACTCCAATTGTTTTTTTAGACGAAGATCCACCCATTCTATCTTCTTTTAAAATAATTGGGTAAAATTAGTAAACTAGCAAAAGTAAAAGATGTTTTTAATAAATAATGATTAAACGAAAAAGAATATATTTGGAATATTTATTTGTGAAGAAAAAAATGAAGCAAACCATTGGAGAACATATTTCTTCATTTTTGAAGATTTTTGTATTTTGAAAAAAAAATGAAGTTTGCCATTGGAGATGCTCTTACGGATATTGGCTACGGTTCGAATAGAAACTAGAAATTACTACACTGCAGGGAAGTTTTATGTTTTTTATTACATGAAAGAACACTTTCCACTACTCAGACACTTTTTCTTAAACGCTTCCTTTTGACTTCAACTAGCTAAAGTAAATCACTCTAATTACTTTCCAATACAACTGCTCACTAATCTAACTATTATTTTAGCGGGAAACAACCCACACCACACATATTGTTTTCACATCGACGGTCCACTTTTTTCTGCCACCCATGACATGATGTATATCTGTCTCCCACCACAGCCCTTCGATTATCGGTGCACTTTTTCTGAATGGTCCAGATTGCTTTTATGGAAAAAGCACATCTGCTTCTCCCTCATTGACTTTCACCTCTCTTCACATTTTCTGCAAATCGGAACAGTAAGCTGCTTGCTCATCCTCTATCCTCGGTTTAACGCTGCTGAAATTCTGGTTTGTACCCTAAACCCTGATTAACGGAATCGTTAGTTCATAATTTTTTTTTAAAAAAATTTAGGTCTCGTATGGCGGGTTACTGCATGGTAATCCCCGGAAAATGGACCTCTTCTGATTCACTATGGAATTTTGCCATCGATAAGAAAAAGATGTCAGGGATTGTGCATGTGCTTCCCGGCATGAGCTTGCTTCAACTACAAAACAACGTAGCGAATGAGTTCTTACGCTTCACTGTCCCGCCTCCGGTATCCACCTTGACTTATTGGCCTCCTAACACCAAAGAGTTGGCAGTCGGGCTCTCAACACCACCGGTTATACGGACTAACGATGGGGCTGTTGCTTTCTTCTTCCATTACCTAGCTGCTCACCCCACCATGAATTTGTTTGTCACTTTCGCCCCCAATGAAGACAAACAACAAATGAGTCAAGTTGATGTGAATCCTCTACCCTTCTCAACGCCCAACCAACCCATAAAACCTAACCTCCATTCTTTCCGCCTCCCCTTCAACGGCTTCTTCAAAAATTCTCAGTTTCTCCCTTTTTGAAGATGATGATTTTTTTCCCAAAAATCCCATATAAGCCTCCAAATAAGAACCCCCCCCCCCCCAATCTCCTGGTTCATTCCCTTCATCTGTCGGACCTTCAAAAATTCACTGTGTCTCCATCCATGAGGAAACTCTCTCATGTGGAGATGAGATGCTCAAAGAAATGTTCAAGGACGACCCATACAACATTCCTGATTCTTGGCTAAACGATGAGGATGAGGAGACTAACACAGAAAACACGCAACCTCTAGAAATTGATTATGTACCTGTCTGTGGGTATGACAAAGATTTTTGGGAGCCTTTGTTAGACGACACACTTGGCGGGTCTGACGGACCTGAAACTATGGCGGGGATTAACGTCCCTAAAACCGCACCCCACACCTGCCACTGCACCACATGTGATGCCTTCGACCACACTGTCCGTACATCGGGTGAAGATTCAACAGACTGGAAGAAAGACCTAGACTTTCTTGGTGTACATCAGCGAGAGTCTACTCGTGTACATATCGGGTACACATCCACGGGTACACCGCGAGAAGAAGCGTCACGTATACTCCGGAAGCACCAGGCGGATCTTCTCACCATTCTGCTCCTGCTACCCCTCCAGCACGTGAGACCAGGCCACTCTCAGACATTAGCGATGAGGAGTTTGACTTACCATCTCTCTTTGATGACATCTCTTATAGCTGAGGATGTTCCGGATCTCAACTTGGACGACACCGACGGAGAACCTACGGTTGGGAAACTCTACGTAAATAAACATGACTGTCAAATTGAATTAACCATCTATGCAATAAAGAACCGATTCCACTTCGTCCAATCCCGGACAACTATGCACTCTTTCGCAGTGAGTTTTCATGACACAAAGTGTGACTGGCGCATTTTAGCTAAAGAACTAACTACCTGTGGGTATTACGTCATAAAGAAGGCGCAGCTTCAACATAATTGCCCTCTGGATCAGCGTCACCATTACAAGAACAAGGCTACATCTAAGGTCATTGCTCATGTTTTTCGGTCCCGCTTTGGTCAGCCAAATGCAGGCCTTAAAGAGCCCAACTGCAGGCCCTAAAGAGCCCAACTGCAGCAGCTTGTGTTGGAGGACTTCCATGTCTCTGCTTCATACATTAAATGTCACAGGGCAAAAGAGCAAGCCTTAGACGACAACATTGGGAAAGCTGAGGATTCATACCTCAACCTGGCTGCCTACTTTGATCGATTGAAAGCCACCAACCCTGGCACCGTCACTGCTATTGAAACTGAGCTAGATGATTTTGGTGCCCCCAGATTCCTCTATGCATTCCTTTCCTTTGGTGCATCAATTCAAGGATTCCATCATGTTCGGCCTGTTCTTATTATCGACGGCACGCATCTATCTGCGAAATACAAAGAAGTTCTAACTACTAGCGGGCAAGATGGGAACTTTCAAGTGTTCCCTTTAGCTTTTGTTGTTGTTGATGGAGAGAACGACATCGCCTGGGTCTGGTTCCTTACAAAGCTAGAAAGGATCATTGCGGATTCCAACACATTGACTATTATTTCAAATCGACACATCTCTATACTTAAAGCAAAGAAAATAGTCTTCCCTAAAGCACATCACGGGGCTTGTATTGTGCACATCATGCGGAATGTTGTCTCGCAGTACAAGAGCAAGGGGCTGGCAAAACTAGTGTGTGCAGCTGTGTTTTCCTATAGACGCAAAGACTTCGATGCAAATTTTGGAAAAATCAGACAAGCAAATGCTGTATGCGCAAAATATCTAGAAGACATTGGTACTTTGAAATGGTCAAAGACGTACTTTCTAGGTAACAACTGCAACCTTTTCACGAGCAACGTTGCTGAGAAACTTAACAATGGGTTGTCCCAATCCCGTGCTTCACCAATTGTCGAGCTATTTATGTTCATCCAAAGGATGTTGACTCACTGGTTTTCAGCCAGGAGGGCAAAGTCCAGAAAACATAGGGGTATTGTTAAACCAAATGTGGATGCTGTTATGCAAACACACATAAAACTCACCAAGGGCAGCAAAATCTCCAACATCACTGACTGGAGCTACCAAGTGAAAGGTGTCTTTGGACATCCAGACACCATTGTCCTGGACACCAAAGTCTGTTCCTGCCAAGTTTTCCAAAAGCTTAAAATCCCTTGTGGCCATGCATTACTTGTTGCTGATTCAGTCGGTCTCCCACATGTCCATCTCGTTGGTGATTGCTTCAAGACTCTTGCATGGCAGGAGACATATTATGGTGTCATTTACCTTGAGGCCCCCTTTGGTGACCACCCAATTTCTCCAGCAATAGCCTCAAACTACAGCCTCCTAACACCCGTCGCCCTTATGGGCGCCTAAAGAACAAGGGGTGCCTTCCACTAGAGAAATTTTGGTAACAAATCATATCCTTTGGTTACACTTTTTCTTTCCATTATTTTTGGTAACTCTTATTATGTTTATGTAGGTCCCAAAATGAACCAAACTCAACAAATATGGTCGTTGTGGTGTTTCTGGACACAACATGACCAATTGTGTCGTGCCAATCTGATGTAGAGTGATTGTTATATCCATTGGAACTGTCTTTTGGATAGCGCATTCACCTTTTTGTTGGCCCTTTTTCGTTATGTGCATGTTGAAATTTGCATCGAAACATGTTTTGGGTGTTATGAAGGTCCTAAGTTTATTATCTCCCTTTTTTCACAGGCTGTGCATGTAGAAAACTACCGTAATATGATGCTCGTCTAATGCAGACTCATTTTTTTCCAGTTTTCTCATCTAAGTACACATGTACACAATTCCTATCCCAGTACACATATACACAAATCACATGTACATTGAATTTGTACACTCCCACCTTTTCTTCGAGTGTACTTGTACTCCCCGTAATATCAACAATCAACGATACTTTCACACCCCGTACTTCCAACAAGTTCTGCTTTCCACAATACTTTATGGTACACATGTACACCAGTTCTTATCTGAGTACACATGTACACAAATTCCGTGTACATCGTGATTGCACACTACCACCGTTATTGTTATTTGCTCCCCAGTACAACCGTTACAACAAGTTCTCGTGTACAACAAAACTGCATTGTACAATATTAACAACAATTACTGTTTTGCACCACACATATAACTTTATTGTATAGCATTGACACAATTCTTCACTTCTAAGATGTACACCCGTTGCTTTAGGTACACACTCACAACAACCATGCTTTTGACGTAAACAAAAATATTACCCAATATAAACGTTTGTAAGTCATACTAATAATTTTCCAAAATAAGTCCACTTGCCTTAATACATATTTCCTACTTAGGTCCACATGCCTTAATACATAATTTCCTACTTACATTATACATATATAATATCATACTTACGTTACACAAGACTTACAACATCATATTAAAAACAGGTCTACATGCCTTAATACATATAAACGTCCCCCTTTTCAGCGTAAATACAGAGGGACAATCATACTAATGTAGAGTTCCATTGCATATTGTTTCATGAATATGTCCACTAAATCATCCGTCAGTCCTACCATCATCGGATTATTATCCCATGTAGCATGCATTTCCATGAACTTCACTGCAACCGATCCGTAGTCACAACTTTGGACATTTTCATACACACCAGTCAACCTTTCCACATGAAAGAGCACCAAATGATGCTCCCCAACAGCACTCGCGGGGCATACCTTTTTGGCGATGTAAGGCAGAATTGTGGCTAGTGGCTCCATCAACACATCCACTTCTTCCGTCGTTTTCAGTCGTGGGTTTGGATCCATCACCAGAATACTCCAATCAACCAGACTGATACACAATCTAACCCAGTGACAACCGTCCCGTATCATCGGTGCATACAGTATGTCTACATCGTATGTCTACATCCGCTCCCCACCTCTTCCCTTCCTTACTAAGGTACTTGGTTATCCTTGCATCCCCTGCCACCCTTGCTTTCAACTTCTCCGCCTTAAACGACCACGCTTTCCCTTGCATGTGGGTTGTGAACCATGGTTAAACAAACATTGCACGGTTCCGAAGAGCCTCAAAGCCGTGGCGCTGAAAATTGTATTCCATAAGCATACCTATATGCTGTTCTTAAAGATCATATAAAACACTTTCAGTTCCCTAACATGATCTACATCATACACATCAAATAAATAAAAAACAGAACGCAATACCGTGCTAGTCACCCATTTTTGCGGTGTTTCTAAGTCAACAAAGAACCTGTTATCCGCATCATACCCACCCGCGTCGTAATGCATCCTGCAACACCAGCTTCCAACTTAAGTAACCCAATGACCCAACTCCACCAAAGGCAATCAAACATAAAACTTACACATATTAATATTTGCCAAGAGGACCCTCTCAAAAAAACGATAATCGCAGTCTTCATAGAAAGGCACTATATCTGGTACCTGATATTGATCCTTGCTCAAAAGAACCACCGCCAACTCCTCCTCATCTACAACAGGCTTATGCCGCTCAGACCTAGCTATTGGGAGTCACTAACATCCATCACACCCTTCCCCCTTCTATTTCCTCATCAGTTAAATCCTCTCCAAAACCAACAAGGGTCCCCCCATCCGCCTCACCAACCTACAAACTCAACAAATTAACCTAGTCAACATCACACTATCAGTTCCCAAGCTCACTTTTAACAACCCTAATACCTCTTCGTTTCCATCCGCTTTCTGATTATCAATAGCCCTTACATCCTCACCAGTCTGGCAGCCTTAACATAACCAAAACAACAAAAACCTTAGACACTAGAACCATAACTATTATATTGGATTTTTAAAAAAAGTAATTGTTAGCATCACCAGCTTCTCCGCCTTATCAATGCATGTCTCATCAGGTTCCAACATACCCTGCCAAGCACAGATGCCACACATCAGGCAGTCACTCAACAAACACAACACCAGCGTGTACATTTCTTAATATGTCCACCACGCAGTTATACATGTGTACACGAAGTACGCGTACAATACTACCCTATGGTATTTGGCGTACCCTAAAAAATATCCTAGAGCAGTACAACACTTACAATTCTTTTATCCACGCTCTGCTCCACTTGGATCGCATCTTTTCCAAACTATCTTCTCTCAAACTTTCATTCGCCTCATACACATATATTATTTCAATTTTTTACAATTATCTCCAAATGGCTAAAACAAATTATACATTCATAAACACACACACTATTGCCTGCTCGTCTTCTAGCCCCCGTGTCACAACATCCTCCACCACCAGGTTTTACCCCTCGCGGTTGCAGTCGTCTGGTTCTCCGTCTCCCATTCTTGATTTCGTCATCTTCAGAACAAACAAAACATCCTCTTTAGTGTAATCATTGTACACGTGTATGCAGTCTTCCACATACACCTTCTAATATCAGAGATATACCTCACAATCGTCAACATCACCACTACAACTAGTCTCTCGCATGACTACGCCAACCAGAACATCCAACTTACCGAATTCTTGTCAACACCAAAACATTTAATCACTCATTTTTAGGAATCGCCACCTACAAAGTTCGATCTTACATACTCTTCATTTAACCCGTCTTCCCTTGCACCTTCATTAGCAGCACAAACGTCATCCATACCAGCCTCGTCAACATACGTAAGCGGATACACATCTTTCCAAACCCCCACACCAGACTCATTATCCCCCACAGCATCACCACCCTCGTCCTCAGTTACAAAAAACGTATTGCTCGTTGCACCCTGATACATAACTTTCTCTCCCGCCCCCGTTGTCCCGCCTTCAACCCACTCTGCTCGAACACCATCACCCTCTTTCAGTCTCGCCAACAGAATAGTTTCTTCTTCTGCTGAACTACCACTATCGTCCCTAGTACATTTCGGCCGATCCCCGACTCCCCCCACAATCTTTTTCGCGATCCAGACCATCCACCTTACTCTCAGTTTGCGCAGTCCCTGGCTTCTTATTATTTTTTCGCCGCTTCGCCGCGCTCTTCCCCTTTTCCTATTTCTCCGTTTTTTCAAACACGTAGCATGTTTCTCAACCACACCCTTCAGCCTTTTTACTTCTCTCCCTAGCTCTTCTACCTGAGCCTCCACCTTCAAAAAAATTTCCTCATCCACAGCAGTCCCACGTTTGAAGTAGGCACTCATTCTCCTCTGCTTTAAAACATGTCCTTCAACAGTTAACCCCCTCCCTTGGATTTCCTCTTTATGTTCGTCATTTTTGTATTGTACACAAGCGCGGGGTCCCCCGCATCACCACCACCCCAGTGTGCCTTCGTAAAAACATACATTTCCTTTATAAGCTTCACCATATAATCCACTTTTTTATCATACTTTTCCTCATCCCACAAACCCCACCTTTCCTCACGTGTACCATCAATTTCCATCATCGCTTTAACCGTCAGCTGCATGATCAAAACCAACAACAGTTAATAGAAACAAAATACAACAACCCGTACCAACAATTTCAAAATTAAAAATATAAGCAAACAAATAATTTTGGTTTCGCCGTACATGTGTACACCAACATAGCGATGTACATACTACGGTGTACATGCAAACACTGACCCCACTACCCAAAAATGTACAGTTACGTAAGGCGTATCCGCAAACACTAACCCCACTAACAAAACATGTACACACAGCCCAACTAACCATGTACACAATACCTACCACCCACACAATCTCCCTACATTCCACTCAGTTATGTACACGATTTATCCATGCACATCACAAGATTTTTAACTACTACAAACACAAGCACATTCTTTAAAAACAACCTACCCTAGGGTCGTGTTCTGCTTTTTGTACGTCTGCGACCACAAACCTTACATGTTGTGGCAATTTTTCCTTGGCTAACTAAGCACTGTCACGCTATCATCACCACCTACAAGACTGATCAACTGCGGGATCGCCTGCAATGCTACCAATTGCAAAGCCAGCGGGAAGCCCACCGTTTTGACTGTTTTCTGTCTTAGCTTCTTGCAAAAATCACCAGTAGGATCCTCACACTTGCCCATCACCCTGGGCGGTGGCTTCAACGTACTAATCGTCCATAGAAAAGACTCTCTTCCCCCATGGGAAGGTAAATAACTTTTTCAAGTTCTCAACCAGCTTAACATACTTCAAAGTCGGCCTGGTCTTCTGCGTTGTTGCAACCAATACACCATCAACAATTATTAACAAACATAGCCTCAATATCCCCCACCCCGACATCTCCCTATCCGACTTAATCAACAAAACCAAGTCCTCGACTGTTGCATCCATGTTGCTTCCGATTAATCGGTCCCAATAGTCATAGTTCTCCTCCTTTACCGGAATCTGGTAATCAATGTTATATCCATCTTCGAACTCTCCACACGGCAACCCTGTTACTTCCCCAAACTCCACCAACGAGAACCGAAGCGGTTTACCCCCAAATACAGGCCACATCTCATACTTTTTCTTCGTCACAACTTGCCTTGTCATCATACCTTGGATCACTCTTCCCATTAGCAGCCTCCGTGCCAGAATCTTAAACAGTCCCCCGAAACAAGAATCCATCATCTTTGCCATCTCCGGGGTTCCGTCTAGCGCGTCCCTTACCGCCAAAAGGTAGTCCAGCGTTGAGTACATATTCACCCGCTCGCTAGGATACTGCTCTGTAGCAAACAACCTCTGCGGCAGCCCCTCCTTCACATCTTCTACCTCTACTGCTTCACCCACCCCTACAATGGGATAACGACAACCAATGTTATCCCAGAAATGAAAAGAAATTGAACTTTACCCTTACCAATTTCATTCATGGCGGCGGCTTTGTCCTTCCCCCGTAAACTTCTTCTACGCGACATCACCGATAAGTTCTTCTCTCCCCGGTCCGACGTTGTTCGATTCGATCGAAAGCTCCACTGGCGTCTTCGATTCTATCACCCTAGTCGTTGCCTTCTCTCCCTCTTTCTACATCGGTTAACGTTATAAAAAATAAAATAAAAAGAAAACTACCACCACAAACTGTCTTAAAATCCACTAATTAAATATGGTTTATTTTTTTATCTCTGATCCACACTTTATTTTATTTTAAATTCAAAACACACTAACCAAATGCAAGTAACCAACCTAAAAATTATTCAGTTACGAACCTTTTATTTGTCCACGTCACACACACTCTCGTAAAAAACTACCTTGGTAGCAGAAAGTGCCTTTCCACTGTTATAAAAACTTGTAAAGTGGCCTACAGTGTAAATAATTCTAGAAACTAAGAGCATTTCCAATGTATTACTCCATTTTTTACTCCAAATTGGTGCAACACCAAAATGGAGTTAAGTTTTACTCCAATGTATTACTCCATTTTACACTCCAAAAATATTATTTTTAAATAATTCTATTTTTATTTTATTAATAATTATAAATAATACCTTATACTTATAAAAATTTACCAACTAACCCCAATTATTTTATGTTTACAATAATTTTTAAAATATAAATTACTTAAATTAAATATTTATTATTAAAGAGAAATGATGAATCACAAGATCAACAAGCTCTTTCTCAGACTTCTACGTTTGGGGAATATTTCACCGACCTTAGCGGATCCAGAAGGGATTTTCTGGATTATTAAATTACTTATTTTATGTTATTTTTATTTTTATTTTTTATGTTTTCTGTTTAAAAAAAATATTTTATGCATTTTATGTAAAATTATTAAATAATTCTTTGTGGAATATACTATTTATTTCATGTTATTGTATCATTTTAAATATTATATAAGTAAAAATAAAAATATTAAAAATTCAAAGGACCATTTTATAAATAAAAAAAAAATCAACTCCAAAATGGAGTAATAGGTAAGATTACTCCATAAATGGAGTAACCCTAGCCATTACCCCATTTTGGAGTTGAAAATAGAGTGGGGTTGGAGAAGATTTTACTCCATAATCATAATCATGTTTGGAGTTGAAAATGGAGTATGGTTGGAAATGCCCTAATAACCAATCAAATTAATACATATATTTTGTCCGGCTCTGACTTCCACGGTACACCCGTGAGGTGGCAAACGACGTAGTATGAAAAGGGGCATTATAAACCGAATCAACTAAAATACGCCAGAGGCTATCTGACGTGGGTGATAACAGCCATCTCCGTAATCTCAAAGATCTCAACTTTTTTCGAGTGGTTCATAAAAAAATTTACTAAATCTCTCTCTGACGAGTTTCAACGTCAAAACTAAGTTCTTCCGCCGAATCAGAAAATGATATCTGGAGGAATTGTATACTGGGGGAAGAAGGCGGATAGATAGATAGACGACGGTGGATCTAACGGCGTCGTTGTGATCTTCGCTTGGAGTTCGATTAATGATAACCATCTCACGAGTTTCGTTGATCTTTACACATCTCTCGGCTGGAACTCGCTTGTTTGTCGCGCTGATTTTCTCACTGCGTAAGTTCCTTTTCGAATTTCAATTCTCTCTTCTCTCTCAGTTTAAAACTTCCAACGACTAGCAAATTGGGAAAATTTCAATAGAGGAAGAAGAAATTTTTGATGTGTGGATGGATGTTTCATAGCTAGAAAATCAATGGGTTTTGTATAAGCTTAGGTTTTGTAAAGCAGCATTATCAGAATCAGAATCTTTAGCTTCTCTTGGATATTGATTTGACCAATTAGAAAGAAGAAAAAAAAAGTGAGTAGAAGACTGTTCGAATTTTGGAATTGTTATCATGTACAAGCTCTGAAAGATTCCATGGCTAGCTTTTTCAGATATTCCACTTCTGATTCTGTTTATTGTTTGAGAATCTCTTTAACTAGGTTTGCTCTTTTGTCTATGGTCCAGATTTTACCCAGAAATGGCTCTCTCTCTAGCATTCTACCTTCTTTCTGACCTTGTTGAGGTAAGTCTCCAACCAAACTTGTTTAAGAGTTCCTTTCTCTATTGGTACGGTTTGTCACTTTATTTGCTACGTCCGGTTTTCTTGCTCAGGAGCTTAAGACCAGACCATGTCCTGTTATCTTTCTAGCTATCTCTGGGGCTCTAAAAGCCTGCATGTACAAAGTCTTACAGGCATGTTTTTAAAGGATTAATTTTTCAGCTATTTGTCTTCATCTTTGTGCTGCTTTGTTTTTTCATTTCCAAAGTTGTCTAAAAATATGGTATACAATGCAGGTGATCATGGGTGATTGCGAAGCTCAGATTCATCCTGTAAGAATGGTATCCCTTACAGTTATATTTACTTAATAGTGATGTTATTTCTTCTTCAGATTAATTTCAACTCATCCATCGTTTTTTTTTTCAATTTCGGAAGGATGATAGCCAGCTGGTTAGAAACTGTCTTTCTGGACATGTCTACGACTAAGGCCCATTGGATTTCACTAGTGATTTGAATGAAAAATTCGCACTTCACCCACCATTCGTAAAATGTATGTGCCTTCAAGACTAGTATCTTGGGTGGCCAAATGGGTTTCTTCTGGACTTGATGGTTTATATCTTACAAAATTTGAATCCCAACGCCGTGAGTATTGGCAAGCTCTCTACTCATTTGTTGTAAGTCTCCACCCAACTTGTACACCCTCTCTCAAGTTGGTAGCTGCATAAGAAATTTACTGTTCCTTCTGTTTCTTTTGCCAGGAAATTGGTGCTCCATATCTCTTGCTGTGCTCGGAGAATGACGAACTTGCTCCTCACCAACTAATTTCGAGCTTCACCCATCAGTTGCAAGAACTGGGAGGAGAAGTTAAAGTTGTTAAGTGGAAAAACTCTCCTCATGCAGGTTAGTCACATATAACATGATATTTCTCTTACGGAAAAATCTGAGTTTTTTTGTTTATTATGCTCATCTGTTTCTTCAGGACACTATAGGCATAACCCTGTACAATACCGAGCTGTTATCTCTAACTTTCTAGAAAAGGCCATATCAGTTCACTTACAGAAAATTCAACAGATTGGAGAAAGAGCTCGGACGCATGATCAGATCTCTGAGTTGATATGCGACCTTCAGAAAGTAGCTGTGAACTCTAACCAAAGCCTAAGAAGAGTAGCAACTGGACCAAGTGATCACTTTTTCTTACCAAGCTCAGCACCGTATCAAAGCAGCAACAAAAACAGCGATACATCATCTTCACAAGAAGAACAGAGAGAAAGATCTTCCTTCCGCCCAGTCCAACCAACGAGCATAAACGCTCACAGTGTTCTCGGGCAGTTCCTGTTTGACTCATGTGTTCCAAAAACATTGAAGGCTGGGATATCAGATTTGGTGGTTCTCTCAACGGCCAACCATATGCCACTTCCACTTCCCGTAAAAGCTCGAATCTTGGTTTCAAGAAACGCGTCCTCCGCTCAAGATTATGATGTACTTGGGTGGGAAACCGAGTAAGGTACATGCGTTATGTAAACCACGTGGGAAGTAGTAGAGATATGTTTAGATGAAGGAGAGGTTTATATAGAATGCGGGAAGATGTAAAAAGAGTGACGGTTACTACCTATCATACCTGAAAGTGAATCTTTGAAATGTTGTGAGTACAAGTATCATAAAAAGTATGTAGACAGACATATCTTGTACTTGTGTTAATAAAATAACACTGTAAAATGTATGTACCAGTACACTAGTGTATGTTATTATTAAGATTACAATGACTCCTTGCCTTATTTGTAGCGGCGAAAACGATCAAAATAATCTTAAACTTTTTTTTTCTTCAGAATTTGTATCTAAGCAATTTAAATTTTTAACTTTTGAAATTTAGCAATTTTAATATTACATTTCTGTTGATTCAATCATTTAAACT
Source organism: Sinapis alba (assembly GCA_012274485.2). Lineage (NCBI taxonomy): Eukaryota > Viridiplantae > Streptophyta > Magnoliopsida > Brassicales > Brassicaceae > Sinapis > Sinapis alba. The sequence continues at coordinate 215,359 of MU105648.1, read as the reverse complement.
CAACAAAAATCAACTGTTAGCTTTTCATTAGCATCTATTTAATTTAAAACAATATCGTTTTAAAAAATACTCATTTTCATCAAAAATCTTTAAATTTAGAGTATTTCCAGACTAAATGAAAACCTAGCATCTTAATTGTTTTGACGATCTCCGATGAAGACAACTAATTGTGGTTCCTCCAACAAAGGTAAATCCGTTTTTAGGTTCAAAGCGTGAGTGAGATTAGGGCATTTAGATGAGACATGTGATTGAGAAACATGATATTCATGGGTTTCTGACAAAATGTTTATGTTGAAGGGATGTTAAGATTTTTACTTTTAAAACTCAATACAATCTTAACTGTCTTTCTTCCGTTTTCAAACAAAAAACGATATGAGTTAAATTTGAATTTTCATTATTTTTTCTAATCTCTTAGATTCTTGTCATCTCTTCTAACCTAACAATCTTGTTTTTAATTGGTTATGGGATCACATGTTTAAGTGGATTGAAGAGGCAGTTGTAGAAGAAGTTGAGTATGTATTATCACAATGTATTGATCCGCAATGGTTCCTTCCATCTTTTCTATATGTGATCATATTGCCTTTGCGGTTTCGCGTACCACTGCCTCCTTCAATGACTGTTGTGCTCGAGTTTCCATCATGAGTAATGAAATGCCAAGCTATGATACCTTTGATACAGTAAAAATTTAGTTCTCTATCCTAACTGGAATTGATCACAAAACATTGATTCCAACTCATTAGCCGAAGATATCGGAAGAGAAACAGTTTTCAAGGTAAACTGAAATATAAATTTTACGTAATTTGAGAGAAAAAAAGTTCTTTACAAATTTTCTAAACTAATCTAAAAAGTGTTTGTTGAAGAGTTTAGATGAGTTTTTTAGCTGCGTAAAAACTCTTCCTTTTAATAAATCTTCATCGTCCATGTGGCTTCATCTCTCAACCTCAGTTTATTCAAATTTCCCTCCTTCACTTCTTCCAATCTCCTTCGTCCACTTGTACAGTTACGATAAACTGTACACCGGTGAAAATATTTTTCCAAAGAATATCCTCTCGTTTATGGGGACGTTTGCAGATTTACATTCAAGAACCCGCACGAGCTACTGAGGATGACAGATGCGAGGGTGTTTTGGAGAAGAAGCTATTGAGGTGTTTAAGTTGATATATAAGTTGTATGTTATAATTTAGCTATGTTGTTTAAGTTGGTATCTAACTAACAATATATTTCATTGATGTTTTGTACCATTTGGTAATATGTTTGTGTTTGTTGTTGTTACTTTTCATCTTAGTTACAGACCCTGTTCGTTTCACACTCGATAGCGTCAGCGATCAAAGCTTGTTTATTTTGTTGTCGCTAGCGTTGAGATAGGTCGCAGCGACCAGACGCTAACGATCAGCGATCTGAAATTTGAGTTGCTGAAAAAATCAGCGTTGCTATCAAAATTTTGTGACTAAAATATCAAAATGACCAAAACACCCCTAATATTTAAGCTAGATTACAAAAGAATGCCACAAACTTTAAATCTATTTTTCCGTCTCCTCTCACTCTCTACGTATCCAAGCTTCTTCTCATCTCTAACCTTCACTTCCTCACTTTGATCTCATCTCTAAGTATCATCTTTTCACCGGAATCCTGCTCTCCGGCGATGGGAAAAGTTCCATCTAGATTTTCTTTTCCTTCGATTTTGAGTTTTACTGAATGTTATGTTGTGTAGTCATGATCTCAGATTTGATATATGGGTTGATTTAGCTGTTGGATTTTTGAGCATCACTCTCTATCTCTTGTAAAATGTTGGTTTTTTTAAATTGGTGTTATGTTGTGTTTAAGCCACTGTTCACTTGATGTATCTCATATTTTCTCGTTTGTAGTAGTGGAGTGATTATTTGTTTGATTTAGTGGGTTAAGTGAAAATCACAATTTTTTTTGATGTGTCTCCCGTTTTCGTTTGTTAGGGGAAGAAAAGGGTTGAGTTAGCTTTGATTTTGTTGGAGTTTCAGTAACTTGCTGATAAATATAGTATTATGTATAGATAGCTCTTATTTATTTTGTAGAGATCATGTGAACCTGTCCACTTATAAAGATTAAATGACTTTTGTCCTCTTACGAATTAGTCTTCTTATGTAAAATCAATTACATGTATATGTATCTTTCGTGTTTTAGTAAGGACCACAGCTAGAAAAGAAAGATGGCTTATGATGTAACTTTTTAATATGGTTTTAGTTTCTTAACTGTTTTGTGAATGTTTTACGTGCTGGTTAGCTTGGTTATTGATGAGAGTTTTATTTAGGGATGGACTGTTGACAAATGCCGATATTTTTAAAAGATTTATATGTGGATGAGAAAAGAAAAGGAAACAAAATGAAGTATGATATGAATCAAACTGTAAGAGATATCATCATCAACAAGTTTGAATAGAGATTTGGGAAAAAGCACATATGCGACAGATTCAAGAACAAAATTGATATAAGTAGTAAGCATACATCAAATTTAAGAACCTAACCCATAATAGGAATGAGCTTGTCTATGATTATGATGTTATGGGAAGATTGGATATGACAAATGCTTGGTGGGATGAACATATAAAGGTAACTAACTTTCTTTTGTCAGTTTTGTTTTGCCTTATCAACACTTGTGAACTTATTTGTATGTTTAGAAAAGTACACATATTGGTATGTTTATTCTTGGTCTTAAGTTTTTGATTGGTCTCGTTAGTTAAGTATTCATCTTAGTAGGAAATGAATGTGGTGTTGGGATTAAGGTGGACATCGTACTTAAGTGGGCATCTTAACTTGCTCTTATTTGTTTTTCTCGGTGACCATTTTTTTATATATTACCCTTTTTTGTTTTTCATAATATTGGGCTAATGCAAGAAATATTAAGAACAAATCAATTCCGAACATGGATATGTTTGAAGCAGAGTTTGATGCTATTACTATGAGTTGAGCAAAATGATGAACCACTCAGCAAGGAGAAGCAAGTTTATATTCTAGAGGGGATGCAGAAAAGGATGATGAATATGATTCGCTTGACATTGATATGCCACCACCAAGAGAAGGAACAAGTAGGGTTAGATATTCAAAGTCAAAAAGAAAACGTAAAGAAGTTGATCACAAATCTTCTTATGATGCAATGAAATTGTTGCAGAAAAATAAGCTAGCTGAAAAGATGTTACATGTGTTGGAACGTGATCATGTATTTTTTGGAACGTAATCACAACTGTCGTGTTATATAGTGGAAACACTTAATGAGCTGCCTGGAGCAATAAAGTGGTCATCATTTCAAATTGTTGCAATTAACGATCTCAAGGCTGATGAAGGAAACTTATAAAAGTGTATGGCTTTCTCTAGTGACGATGATAAGATTAGATATCTTGATCACTAGATTGAATTTAAGCTTTATGGTGGATTGTAGTGTTTTCAGATGTTCTTAACATTTTCGGATACCTTCGTTATGATTTTGTTTCAATATATTTTGTTATGACTACTTATGATTATGAAATCATGTGTTTACGGTACTAGTATTTATGTTAACAAAATCAATTTATAGTTTACATTCAGAACTTATGTATATACGATTTTAATATTTTGGAGATGGTTAGGTTGATGCTGGATGATGATGATGAGGATGATGAACCTAATTTGTTTGATGTGCTTAAACTAAAGAGATTATTCCAAAGAACATATCGAGGTGCAGGATGATATCATGCTCATCAACTTATGCACGGATCAGATCAACAATGTTATGATATTCTTCGCATGAACCTGAGAACATTTCACGATTTGTGTTAGATGTTAGCAACGAGATTTGAATTACAAGAGACGAGAAATTTTTATATTGAAGAAGAGGTTGTAATATTTCTTGAAGTGGTGGGTCAATATAAAACTATGTTTAGTAGTGGAGAAATATATCAACTTTCGTTGGATAAGGTGAAAAAGAAACTTGATGAGGTTTTGAGAGTTCTTCTAAAATTTGCTACATATACACTCAAACCATAAAATGGTGTGTTCACAAGAGTATGTCCTGTTTTGAGAAATGATGATCAATATTGGCCATTTTTCAAGATTTTATTGAAGCATTAAATGAAACTCATATCTCAGTTCGTCCTCCTAAGCAAATCGGAATCATACAAAGGTACAAAACATGAATCTACCATTAATGTAGTTGATATATGTAAATTTTGATAGGAAGTTTATATATACTTATGTAGATGTACCGGGTAGAGCATATTCACAAAGATATTGACTTATTGTGCGAGGAATAAGCCACATGTGGATGTACCAGGTAGAGCACATGACAAAAATATTGATTTATTGTGGGAGGAATGACATTTTTTCCACATCCGTCAAATGAAAAATATTATTTGGTTGATGATAGATATCCCACAAGAACAGGGTATATTGGTATATATCGTAGAGTTTGATATCATCTTGATCAATTCAACAGAGGAGGACTGCTAACGAACACTCGAAGTTGTTTAACCGGAGACATTCAAGCTTACGATCAATGATTGAGCAAAAAATTGGAGTGTGAAAAGCAAAATGGAGAAATTCTTGACCGCAAACATCTAAAATATGATTTGACCAAATTGATAAAGCTAACAATAACAATAGCCTTACACAACTTCATACGTGATTCACCTAGAAAATAATGATTTTGTATGTTGGCAAAGAAAAATATCATACACATGGTGAAAAAAGAAGAATAAAACCAACAATATAATGATTTGTCACTATGACCAGACGTGCGATATTGATATGAACAACTTGTAATCACATTAGTGTTGTTCGTGTGGCAGACGCAGCTTCCTGCGGCTGCGGCTGAGGCTATGACTGAGGCTACGGCTGCGTCAAACTCGTTTAGTTGTTGTTCGTTTTGCAGACATAGAGGCAGCCTCAACCGCAGCCACATATTGTTGTTTATTTAGCAGTCTTAGGAAGTTAACACAGTCGCATGAAGTTGACGTAGATTCAGGTTGTGTTGTTCATTTTGGAGACGTTACGGTTATTCTTCATTTAATTCATATTTTATTTTATAAATTTCTACAATTATATTTTAAATTTTTATAATTCATATTATTCATTTATTATATAATTTAAGTATATTTACATCTAAAAATATATTTTATTTAACTGTAATAATATTTTAGTCTAATATATAAATATAACAACATTTTTATCAAAGTTATAAATAAAAACAATACATAGAGTATTAAATAAATAAAAATAATACACTAAATTTTAAATAAAAATAATATATCAAATATTTTAGATAGATAAAAATAATACTTCTCCTCCTCCTCCTCCTCCTCCTCCTCCTCCTC